>VDFB02270651.1:683468391-683593594 GCA_007258455.2 Sequoia sempervirens | reverse complement strand
CTATCACAAGGAAGCATTTTTTATTTTTTATTTTTTAACATCCTTAGTACTTACCATTCTTTTGCATTTTTTTATTTTTAAGTTGTATTGACTTTCTCTCCAATTTTAATAGGCTGCAAGTTCTTCTTCGACTAAATAGAATTGGAGTACATACTCCTTTATCCACTCAATGAAGGGTAACCGGTTAGCTGCAAAAAAAGTAGATGACTTGGTCTATATTCATTCCAACTTGCATCTCTTATAACACAAGGAAGTTGACTAAAAGGAAGGGGCAACAAAGAATTGGTCTATAACCCCTAAGTGTACCAACTTGGATGCATCTATTGTAGAGCTTGCCAAAGTCAATATAGATGATAATGAGGCTCTTACACATGATGTTAAACCAAGTGATGACTTCAATCTAGATGCTTTCAATGAAAAAATTGAAGACCAAAATACAATTTTTTTATTGTATTATTTTCAAATTTTGTAATTGTAATGATTTTCATTTGAATCTTGACTCTAGACTCCTAGACATATATGGTACATGACATAATATTGAAATTTTGAACTATCAATTGACAATTAATATTATCTTCAACACTATCATTGATCAATGATGAAGTATCAAACTATCAAAGATTTAAATGCCATTATTATATGATATAATCATTTATCAAATGCATTTCCAATTTTGTATTTTTTTGACCTATATGTATATATTAAAAATATTGTTGTACCCAGCCATGCTGTACGCAAAAAAAATGCCATACTGGCATACCAGATCCTCGTACCCATACCCAACCCCATACCAAAACTAGCAACTTAGGTTTCTTGCAATGTCACTATGAGTTCGACTTCTCACAACATGAGTGATGAAGAGGGTCAAGAAGATCCTATAGGGCTTCAATCAATGACTCCAAATATAGATGTGGGGTGGATGAAGGGGAGAGGGGAGAGGGGGTGAGACTCGTTTTATTGCCAATGCACATTTTAGTTTCCCTTCCAAATTATTAGTGAACTTTTCCAAGGGTCCCTTTGATAAGAAGTTTCCTTTCAAACAATTTGCAAGTAGATTGCTAGCAAAACTAGGGACACTAGGGAGCACTAGGCTATGGAGATGTCATTTCTATCAACTTGAATATCAAGGCAACATCACAAGAGTTAATGTATACCTTTTTATGTCACAAGCAAAGGCGTAGGAATATGTAAAGGATTTTCACTTGAAAAAAGAATTGAAATAATCAGATTGCAGGGTAATGCTAATGACCAAAGTCATGTACCTACCGCTTTGCCACTGAGGGCTCCTACTCCTACTAGTACTACCCTAGATCCAGGAGTTTCAACCCGTTCTTTTTTTCCATTTAGTTTAGGGGAAGCCACAACAAAGCCTAATGGAAAACATAGAATGATCACTAGTGATGCTACAAACATAGTGACAAAATTATTTGACATGCAAAATAGGGATGAGGCAAATGATGTCATTGGAAAATTCTTCTTTGCCAATGGCATTCCATTCCATGTGGCTTGATGTCCTTATCATAAGGAGGTTGTGGCAAAAATAATCAAAGCAATACCAGCATATGTGTCACCAAGGGAGAAAAAATTGACAACAATCTTGGATGAGAACTATTCCAAGATTAATATTCTAATGGAGAAAATGAAAACTACATGGGTCACTAGTGGATGCAGCATAATCATGGATGGACGAACGGATATCAAACATTGTCCACTCATCAACAATATAGTCACATGTACAAAGGGTCCTTACTTCCTTGGGGCTATTGATTGTTCAAGACACCATAAGGATGATGATTTTTCAATTCCAAATTCTCAGACATGTTATTGAGGAGTTTGGGCTAGAGAATGTTGTGTAAGTAGTAATAGATGCAACATATGTGTACAAAGCTATAAGGAAATTGATTGAGGCAATCACAAGCATATTTATTGACTCCTTGTGTGCATGCCATCAATAATGCACTCAAAGACATGGGAAAAATCATATGGATCAAAAAGGTGGTTAATGATGCTAGAGATTTGCAAATGTTTATCTACAACCACCACACTTCACATACACTTTTCAGGACCTTCTCTAAGAAGGATTTTTTTAAGCTTGTAGAGACAAGATATGCATCATACTTTATTCTCTTGGAGAGGATGCTTGAGTTGCAAGAAGTGTTGCAACTAATGGTCATGACAACATAATGGAATAGGTGGTTCGATTCTAAGCCAAAGCAAGGGAAGAGGGTGAAGGATGTGGTGAAGCTTGACATTTTTTGGGCTGATGCAAGATACAATGTTGCCATCATTACTCCAATATCCAAATTTATTAAATATGGGGATGCAAATTCACCTAGCCTTGGAGAGAGGTACTAGTGCATTGACAGTATGCTTGGCCAAATGAAGGCTATTATACAAGAGAAAAACGCCACATTAGAGTTCTACAATGAACACATTCATCACCAATGTGAGAAGCTCAACACTCCCCTGCACATGGCTAGCTATGCATTGAACACAAAGTGGTATATGCAAATGTTTGGCAGAATTACCTATATACAAGATGCTAAGGTGAAGGCAAGGTTCATAAAGGCCATTCAAAAGATGTATGATTCTACATAGACTGGCATTATTCATACTAAGTAGACAAAATTTTCCTCTTAGGGGATATTCAGAAGAGGCCAAGATGGCTAGGGAGACTATTGCATAGGAGGATCCAATTCTATGGTGGACTATGCATAGGCCTAATTATTTGACAACCATACTAGCCATCCATTTCTTATCCCAAGTTTCTAGTTCTTCTACTATTGAGAGGAACTAGTCTACATATAGTTTCATCCACTCTATTAAGAGAAACCGACTTACCTCTAGGAGGGTGATGAAGCTTGTAGTTGTACATAGTGCCTTGCATCTCATTGGCTGCAATAGCTTATGTTCAAGGAAAATCCAATAACTTGATGGGATGTAGAGCCAAAGGAGCCAACACAAGTTGATAAGGATGTAGCACAAACAAGGTTGGTTGGCATTGCTTTGGGGGAGCTTAACCTTGAGGAGTCTAGCAATTTGACTGATGAGGAGTTTTGCATGGACTTTGGGAAGGCATTGGGCCATTGGCCAATTGTATTTTTGAATGTAATCATTATATTGAATATAATATAATAGAATATATTGATATTCAACATTTTCATTGTTCATTCAATGCAATATCAAATATATTTGAGTATTTCAAAGTTTCCTATGCTATTCCTTTATATTTTTTTATTACCTATTTTAAGCACTATATATTTGTGCCACGCCCCCAAATCTAGACCTTGGTCCCCCCATCCTCAATTATTGTCCCCACTATTCCCCCTTCTAAAGGCTCTGTGGAACATAGGCAAATTCTTCTTAAGTCTATTCTTCCTTTCATTGTCCCTTCTTCCTATTCAACTCAATGTAGACAACCTTCTTATTTCTTCATCTCTACTCTTCACATTGCGAAGCTGCAATCGCCCTCAAAGATGACTATGAAGCCATTTGAGATATTTTACCATTGCCCTTGGCTCACCAAACAACTTGCCCAACAAGATGGCTTTTCTATAAAACTAGGACATATAGTCTTTCACAATTTGTGCATCCTCTTGCTAGTAATATTATGGCCTCATGAACCACTCTTGCTCATATCCTGAATGGTTGAATTGTGATTTAATCAACTCCATGAAAGTCTCATTTAGTCACCTTTGATTTCTTGCTTAGCCATTAGTTAAGGATCCACATAGCTCACCCATCATATCAAGGCATAGCAGATATCTTCATAGAGACCATAAACATTAATATTTCAAACCCCTCACTCTTTTGGTTCAATTGATAACTACCCACAAAGACTTTGTTCAACTCCATTTTATAAATTATACCTAAATTGTGGCATTGTCCAGAGGAGCGTCAAGCCATATGCATTTGAACCTAGGCCATCATGGTGGTAAGCCCCTTAAGTCACTAATATACTAAATTCTAGCAAATTTCATAGCAATCACCCTGCACTAATCTAAGGTAATTCATCTTTAACTCTGAAGTTTCATATCCAGGTCTCTTGACAAAACTCCATAACGTACATATGGGCAATGTATTTGTACTAAAATATTCAGCAACTATATGTTCATGTTTTTGGCAACAACTTATAGCAAATACAAACTCCCTAAAAACCATGATCAAGTGCACCCTAAAGCTGAAGGTTGGAGACCTCGGTTTAGTCTTTTTCTTTAAGGACCCATATCCACAAGTATAAAGTTATATGTTCCATTCCTCAAAAAGACCAACCTAGTAAACATGTTGAACTGGCCATTTCATTGAAATGACAAAACATAGAGTCCTAGATCCTAAACCTTGAGCACCAAACACTAAACATTAAGCCCTATAATCACCACATTATAGCTATGTTACCCCAAGTTTCTGGGACAGGGACAGGAGGGAGGCCATTTTTAGGGGACAGCTATTAAAAAATATGGAAAATTTAGAAAATATAGAAAATTTCAAATATTCATATGATAAGGCAATCATCATATACATCATAGAACCTTAACACAATATTAGAGTTCAATTGATATTTTCATTTCATATAACGCAACAAAAAAATGAAGTTTTAACAAAATTTAATTGCATTCATCAATAATGTACATATATGTTATATAAAAATTACATCAAATTGCCCAAAGGCTGCAAGTTTCAACTACAAAATGACAAAAATATAAAATATGCAGCTGTCCCTAATTAGCATCCCCTAAGACTACATCAAAATTGGAGTTTGATTCATAGCCACTATGAGAGGCTATCTCATCTTGATCCAATGTAATCCCAAGCAATGCATCATGTGCCTCCTCATCATCAACCTATGTAGTACTTTTGGGATCAACATCCCAACATGCAGCTGGAGTCTGACAATACTCAAGTGTTCATTGATCTTGAAGTCGCAAGGCACTATGCACAACCACTAGCTTCTTCGATTGTCTAGAGGTAAGCCTATTCCTCTTGACTAACTAGATCAAACTATATGTAGACTAATTCCTCTGTAGTAGAGGAACTAGCAACCTGCGAAAGGAGAAAAGTGGCAAGGATCCTCAACTCTTGTGCATCCTTGCCATGCCATGTCCACCATCCAATGGGGTCAATTTCAGCTAATGTAGCTCTATCCATCCTCGCCTCTAGTTAACTGAATGTTGAGCCATGAAGACTCACAAAGGCTAACCACTGTGCCCTAAGTTTGTTGGACTCCTCCTCAGTATACATTTTCCCAAGGGCCTTCATGAAGCCATCTTTCACCTCTTCATCATCACATGGAGGCACTCTCAAGTCTTGTTGCATACCATTTGGGATTTAGAGTGTAGGAAGTCATATGAAGTGGGATCTTCGTAATGTCCCACCATCGTGTCAGAACAGGCCTAATGCGCTCATAAAATCCCAAATTAGGGTCCCTGCTATGAATTGCTTGCTTCATTTGTCCAAGCATGATGTCAAATGTCTCATAAATCTCTCCAAGGCTAGGAGTGTCTATATCAGCATATTTTATCACCCGCATATCAGGTGAGATAATGGAGCAAATATATCTACAAAGATTCAAGAATGAACATAATTTAGTAAATTTACAAGTTAGAAACTTAGAAACAATAGAAATAATAAAACCAAAAATTGAATAATAAAATCAGCAATTTATTAATTTGATATCAATAATAAAATGAAAACCATAAATTTAATACTAAAATCAGCAATGTATTAGTTAAGAATAAAATCAGAAATTTAATACAAAAAATCGACAATTCATTAAAAAATAAAAAACAACAATCTCTTACCTCATTGTGGACCACCAATCATCATTGAGGATTTTTTGTTTGATACTTTTTCTTTCAGTTGTGTTTGCCTCTACCCATCTAGCCCACTCTGAATTAACCACCATCAATTGAAGAGACTCCTACACCTCAATCATCCTCTCCAACAAAATAAAGTAGCTAGCATATCTAGTATCTACAGGATTGAAGAATTCCTTCCTTGAAAAATTCTTAAACAAAGCAAGTGATGTGTGATGATTACAAATAAACATCTATATGCCTCTAGCTTCTAACATCACTTTCTTCACCCGATCTATTTTCCCAATGTCTTTCAATGCATGAACACGACATGGGGTCCAAAAAATGTGTTTGTAAGCACCTTCCACCATTAAGCCAGCTAACTTGCATACACAAGCTGAATCAATCACTACTTGTACAATATTAGAGAATCCAACCTCTTCTATAGCATCCTTCAAAATCTGAAATTGAAAGCTTGCATCCTTCCTCTTCCCCGAACAATCAATAGCTCTAAGAAAATAAGTCTGTTGAATATGTGACAATAACATTGATGACTGGTCGATGTCTAATATCAGTCCACCCATCCATAGTGATAAAGCAACCATCTCTTATCCAAACTTGTCTCATCTCCTCCATCATTATACTCACTTTGGAATACTCCTTATCAAGGAGGGATTGCATAGTTTATGATCTCTAGGGGGAACATATGAAAGACTAGCAGCAAGTGCATCTTTGAACATTTGTTAAAAAAAAGGAGAGCGTGCCACACGAAATGGTATAGCATTAGCATAGAAAAATTTGGCAATAAAACTATCAGCTACATCTCGGAATTGCATGTTAAACATGCTGACAACACTAGTGGACGTTTTCTTTCCTCTTAAATTAGGCACAACACTCACATTGGCCCATTAGGCTGCAAAGACTCCATTGGCATTCATTTTTTTTTTGGCTTCCCCTCCATTTGCAACCTAGTCACCTCGGCCTTCTCAGCTAATGTTATCGTTTTGCATATTTTTACCCCTTGACAAGTTATGCCTAAAAGATGGGAGTAAACTCTTGTGTAGCTGCCCTATAGTTCTCCTTGCAAATATGACACAACCATACTCTACTCCCCCCTAAATTTTTTTCTTAGTGTCTATGGCTGTTGCAAATTGTAAAGGGTTTTTTTGGATTAAATGGGCCCTTTGCATACTTTGTCAAGAGGTGAGAAGCGCACTGAAAAAGATTTTATGAACTATGTGTCCTTGAAACAGTCACATTCTTTGAAAAACTTCCGTGGTATGTTTGTTCAATTTCAATTTCTTGACCCTCACTACCCTCACTATCCTCACTGCTGCTAGTGCTCATTTTTATTTTTATTTTGTTGCAATGTAAATGACAGTTGCAAGTGCAAACATAGAACACAAACACACAAAAAAACCCTCCTAAATATTTGAAATTTTAACAAAAACAAAAAAAATGCAAAAGAATTTGTAAAACTAAACAAAAAAGAATGAACTTACCTCAAATGATGGAGACTTGGCCTTCTTTTGCCCTTTGCTCACTTCTCTTTCCTTCTCTCACTTGGCTTCCCACAGTTGCGCTCTTCTTCCTTCAGCTCTTCACAATTTGGCAAATGAAACAAATGAGCTGTTTTTTTTTTTAATGTTATATTGTTGTTTTTAAGTTTAGGTTTAAAGCAAAAGAGGTGTGGGGGCCCTTGTGGACCCCCACACCCCTTTATTTTTTAATACTTTTGTGTTGAAAAAATAAAAATGAAAACATATCATGTTGGGCCTTAGGGGATGATTAGCCGCCCCGAGTCGGCCAAGGGACGTCCAAGCATCCCCTGGCCTTCCCAAGGATGAATAGTCGTCTCTTCTTGTTTCCTGCTTCTTGCCAAGCATCCTCGGAACATTTCCAGTTTCTCAAGGAGATTTGGGGAAGTTTTCGAGGCATCCTGACGTCCACAAGACGTTTTTCAGCCGAAGACACCCCTAATTTTGCCGGGTACACGTCCCCGACACAACATTATAGTTAATTAGACCTGCTTTCAGCCTATAAAAAGGTAGTGTATTAATATTTACAAATCTTAAAAAACAAGGTAGGTAAGGCAATTTTAGCATAGTCGCTAGAAACCCAGATTCAAGAACATGTGCCCATCCCCATACCCATGTCTATGGGTGGCAATATTTAAGTGTAATATAGCCATACGCTCATTCAGATACACACCTATTTCCTATTTCAAAATGGTGTCCACGTCCCCGTATTCAATGTCTCCTAACAACTGATACTTTTTTGTGCATTTGGGAGTTTCTGCAGTACATTATTTACATATTTTTTGGGAATCACCTGCAATTAATATTGAATCATTCTTCATCACCTATCTTTTATGAATGATGATTGGCAAGAACCCATCTCCAATGAACAAATATTACTATGCACAAAATTGGCAAATAATCCAACCATTTAACTTCCCAATTTTATATGCACGCTGTATTGAGTTGTTTGAAAAAAACAGTACAAAGTACGTCCTTTAATACATTTTTTTCAAAGAAGCATACAATAATACATCAAACTATTTTGCAATACGTGATTGAAGTCAAGACCCACCTCAATTTTTTTTGGGCGGAGTGCCCTCCTCTTCTTCATCACTAGAACTATCAGACTTACGCTCGTACTCAGGCTTGTGGTCGTCTTTAACGTCATCTGGATCATAATTGGGGTCGAGGGCTTTTCCCATAACGCTTCTCCCTTTATCAAGATGAGGCTTGAAGGCAATTTCCATTGTGAACCAGGCTAATGCCAGCCCTGCAACTGTTAGCAATGCTGTTTTCAGTGCACCCATTTTTGTCATTTTTTTCTGCTTCTCTGCTGGTTTCGTCTCCTCCTCACCTTCCTTCAACATCATAAAAGATGCAGTCTCGTATCCTATCTAGTGTTTGAGAGCGAAGTAACCCGAGATTAGCGTACAATTTGTACTTTTAGTTCGAACTAAAAGAGCGATAAGGGGTACAATGAAACATCAAGATGGATAGGTAGACACGTAAGGTAATAAAAACTTTAGGAAAAAACTGTCGGCTTTTGTAAGGAAAATAAACGAAACAATACTCCTTATAAGCTACCTTAACCTTCTAAATAGTACATCGCATTGTCACAATTTTTTTTGGTTTTCTTTATATGTGATTTAAGAGCTTATAGCTATTGTTTTGGCTTTTGGGTGTTTCCAATGAATGCGAGAGGGTTCATTATGCGTGTAAAGATCAAAAAAAGATCATTCTGAGTTGACATCCAATACAAATTTCCTATTGACCCGATTACCATTCACTTTGACCACCAAAAACAATTTTAAAATGACCTATTCCAAATCATATGAACATGCAATTTTATCTTCAAATGAAAATTCCACCGTTCACTTATAAATGTATAAAATTCACTTTTTAATGTTCAAAGTTAATGAGAGCATTGTTAAATGTTCCTAACGCCATGTCCACAACCTACATTCGCTCAGATGTCAAATTGGGAGTTATAGATGATCTTCCAATATAAGTGTTATGACAAGGAATTTAATGCAATGACAGAGGATTCACAACTCAACAACCAAACTCAACTAATCAAAAACTAAAACAATTTTTGTTGTCCTTGCAACTAGGACTCAATCTTCCTTCACAAACCCTTGATTTCAAATACTCAAACTGAGAAAAAGGCATGAAAATTCTTGTAGAATCCTCAAAAACGCATTAAGCAACAACAAAATAACTAACTCAAACCATTTCCCAACTTAAACAACTCAAACTTGAGAACTTCCACAATAGACTGTCTCAAATCAGCAATTAGACCTTTTAAGACCTCATAAACAAGTAACTCCAACTTCTCAAGCCCATTTCACCTTTCCAAAGGCATCAACATATGCAAACATACCTGCACAACCATGTTAGACCATTTCCCAATTTTATTCTTAATATTTCAACAATCACCTACTCAAAGCCTTCATTTTTTATCCCACAATATGAGTGTCACAACACTGCCAGACAAGACAGTCAATAACCTTTGGCCTCAAACCTTTTAATACACCAAATCAAATCAAGAAAAGGAAACACATATGCCTTGACACCTTTTAAAACCTATAACACCAATAAAAGACTCAAAACCAAAATCAAGAACACCTAAAACTCCACTGTATTCTGGAATTACCAGTCTTTTTCCATTGTTACAGACCTAGGGCTTGTTGTATCTGCCCAAAACTTTATCTACAGACTTTTCCACCTTGAAAATCGGATAGAATACTATCATAACACTTTGCACACTAATTTTTAGGAGTTTCCAACAGTGCAATCAAGAGAAACTTAATTTTCTTTGCACTTTGTTACCCTAGTTAAGGGTTTAAACCCGCCTAGAGAAAACTCTCAACTTTCACAATTCTTAATGATTTTTCATGAAACCAGAAAAAAAAATCAAAGAATATTCACAAGGCTTTTATGTCCAAAGGACGAGAGGTGGATTTAAGCATCATTAATGGTCGTACAATGGCCTTAAACCATGAGTTTGCTAATAAAATACAGTAAACAAGGGATTTTCATTGATTTCATTATTCTTACATCAACCACCAACCTTCCTCGAAGTTTGTGATGGTTCAATATGCCTTTATAAACTCTTTACATTCCATTCCAACTATCCAAATGCCCAAAACTAACTTTTAAGCTTCTATGTCCCTTCAACTTCCCTAAAATTGCAAATTTTTCAAAATTGTCTTGACAACATTTTGTCAAATTTTACAACTTTTACCTTTAATGCCTAATGTCCCCTAAAATGACTAAATATGACCTAAAACATACTCAAAATGATCAACTAGATCTTATTACATTTTTTTTATTAACATTTTTAATTCAAAAACTTGAAGTTGCCTCCTTGAGGCATGCTCTGCTAGGGTGCACCTGCACCGGCATTGATTGTCCTAATGGAGCATCTAGGATTGAAGGTTTGCTCAAAATCGTAGTTATGATAGAATCTATGACGCATAACACATATAAGAGGAGTTAATTTTTATTCTAAGTTGCTTGATCATGACTATGTGGCATCATATTTTTACATGAGAAATATGGGTGGTTAATTTTGGACATGCTGAGGATTTCTTCTTATTTAGTATTATTAATAATTCCTAAGAATCTCATTGAAGAATTTACTTATTACCTCTAGACATTTTTCAAGAGGACTCCTCTAATTAAAATAACTAAATGGACAAGCCCAACAATTAGAGAAGGCTCTCTCCCCTACACTTTGCGCTCTAAAAGGCTTAGAAGAGTATTCCTATAAGATATCATAGTGATAGTTACAATGAATGTCCTATTATGCAACAGTTGAATCAAGTTATTTTTAGAAGAATTTATTAGCTAAGATTAAAAAGAAACTAGAATGATTTGAGAAATCAAGAAATATTTGCTTAATTTTCATATATATATCTGTGTGTGTGTGTGTGTATGAGCAGGCCTTTATAGACACGTGCATAATTTGTATATCACTAACTCTCAATGCATCAATTCATAGCAAAATTATATAAGATGATTTGAAATATAGAAAGAGTGAAACATCCATGGATATATAAGTAGTAGATTCAAAATGAAAATGTAGCTCACAAATCTCATGTAGCCTTAAGAAAGTCAAGGATAAATAAATAAGATGAATTACACATCAATGATATTTTATTAAATAAGGTATAGATTGAGTGATTAGAGAAAATCACAAATATATGCCTTATCCTGTGTAATAGAGTTAGAAAGTATAACTCATCACAACAAATGCACATAGCTTTCAATTATAAATAAGCATGAAATATTGGGCTTTATCTTGTAAAGCCCAAGCTCTCAATTTTACTTGCATTCATCAAATATAAATCATGAGTTTATTTATCCCTTACTCATACCATGTATCCACATATTGCATTTAAAAAGATTTATAATAGTCCTTGATTGTAGACTAATTAAATTCCAATATAAGTATAACAAATGTGCATCTAGAAATCAAAGAAAAAAATTTAAGATAACCAACAAAATAATGGACATAACTTACAATGATGATTGTAAAAAAGATTATATTGATTTGCTAAGGAAAGCATACATATGTCCATTTATAATGAATTGAACTCATAAAAAAAATTGTTTGTTACTTGCTTGGATAATGTCTTATGGGTTTCTTGCAATACATCGAAGACATAATTTTTATAATATCTATTACATTGTCAATAAACATTATTTATAGCTCTGCAATTGCAACTGCATGCACTTTTCCTTTTCAAATTTTTGAAGTCTAATGAATCGTCTTAGAGGAAGATAGGAGAAAGCTCTGCGACTGCAACTGTGCACGCTTTTCCTTTTCAAATTTTTGAAGTTTGATGATTCGTCCTGGAGGGGGCCCCATCAGGGCTCCCCCACCCATGAATAATGCTCCTTTCTAGAATGGTGTGACTACTCCTTGTAGGGGAACTAAAAGTACGCCTAGTACTTCACATGTTTTGTTGCCTGGGGGTTTGAAAAATTATGTTTCTTCTCCTGGGGGTAAGGATTTTCTGCTCACGGGTGACAACTTTGTGTCCTATGTGGAAAAGCTAGTTGGAGAAAAGGTTTCGACCAAGGCAACTCCGGACTCCTTGTCAGCATTTTGTATTGTTGAGGGGGACGAGGTGAACATCCCAGATGTAATCTTGAACGACACCTTGGAGGGCTTGAAGTTGTCCTTGGTTGGGAAGTTTTTTGCTAGCCGACCTAATATTGACACTTGGAATCTCAAGGGCAGTGTTTTTGTTAGTGCAATGCCTAAAGGCCTTTTTTCATTTACCTTTGTTATCCCTAAAGATATGATAAAGGTTCTCATGGGTGGACTGTGGGCCTTTGATAAAATCTTTAAGAATATCTTGTCCTTATGTAAGTGGAAACTAGGGTATGATGCCTCTACGGATCTGGGGAAAGTTGCCCCTACCTAGGTCAAACTCCCTGGGTTGCCACTATAATTTTGGCACCAGAATGTCTTTAAGGGGATTGTTGATTCTTTCAGCAACCTAGTCACGATGGACAAAGTCACTCTTCTAAAATCCCATCTAGTTTATGCTAAAATATATGTAAATGTGGTGGTTAACACAGTTCTACCCACCTCTGTGACTCTAAAATCAAAGTTTGGAAGATGGGTTCAACCATTAGAATATGAAAGAGCAATGGTGTTCTTCCAAGGGTGCAATAAGCTTGGGCATTTATAGGATGCCTGCAATAAAGCACTTCTAGAATCAAAGATGCCACAAATTGAAACAAAACATAATTCTCCTCTGAAGAATGTGGCTCCTATTAACATAATAAAGGGGCAGGGAACCCCAATACCGAATAAAGACTTGATGCTCTTAGAAAAGGTCATTCCCCTCCTCAAGCACAAGAAGAGGAGAACCTAGGCGTGAATGACGAAGCTCCAAAGGAGAATTTGGAAGGGATGTTTGTGGGGGAAATAGCTAATGTGCTTCCCTCCCAACCGTCAATGGATAAACTTTTTTAACAAGGCAAAGGAATGGAGGACTATATGAACTCCTCACCTAAAGACTAGAGAGTAGGAGAACAATAAGGTGAGCTACCAGAAGAAGGAGAGATTGTTAGCCAAACGAAAATGCTACTGACCCCTTCCTCTAATGCCCTAATAACATACCTAAATCTGGGGGAGGATAACACACCAGAAGGTAAAAATGAGAAAGATTGGATAAATACTAAGTCAAGGAAAAAGAAAAAACCAGATGTAGGAAGAAACAATAAAGTGGGTAGACCACAATTAAAAGAATCAAGAAACAAAGAAACAACAAGAGATGTGGCAGCTAGTAAGCAGAGAACTCTTGATTCTTTTGCAGGGAATAAACCAAAAAAGAAGGGAGTTCTTTCTCCCACCCCAAAGTATCAGACTGATACTACTTTTCTTACTTTTGTGATAATGCATATTTTTTCTTGGAATATCAAGGGACTTAATGGCTCCTATAAACAACATGTGCTAAAGGCTTGTTTAGCTGAAGTAAAATCGGATATCTTGTTGATCCAGGAAATGAAAATGAAAAAGGAGAGCTTTGAGAAAGTGATAAAATAGCTTTGGCCTGGAGTAGGTTTTGAAGTTAGTGATGCAGAGGGTGCATCAGGAGGGATTGCTACGTGTTGGAATTCTTCTAGCTTTGTTGGAAGATTGAAAGTGCAAAACAAAAATAGTCTCTTAATTAGTTTGGAAGATAGGGATACCTTGATCAACTGGAATATGGTCAATATTTATGGCCCCAATTCAAGATTAGACAAGCTTGATCTTTGGAATATGTTGGAAGGAATTATCACTAATAGTAAAGATGGGCTATGGATGTTGGGAGGAGACTTCAACTCCCCGTTATACCCATCAGAAAAAAGTGGAGGCTTAACTGATTTCCCTGATAGCATGATGGATCTTTCAGGGTTCCTTAACTCAGTTGGGTTAATGGATATTCCTCTGATTGGGTTCCTCCTTACTTGGTCCAACAAAAGACAGGGTAATCACTTGATACAAGTTAAATTGGACAGATTTTTTATCTCCTCTAATTGGAAAATATTGCAGAATCTCTCCCTTACTACTTCTCCAAGAACAAGGTCTGATCATAGTGCTCTCCTTTTGGAATGGGATGATAAAATGACTAAGAGGCCTTATCCCTTCAGATACGAAATAATTTGGTCGCTCCATCCAGACTTCAAATCTTTAATTAAGGAGTGGTGGAATTTACCTTGTGATGGCACTCCATTGTTTAGACTAACTCAAAAACTAAAAAGGGTCAAAGAAAAAGTAAAGGGATGGAACAAGTACATGTTTGCGAATATCTCTACCATTAAGAAAGACTTAAACCTGAAAATTAAGGAGATCCAATACCTAATGGAGGCTGGTGGTGGAACCCCTAAAACATTTTCATATCCCATCTCCAGTCTTGCTTAAAATTGGGTTAAAATTGTATTTGAGGTCTTAAGATTTTGTTCCTTGTCATTGTGTTAGGGTTTTAGTCTCTCAAAGCCTTATTTGGAAAACCCTTTTAAGTCTATATCCCCGCCAAGTTTTTATTTCTTTGTTGACCCCTTACTGTCAATCCCTAGTCTTTTAAGTCATATCTTGTGCCATTGAAATCCATTAAGTGAACGGCCCTCTAGTTTTATTTTACTAGTTATCATGTGTTGGGCCATTACTTTAATTTTTCCTAAGTTGGGCTAAGTATTTCCCATTTAAAATTTAAGTCATCTTTTCCATGGGAATTATCTTGTCATCCTAGTCAGGTCCCTTTTTAAGGATTAATAATTTTGACATGTGTAGATATGAGGACCCTAACTACCGTTTGATTGATACAAACAAATCCTTGTCATTCCTCACGCACCCATTCCATTTTATTGCTTCTTATTTTATTCCCACAAGCTCACGAGCAAAGGCCATGTGTCTTATATGTTGGCAGACCCGATACCTTTTATAAGGTGTACAAATGATTGTCAAAGGAGATCAACGATGGGCAATGAATGATGTGGCCGCATCTGGACCGTTCCCTGAGTGCCTGTTTGTTTTTCTTGTCTATTAAAATAATCACATGGGCTAGCGGGTGGATGTTGCATGTCTAGTCTAAATAGTGGGCCCAGTGGTATGAAGTTGGTTGTCGTAGACTTTCAAATAAATCAGCAGTCGATAGCAGGTGATGTGGATTAATCTTAAACGCTCCTCGCTATCCCATATGGGTCTCACTTTTACTGCTAGATTCTCAACGGGGAAGCAGGCATTTGCCACGTGAAGTGATCTAGAGGACGTGGAAGCATTGATGCAGGGGAAAATATTAATCAAATTTTAACACGGGGCATGGGAAATAAACTGTGTGTTACTAATGCAGATATATTGCATGTGTTTAAATATCTTTTAATTTGGGTTGTGGGTGTTGTAAGAGGGATAAAATTGTGGGTAATTAAGAAGTATGTATGAAGAAGCTGAGAGATTTAATCCCGACCTCTCCCTGTCTCCCCGTTGATGAAAGTTACACACGGGTTATGACTCATGGGGGCAAGGGGAAGGATACACATGGATCCTAGCTACGACGACAAAGAGATGGTGGAGCCTGCATACTACCGGCAAGTGGTTCTATGTGTCTTTCTGTCATTTGGTAAATATTGCAACTGTGTACAGTTGGATCTTTCATAATAGGATGGTCAAATATGGACTGTAAATCAATTAACACTCCAAAAAGATCAACAGTTGGCATTCAAAACTCAATCGAGGGCAAGTGAGTCATTCTAGTTCGCATGAGTGAGCCTTAATAGCTGAAAGGACATCAAGATACCGAAGTAAGGAGTTGCATAATTATTAAGACTTGTCTTAAAGGCATAATTCAGCATTGTGAAGTATACTTTGCACACTCAAAGAAGCTCGTGTTGTGGTTTTTCAATACTTTCCGACATCGGAACCAGGATTGTCAACATGTGAAGAAAACCAATGAGTGAATTGTTTCCCTCCCATTAGAATTATTGTTAAGTTGTGGTTTTTCAAACTCTTGAAGACTGTTAGGGTTTTCTTGGTTTAGCATTTTTAAGGTTTGACATTCATAAAAGGAATTTGTTAAGTTTTGCATTGTATAATTCGTGTCAAACCCTTACAAAAGTTGTAAGCCTTGTTCAAGTAAACCAGAAACCTTGCCTTATAATACCTATTGTGTTATGGCTCCTAAAGTAAAAGCATCTTCATCTAAAGGGGAATCTTTTGCTCCCAAAAGGCCTTTAAATAAAGACCTCATGGACCAGTTACCACCCTTGACCATTGATAAACCTAAGGGCCAACTGCTTCTCAAAGGTCCACAAGTAGTAGAGGGTTTAATTGACAAGAATTACTTTATCAAGGATGCCAAATTCCCTTATACTAGATGGGAACTGTTTCATAGCTAGTTCAGGAATATAAACATGGGTATCCCAGTAGGTAACCCTTAGAACTATGACCTAGGAAAATTGATTGTACCAAATGTTTATATGGATGTTGAATTGCTTAAGGCAGTGGTTGCCAATTATGACCCAATCACAAGAACTACAAGAACTACAAGAACATATGATGCGAAGGAAATGGTCAAAATCACCAAGGAAGAATTGGGTCTTGTTTTCAAGCTTACCAAATGGAATGATGAAATGTATAAGATAAATGAGGACACTCTCAAGCAAGAGTATGATAAAACTAAGATTGCATTCAGAGTTTACATCTTGCCAAGATTCCTAACAAGAATTTCAAGTCGAAAGATCATAATAGGGCCACATGATAAAGAGCCTTTCCAGTTAGCTATTTTACTTCTTACTTCCAAAAAACCTTCTATTCTATTTACCAAATAATTGGCTATGATCTTGTTATGGGAATGCCAATGGCATGGATGTATATGGTTGCCCATATTCAACACCCCTAGTATTGTGCAGTGTATGATTATGCGGGGTTTCTTTCAGAAAGAATGCATGAAGGACTAATAAGGTTGAAGAAAGGTGAATTGGGAGTGAGATTCAGCTAGTATTCATTATTGATGCATATGTTTTTGTATAAAGGTGTAGTTTTCTTTGGGCCTAGTATAACTTTGGAAAGAAGAAAGGGTGACTTGTAGTTGCCCATGAACTACTGTTTTAAGACAAGGATGATAGGACCTATGATTATGTGACATTTTAGAACCTGTTTGCTTCATAACTGAGGAGAGTCTTGATTGTGAGTGTGCCTAGAATTCCCATAGCTCTACATGATTTCTTGAGACCTAAGGAGAGAAGGCCTAAGCTTGGAGTTGATCATAATTGGGGAGATGTTATCCCATACCCTGATTACACTATCTTAAGAGTATATGGTTCCATAGTAGCACCTCACATGTTGCCAAGGTTTGTGCCAGAGAGAATTGGTTTCCTAGAGGTAATGTAGCAATTGGGAAGTGTTGAAAATAGACACATATTGAATAAAGGAAAATGAACATTCTTTCCTTTGCACACTTGTTTTTCTGACTTTGTAATGACTAAGGGAGGATGGAATAATATTCTTGATATACTCAAAACCTACTACATGCAGAGGTTAGTTGAGAGGGTCAAATATGACCCTGAAGGTTTTATGGCTTGGTTGAAAGAAAGAAACAAGAGCTTCAAATTTATACACATTTTCCAATATCCTAAAGATGTGATAAGAAATGTGTTCGAAATTTTGGAGTAGGAGAAAAGAATAGCAAAGTGGATGGCTTTTAATAAGATGCAAAGAAAGATAAAGCAAGAAGAACCCGATTTCAAGGTTCTCCCAGAAACTGAAAATATAATACAAAAGGTAGAGCATGTATCAAGGAATTTTGATTCAATAGTGGGCCACCTTGAAACTAAATGGGTAATAATAATGGAAAAACCCCAATGGTAGAAGAACATAGTGGAGGGGAAATCCCTACTATGGGAGAACAATCTACAACTCAAGCCCCTGTTGAACCAAGAATAAAGTTCTTTGTAAGGAGAAAGAGTAAGGCAAAGATAGTTGATGCAGCTTATGATCCTTCTCCACAAGAAGAATATGTTGGATGATGTGGACGTGTTGCTGATATGTGGTTGTCATTGATGTCAACACTATTAGAATTTGATGTATTAAAGGTTGTATATGTCGAGGATATTGAGAAAATTGTAAAAGAAAGTGTTCTAGGTTCCCAATGGAACTGTGCAGGTCATGAAGGCGTCTTGTTCTTTACGTTGAAGTTCAGCTGTTGTGGACTTAAGGTTTTATTCTTGAGAGTATCTAGATCATCTACTAGAAGTTTTAGAGGTCCACGTATAGATTTGATCATGTTGTGGTTTGACAGTATTTCTATGGTCTCTATCAGTGTTCCTGAGTGAATTTTATGTGATTCTGGTAATCTCAGTTGCTATGAATATTTATTTGTTGTTTCTTGATGTTTTTGGATGTCTCTATATCTTGCTATATCTTTGTAGTACATCCACATTAATCAGTGTGCTCGTGGTCGAAGAGCTTTTCTTGTGCATGTTTAGTTTTTCATGTTCCTGGCCGACATGATGATGGTAGTGTGTTGTGGATCTTTGAGGTGAAATTAATTGAAGTCTTTTTGTGTTGGAGATATTAATTTGGGTCTCCACTATGTTGTGGCCAACCTTGGTGGATTCGCATTAAAAAATTATTTGTAAATTTGGGCTAACATTGAAAATATGTTTTATTTTCCTGGCTAACTAAGTTGATGAAATCTCATGTAGCGGATATATAAGAGTGATTGCTTCATTGGTGCAAAGTGTGTTTCATGTGATGGGTGTGCTCCTATGTGTGTATGTGTGAATATCATTCAATTATAGATTAGAGTGTGAAGAAGATTGAGCGAAGTGTGAAGTAGTTTATGAAGGAGTTTTTTGTGCTTAATTGGAACTGTAATCAGCCTTGTGCAAAAGCTATTTTCTTAGTTCATACCCTCTAGATTTTAATCCTATTTTGTATTGTTAGGCAGTGAGCCCCTTTTGTAATTGAGCAGTGAGCTCTAGGCAGTGTGCTTGAATGCATGTGCATTCCCCTTTATTGATTTCATTATAATTTTAACAAGGTATAATATTGTGGACTAACATCCACCGTGGTTTTTCCCCTAACAGGGTTTCCACGTAAAAAATATTGGTGTTCTTTGTCTCTCTGATGTGTTAATTGTTTATGATTAATTGCTTATTCATCATATTTGAGATTAAGTTAAGTAAAATTTGAAAAATTTATTATTTTGTGACAACTAATTCACCCCCCCTCTTAGTTGTTTGTCCTTGTTTTTCCAACAATTGGTATCAGAGCAGGTACCTCTAAAGAAGTGTAAAAGCTTGAGGTGATCCAAGATGGCAACATTCAAGAAGGACAGTCCAAGATTTAATGGAACTAACTACTCACTATGGAAAGTCAGGATGCAATGTCACCTAAGGTGTATTAGTGAAGCCTACTAGAAGATTACAAAAGATCCATATGTTATTCTTCTGAATGGTCCCTCCACTATTGATGAGATCAAAGATGTTGAAAAAAATATCAGGGCTATTGAAGCTTTGGTGAGTGCTTTGACAGATTCGAAGATGGAAAATGTGGTAGGACTGCAGACAACTCATGAGATTTGGAAAAAGCTGGAAACTTTGTATGAAGGAGATGCAAATGTGAAGATGGCTAAGCTATAGAGTTTAAAAGGCAAGTATGAGAATTTGAAGATGGGTGAAGATGAAAATATCACTTCTTTTATGCAAAGAGTAAATGAAATAGTAATGGGTATTGCATGTGTCAGTGGTTCTCTGGATGAGGATGAAATTATGGCTAAGATACTCAGATCCTTGCCTCCCTCCTACAAAGTGAAGGCTCACGCTATCGAAGAGCTCAGATTAGTAAGAAAGATGTCAAGAGACACGCTGGTTGGTAAGCTTATTGCTTTTGAATTAAGTGAATTTGGTGAATCTGTTTCGAAAACTAAAATTGCATTCAAGGCTACTGTATCCAGAAGTAACAAGCAAAGATATGGTCTGGGAGAATGTTCCAGAAAGATATCCAAGTATGATGAAGAACTAAAGCAGCTTGAAGATAAAGAAAGAGAAGTAGAAGAATTGGAAGCACTAATTGTAAAGAAAGAAGGCAAAGGAAAAGTTAAGTATGAAGGAGTATTACCTATTAAATGTTTTCATGCAGTAAAATAGGTCATTTTGCATCAAGATGTCCTGAAAGAGTTCCTAGATCTAAGCCTAACAAGTCTATATTCCAAAAGAAATGTTATTTTACTGAAGAAGGAGTGACTGATGATGAGTTTGATAAAGATAATGGAAATGAAGATGAATGGGTTTTCATTGCTATCATTGAAAATAGTATTGTGGCTACTGAATCTACTAATGATGAGAAAGCTCTTGCAGTTCGAGTTGAAGAAAAGGATGAGTGAGTTATTGACAGTGGATGCTCACATCATATGACTGGTGATAAATATTTTTTTGTAAGTCTAGAGAAATATGATGGTGGTGTTGTAAGATTTGGAGACAACAATGCTGGTGTGATTCGTGGCAGAGGTTCTATTTGCCTTGGTGGTAAGGATAACATTGATGATGTTCTTTATGTTGAAGTCCTGAAGCACAATCTTTTGAGTGTTGGACAGATGGTGGACAAAGGCTATGATCTACAAATCAAATATGGAAGATGTAAGATACGTGGAAGTTATGGAAATATGATTGCTACAGGTAGAAAGACAAAAGGTAATATTTTTCACCTAAATACTGCTAGTGGGAGTTGTTTAATTGCTCAAGTAGATGAAATCTAGTTGTGGCATAGGAGGCTATGTCATGTAAATTTTGACAACATTGTCAAGGTAAGTTCCACTCAAGCAGTAAGAGATCTACCTAAGTTAGTGAAGCCTGCTAACACAATTTGTAAAGAGTGTCAAATGGGTAAACAAACTAGAGTCTCCTTATGGAGAAAATAGTTTCATTCAAATGATTTGTTGGAGCTGCTACATACTGACCTCTATGGTCCCTCTAGAGTCATAAGTATTCATGGAGAAAGGTACTTTATGTTGATTATTGATGATTACTCTAAAATGATATGGGTTTCCTTCCTAAGAGAAAAATGTGAAGCATTGGAAAAGTTCAAAAGTTTCAAGGCTATGGAAGATAATGAGAAAGGTCTGAAAATCAAGTGTCTAGGATCTGACAGAGGTGGTGAGTTTACTTCCAGAGAGTTCAACTCTTTTTGTGAAGAACGTGGAATCAAAAGATAGTTATCTGCCCCCCAAACCCCTCAAAAGAATGGAGTTGCAGAAAGAAAGAATAGAACAATTTTGGGTGCTGCTAGAACAATGATGATAGAAGGAAATGTTCCCCAGATCTATTGGAGTGAAGTTGTAAGCTTTGTTGTGTACACTTTAAACTAGGTAAATGTTAATGGTAACTTTGGTAAGACCCCTTTTGAGCTATGGTTTGGTTACAAGCCTACTGTTAAATATTTCAAGATCTTTGGAAGCAAATGTTATATCTAGATACTGTGGATATGATTCAGATGAAGACAATACAAACAAAGAGAAAAATGTTCAGACACCAAATCTACTTCAAATTATTCCATATGTTCTGATAAAGCAACCTCAATTTAATTTGGTAGATCAAGTAAGTCAGGAAGCACAAACAAGTGCAAGTGCAGAAGAAAGAACAGAAGAACCAGAAGTTTGTGAAAGTCCCAAAACTCTAAGGTATGTAAAGCTAAATCATTCTAAAAGTCAAATTATAGGAGATAAGAATAAAGGAGTGCAAACTAGAAGAAAGATTGCAGAAGAGTACTGCCTGATTTCCAAGATTGAACCTAAAAATGTCACTGAAGCCTACCAAGATGAACACTAGATGGAAGCTATGAAGGAAGAGCTGACACAAATTGAAAAGAATGACACGTGGATACTGGTTCCTAGACCTAAAGACAAAAATGTGATTGGTACTAAATGGGTGTTTCAGAACAAGCTGAATGAACAAGGTGAAGTGGTCCAGAATAAAGCAAGACTAGTATGTAAAGGGTATTCTCAGATGGAAGGTGTTTATTTTGAAGAAAATTTTTCCCTTGTTGACAGAATCAAAGTTGTTAGATTATTTCTTGCTTATGTTGCATACAAAAACTATAAAGTCTATCAGATGGATGTGAAGTCAGAATTTTTGAATGGAGAACTAGAAGAAGTATACATTGAACAACCAGATGGATTTCAACTAACTGACAAGGAAGATATGGTTTCTCGCTTGACGAAAGCTCTATATGGACTTAAGCAAGCCCCCAGAGCCTGGTATGCTAGATTGGACAAATACTTATTGAAGCTTGGATTCACTAAAGGTACTACTAATAGCAACTTATACTTCAAATTGGATCATGATAAAGAGTTAATTATAGAAGTCTTTGTTGATGACATCATTTTTGGAGGAGATGACAATCTATGTATGAAGTTTGTTGATGAGATGAAGGATGAATTTGAGATGAGTATGATTGGGGAGATGAAGTTCTTTCTGGGATTACAAGTGGCCCAGTTAGACAAGGGAATTTTCATATCTTAGTCCAAATATGTGAGAGAGCTACTGAAGAAATTTGGGATGGAAGAATCAAAGCCTATTGGTACTCCCATGGTGACTGTATGTAAGCTAACACAAAATGATGATTCTCCTAAGGCGAATCAAAGTAGATACAGGTCAATGATCGATGGATTGCTTTATTTAACCCAGACTAGACCAAATATTATGAATGTTGTATGTATGGTTGCTAGATTTCAGGCTGATCCAAAAGAATCACATGTGACTGTTGTCAACAAAATCTTCAAATATCTGAAAGGAACAATTGACTTTGAACTTTGGTATCCAAAGGATGATGATCTTACTTTGATTGCATATACTAATGCGAATTGGGATGGAGATGTAGATGACAGGAAAAGTACTAGTGGTGGTGCTTTCTTCCTAGGGAGGAAGTTGGTGTCCTGGTTGAGCAAGAAGCAAAATTCCATTTCTCTATCTACTGTTGAAGCAAAATATGTTGCTACTGCAAATAATTGTACTCAAGTAATATGGATGAAACAAATGTTGAAAGATATCAGGGTGATATATGAAGAGCCTATTGCCATATACTGTGACAATTCAAGTGCAATAAATATTTCAAAGAATCTAGTGTTGCACTCTAAGACTAAACATATATCAATCAAGTTTCACTTCTTGAGGGAGAAAGTGAATGAGAAAGAAGTCGGATTCGAGTATGTGCCTACCAAAGAACATATTGCATACATCTTTACTAAACCGTTGTCGAAGGATACTTTTGAGTATCTCATAGGAATGCTAGGGGTAATTACCCCTCCTGATAAGAACTACGAGATGCATCTACTTGCATCAATCTATGAGCTACATTCTTATATTCTGACCTGGATTGATGTTTTTGTGGCTGCTACTCAAGGGGAGTAGTCAGTTGTGCAGATATGTGGTTCAAAGTGCGTGTATGGAAAGGTCATGGTTAGCTTTGCCATTGATGTCAAAGGGGGAGAAGTGCAATGTGAAAAATCCTTTTTAAGGGTCGAAGAGAAATTGAGGAGAAGAGTCAGAACCAAAGGGAAAGAAAATATGTTGGGTTGATGGTATTTTTCACATCATGTGTTGCCATCAATTCCAAAGGGGGAGATTGTTGGATGTTGTGGATGTGTTGCTGATATGTGGTTGTCATTGATGTCAACACTATTAGCATTTGGTGTATTAAAGGATGTATATGTCAAGGATATTGAGAAAATTGTAAAAGAAAGTGTTGCAGGTTCCTAGTGGAACTGTTCAGGTCATGAAGACATCTTGTTCTTTACGTTGAATTTCAACTGTTGTGGAATAAAGGGTTTATTCTTTAGAGTATCTAGATCATCTACCAGAAGTTTCAGAGGTCCACGTATAGATTTGATCATGTTGTGGTATGACAGTATTTCTATGGTCTTTGTTAGTGTTCCTGAGTGAAGTTTGTGTGATTCTGGTAATCTCAGTTGTTGTGGACATTTCTATGTTGTTTCTTGATGTTTTTGGATGTCTCGAGATCATGCTCTATCTTTACAGTACATCCACATTAATTAGTGTGCTCGTGGTCGAAGATCTTTTCTTGTGCATGTTCAATTTTTCATGCTCTTGGATGACATGATGATGGTAGCGTGTTGTGGATCTTTGAGGTGAAATTAATTGAAGTCTTTTTGTGTTGGAGATATTAATTTGGGTCTCCACTATGTTGTGGCCGACCTTGGTGGATTCACATTAAAAATTTATTTGTAAATTTGGGCCGACATTGCAAATATGTTTTATTTTCTTGGTCGACTAAGTTGTTGATGAAATCTCATGTAGCGAATATATAAGAGCGATTGCTTCATCGATGCTTCATGTGCTTCGTGTCTTGGGTGTGATCCTATGTGTGTATGTGTGTATATCATTCGATTGTAGAGCAGAGTGTGAAGAAGATCGAGTGAAGTGTGAAGTAGTTTGTGAAGGAGTTTTTTGTGCTTAGTTGGAACTGTAATCAGTCTTGTGCAGAAGCTATTTTCTCAGTTCATACCCTCTAGATTTTAATCCTATTCTGTATTTTTGGGCAGTGAGCCCCTTTTGTAATTTAGCAGTGAGCTCTAGGCAGTGTGCCTGAATGCGTGTGCATTCCCCTTTATTGATTTCATTATACTTTTAACAAGGTATAATATTATGGACTAACATCCACCGTGGTTTTTCCCCTAACAGGGTTTCCATGTAAAAAATCTTGGTGTTCTTTGTCTCTCTGATGTGTTAATTGTTTATGATTAATTGCTTATTCATCAGATTTGAGATTAAGTTTTGTAAAATTTGAAAAGTTTATTATTTTGTGACAACTGATTCACCCCCCCTCTTAGTTGTTTGTCCTTGTTTTTCCAACAGAATATAAGCCCTCCTTCTCCTGTGCCACAAGTACCACCACCATCTCCTCCAAGGCCAATAGAGCCTGTAATTGTTGACACTAATTCTCCACCACCTAGTGAAATACCACCAAGAGAGCCACCATTGAAAAAAAAAAAAGTTGAAGTGACTGGTCTAGTGGATTATGACAATGAAGGCTCTAATGATGACATTTGGGTGTCAGAGTAGGAAATGCAAGAAGGAGTACCTACTACACCAGTAATAAGGACAACACCTCAATTGCGTACAAGATTGAGTAAATTTGATCTTATAGGAATCAATGGCAGAGATGATATGCGGGTTGAAGCATGTGCAAAGTTTCTAGATGATGATTCATTTATAAAGTCTCAAGCTTTTATGGAATTTGCATACAGAGCTAAAAGAGATGAATATGTCAAAAGATTGGCTATAGAAAGAAGCATTCATCCATAATTTTCGGATGTCATCATCCAAAAAATGGTTCTAAATGAAATGAGAGCTATATTCCAAAAGATGATTGCAAAAGAGGGTTGAGAATTGGTAAGGAATAGTGGTATTTTGTTGCTGCCAGAATGGGATTTAGCTTCTACCATAGCTTTCAACACAATAAAGAAGTGTGATAGGCCTCTCTATGATACAAAGGAGGAAGCAACACTTGCACTACAAGGGTTTGCTTTCAGTGAGGATTGGGAAGCCTTGGCTATATGGTCTCTAGCCCCAATCACCAGAAAACCTGATATTGCTAAACCTACACCTAACTACAGTGGAGGCCTAATAATAAAAAGAGTGTCAGAAACATCGGCCTTAGAAGCAAAAAATATGTCAGTTCATATTACACAATTTACAAGGGCCACTATGGAATCTATGACTACAGAAAAGGATAAGCTTAGAACAAATTACAATGATTTGTTATTCAAATATGGAAGGCTTGAGCAATATAATATGCAGCAGTAGACAAAAGTTGCATTATTGGAAAATAAGTTGCAGATTTTGCAACCTAAAAAGCCTAAGTAGAATGATGTTGACCCCCCCACCACTTCACAAGAAGTTGTACCCCCAGAGTTTACTACTGAAGTAAGTTCTTCATGGGAAATTGTGCCATATAATATGGGACGTGTGCCCATTTCAATAGTAGAACCTAATACACCAGAAGGGCCACAAGCTAAGGAAGATAATACTAGGGAAGAGTTGCTTAGGCAGTTAAATGAATACAAAGAGAAATGTGACGATCATGATGAAGATATTTTCAAGAGAAACATGAAGATTGTCACTACATTATTGGAACATTTGAGCAAAAGAGTGAATAACAGGTTGAATAGTATTCACCATAGTTATTCATCCATGGTGGTTGCCATTAGGAATTTTGACATTGAAAGAGAAAGAGCCATTCCACTCATGGAAATTTGGATCCCTAAGAAGAAGGATTTGGTATTGATGTCAATTAGAGTTAAACAGGATGCCAATCCGCCTAAAAAGTTTAAACCTACCTTGGTTCTTGTAGGTAAAATTGAAGGATACAAGGGAAATCTTGAACCATTGGAAAATAAAATAAAAGAGCTGGTGAAATCCTTTCATGAGTCACATCATGGCCTTCTTCCATCCATTCTAAGGGATGATGATAGCATCAAATATCTACAGGAGTGGAAAAATGAAACAAATAAAGTTATTTTAGATCAAGTTGTGTCAATTTGTTAGAAATTTGATATGGACACATTGAAGATAAATATGGATATGCTAATTCATGTTGAGACTGTCCTACTAGAATTTGATAAGGAGGCTAACTAGATTGTCACCAAGTATGCACCTTATAGAGAAAATGTTGATGAAGTTATGAATTTCAATTGGCCCATTGAAGAGGATTCCTAGCATGGAAGGGTTGATACTTGGAGGGAGTGGTGGAATGATGTGAAATGGCAGGATGGTAATTTGAAATTTTGAAGTCTATAACCATGAAGAATAATAGATAGGTGAGAGTTGCACTACATAGCCGAGATTTAGTAGAGATTAGGATTTTGATAAAGTATGGAAAATATAGTGCATCTTCTTCAAGTTAAATCGATTACAAGGCTGCAAATGTGGATATATCTTTTGTCTTTTCTTTTTCCATTTCTATCATGCTTTCCTTCTTTCACTTTGTGTGCGTGGGCAAAAATTTTGAGGTAACTATTTGAAGATACCTTTTTGAAGATTCGACCGGATCTCCAACAATGAATGAAGATTACTTGCGTTTCCCCACATGTTTCCCACCTCTTGGGAATGTAATGCAACTAAATAGGGGAATCTTTATTTTGAGCGGTCCAATAGGATATTGACATGTGTACTTTTTGGCCCGAGGCTTGTTTTTCTCCTTTGTTTCTATAAGAAGGAATTCAAGGCTAGAAAGTAGGGGTTCATTGTTTTTCATTCAATACTGTGAATTGTAAAAGGAATATCAAGCATGTTTTAGTGTTTTGTCTTAAGTTCAAAGTTCTGTTAGTGTGTATGTAATTTTGATAACAATATAGGAAATACAATACAAATTGATACCAATTTCATGGTTATTTTCTCTCCTTGTACTCGTTTTATGAGTTATGAACGAAAGTAATCCAGGGTTCATTTTATTTGTCTCTATTATTTCGTAATATATGTTTAATTTCATTCTTGCTTATTAGTTCAATGAATTAATGTAAGTGCTTGGATGAGATTGTTAACTCATAAGAATTAGGTGCTAGGATATTTGTAAATAGTGATGATCATGAATGTAATAGGGGAATATTGTAAAACAATGTTTCTTGAGATTGTAGGTTGCTATTCATAACATGTTGTCTAGTTGCATAGGTTGATATTGACTCCACTTGGAATAAGACACTAGTTTGTGCAAAGTATTTATAATTTAGTTCCTGAGTTGATTCATCAGTTGATCACCTTATTTTATAAACTTTCAAAATGGATACCACTGTAGTTGTTTTGTGTTGAGTTTCACCTTCTCATGCTCTAAGTGTAGGATATCAACAAATGAGCTACCAACTTGTTTGTTGTTCTACGTTGTTGAGTAATGTTATGAGAATTATCTATTATTGACCATGTATTTGAGTAGTAATCATATAAATTCCTAAGTATACATTGTGGGATCACCCTCCTGGGTTTAACAGAGCCCAAATTGTAGGAGTAAAAGTCTCACAACTTTTACTCGTTCATTTGCCAATCCCTTTGGAGTACTAAGTATTGGAAATGGAAAAGTCCATAGGTATTTTTTGAAGTCAGTTTGGTTCCTAAAAAAAAAACCAACTGGAATTATTGATGAGGAGATTTGTACCAAAGAGAGGGAGCTGAGAGCGCAATGATATAAAATAAACAAAAAAGAAGAAATCTTCTGGAAACAGAAATATTGAATCCAATGGTTAAGAGAAGGAGATAGAAACATTAAGTTTTTTCATCAATCTACTTTGAAGCATAGAGGAAGAAATAGGATCAAATTTCTAACCACTTCCAATGGGACAAGACTTGAGTGTGAAGAGGACATAGATAGGGAGGTTTTTTCCTTTTCAAATTCTCTTGAATTACATGAAATTGATATCTCTGAACTGGATGAATTTATGACGGTCATTCCCAAGGTGATCACATATTAGGTCTTAAAAGATTTATCCAAGGCTGCTTCTATGAATGATGTAAAGGAGGTTGTCTTCTCATTTGGTTCTTTTAAAGCACCAAGCCTAGATAGATTCCCCCCAAGCTTCTTCTAGGTTTATTGGGGCGTTGTCTCTCTAGACCTGTTCAATGCGGTGAGGGATTTCTTTAGATTAGGAAGGCTCTTAAATCAGATGAATACTACCTTTATTGCCTTAATTCCCAAATCTACTAATGCTACTTTTGTGAATGATTACAAACCAATAAGTTTGTGTAACACTACTTATAAGATTTGTTCTAAAACCATGGTTATTAGGTTGAAATCAGTCTTGAATAAAATGATTGTTGTTAATCAAAAGGGATTTGTTCAAGAAAGACAAATATTAGATGCAACAATTTATACCCATGAGGTACTACACTCTATGGACCACATAACAAATAGGGTATGGTTTTGAAATTAGATATCTCTAAAGCATATGATCAGGTTTCTTGGAACTTCCTTTTCATTTTTTCTTGAAAAATTTGGCTTCAATGGTAAATTCCTAAGTTTGATTAGAGCCTTTGTTACTACCTCGAAGTTCTCGATCTTGGTGAATGGGGTTCCTCAAGGTTTTTTCTCTTCAGGAAGGGGTCTGAGATAGGGGGACCCATTATCACCTTACTTTTTTTTCATTGTTGTTGAAGCTTTAGGGTGCAATATATAGAAAAAGATGGCTAATAAAACCTTAAAAATATTTTGTGTTGCTTCCTCTTTACTCCCTACCTCACATCAACAATTTTTTGATGACACTATTCTTATGGGGGAAGCTTCTATTGTTGAAGCGAAGCAATGGAAAGCTATTCTTGATCAATATGCTAAACTCTCAGGCTAATTCATAAATGATCAAAAAAGAAAAATCTACTTCTTTAACACCGGTCAGAATGTAAAAGACAAAGTTAAAAACATCCTTGGATATCAAGAGGCAGACTTGCTTGCTACTTACCTGGGACTACCTCTAATTTCTTGAAAGCCTAACAACAACTATTGAAATTATATTGTGGAGAAAATTCAAAAGAACCTGGCTAGATGGAAGGGTAAACTGCTGAGTTTTGCTGGAAAGATCCAGCTCTTAAAGGCTTCTCTTCAAAATATACCTATTTATTAACTTTCTATATTCAATAACCTTGCCTACATAGCAGAAAAAATTGAATCAATCCAAAGGAGATTCTTATGGTCGCGTGTGGAAGAAAGGAAAAGAATGGCTCTCGTTGGGTGGGAAATTGTGTGTACCCCAAAGAGGGAAGGAGGTTTAGGGATTCACAAATTAAAAAAGTTCAATAAAGCCCTGGTGGCTAAAATGTGGTGGTTTCTATTGGAAGGGGAAAAATATTGGGTACAGATCATTAGGGCCAAATTCTTAAACAATAAAGAAGCTAATTGTTTTCTTAGGAAGAAGGAGCTACCCTATGGATTTGTCTTTTGGAACAATTTGCTAAAAATTAAAGGAATCCTGCATAGAGGAGCAAAAGTTAGGGTTGGAAATGGGTTGAGCACAAATTTCTAGGAGGATGTTTGGTCCATTAATGCCCCTTTATTAGCTACTAAAGACCTCCAACAAATCAAAATCAGACTAAAAAGAGGTATTGGTAAAAAGATATCTAGCTACTTAGACTGGGAAGGCCTGAGACCCAAATGGATTGACTTTAAAGAGTATCTGAATAATGTTGTTCTAAGGGGTGGAAGACAGCTAAATAGGGACACTGCATTGGACCTACTGAAGAATCAAATTGGAAGCCCAAACCTCTTTTCAAGAAATAGGATGGATGAATGGATCTGGACCAAAAATGCTACAGGAAGGTTCTCTATCAAGTCGGCCTATGAGGCTATGGATCAACAACCTATCAATCAAGGGGAATTTAACTGGATCAAGGTGTGGAGAAAAAACTTAATCTAGAAAATTAACCTTTTTTGGTGGGCAGTTATACATGGTAAAATTTTGACTATAGATAATATTAAGAAAAGGGGTTGGTACTTGGTAAATAGATGTTATCTTTGCAATAAAGATGAAGAAATTATTATGCATTTTTTCTTTCAATGCCCTTATGCTCAAGAGGTCTAGACTTTTTTTCTTAAGACTCTTAAAATTTATTGGGTCTTCCCCGCCTCAATTAAAATGTTTGTTGAAGGATGGAGCTTTAGCCCCTACTTCCATAATATAATTCTTGATTTATGGGGACAAGTTCCCCCATTTTTGGTCTGGGGCCTATGGAAAGAAAGAAACAATAGGGTTTTTAGGGATACAACTAAGAGTAGTAAGGAGCTATGTATGATTATAAGGAGACAAATTCAAGAAAATGTTGATAGTTGTAAGTACACCCAGGCTAAGAAAGGGCCTACCTATCAAGAGTTAAGAATAAAGCAGCAGTGGGGGATTTCCCATGACCTAAATAATGTGAACTGGGCAAAATGGATTATATGAAAAAGGTATTTTTTGGATTCCCCCTAATCTTGGATGGGTGAAATGTAATTTCGACGACTGCTCAAAAGGGAATCTGGGAGAAGCTAGAGCTAGAGGAGTGGTTAGGGATGAAAGTGACATATATATGGTGGGATACAACAAAGGTCTTGGAATAGCAATGAACAATTTTGTTGAAGCGTATGTTGTTTGGGTTGGAATTGGTTACCTTAGAGATAATGGGTACATAAAGGTGATTGTTAAAGGGGACTCCAAACTTATTATTGACTATCTTAACAACAATGCTAAAGCACCTTAGGAAATAAAGGATCTCTTGGATGACTGTAAAAACATGTTACAGTTCTTCCAACAATATAAAATTTTGCATACTTTTAGGGAGGGTAATAGAGCTGCGGATGCTTTGGCTAACTTTGGTGTGAGACAAGAAGCTTTAAAGTTATGGGACTTTTCCAACCTGTCCAAACAAATAAAAGAAGTTTTGGCCTAGGATAGTTAAGAATGATGTGAAAATACAACACTTGGATTAATGATGGTTGGAGTAGCTATAACTAAAAAGAGTGGTGACCTTGGGGGTCCAGTTGTAATAGGGGATCCTTGGTGGCACTCAGGCTTGCTAATAGGATGGAGGGAATGGCACGAGGAAAAAGGTACACCAAATCCCAAAATATTGATAGGAATGAAAGGGAAAGGACAATCTATTTGGCATGGCTCGTGCCTTGAAAGGAAGGATTTAAATGGGGAAATAATTAATTCTCTTCGCAATGATAAAAATCTAAAGGCTGATTTTGGAAAAGACAGATTGACATGTGCAAGTGATGACGGTCAGATTGGGAATAAAATAAACTTCATTATCGCTAGGAAGGGTGGCAGAGCTGTCAGATTTAATTATGATGGAATTCATAAAGGTGATAATCAACGTTGTTTCAATTTAAAACATTCAATTAATATTTTAGTACTGCTATCTCCTCAAATGAAAAACCACAAGGTCACCATTAATACAAAGTTTTTTGAATTGTCGGTTTCCATTGTCTAGATCGAAGAAGGGCACAATAAAGAGTTTCTCCTCCTTTCAAAAAATAACCTTTGTGAAGAAATCAGCATGGGTGGCCAAGGAAGTGGACAGAACCGTGCAAGTATGATTCACTGCAAAAAAATGCAGAGCTATGGGGCCTATTCAAGAGAGCTAGTTTCACTCCTTACTTCACAGCCATGGAAGGGTATAATGAGAAGCTGAGCTATAAGTTTGTCAATGCCTAGAAGGACAACGAAGTCGAAATGGGTGGTCTCCATTTCAAAGTGGATGCGAAGCTTATTGCAAAGGCGACGAGACTTGCCTACGAAGGAAAGGTGGCAAAGGTAAGCAACGAAAAATACCAAGACTATATTGTGAAATTTTTTGAGGATAAGAAGAAGGCTGAGTGATTCTAGAATAGTTATTCTAGGGTTTTACTCCCTCCCCCATACCACAATGTGTGTTTCTTTGTCATGAAGTATTTTACCCTTGAGGGTCTTTTCCAGTCTGTGCATGGGAACCACTTCCCTATCCTTAACCATATTTGTCATCTTGAAAAGATAAATCTTCCTTTTTTTTTCTTCTCTTCCCTGAGTCAAAGCCTTACCAATGGGGAAAATTCACCATTACACCAAGGCTTAATTAGATATATTTGAAAATATGTGTTGGCTATGTCTCCTCAAAGAAAATTTTCCCTTAATTTGATTGAAAACCCTACCCCTAAGAGCTCTGTGAAAATTGAACTCATTGAGAGTCGCCCTCATACCCTTGCTAAAAATCCCATTATAAAGTTGCCTAACCTTGAGGACCCTCTATGGTCTGATCTCCTAAAAGTCACTCTTGAAAAAAGGAGTGTTGCCTTCATCAGTTCTATTTAGAATAAACAAAGGAAGCTGATTATCCAGGAATTGGGGGAGGAATCCAACACTATTACAATTTTGGATGATAATGAGAAACCTAAGTGCTCAACACCGGTTGGTAGAAGGTCTACAAGGCTTGCTATGGCTGCTTCTAAAGGGTCTGGCAACAACAAAAAGTCTAAGGATTTAGAGGAAAAATGTGCTTTTGGTTCGCAGGAAAGTAAAGGAAAAAAGATGGTGAAGGAAGATAAGGATTCCTCTATGAAGGAAATCCTAGATAGTTTGGGAGGAGAGTCTATTAAGGAGGAAGATTCCAAGTTGAAGGAGGAGGAGGGTTATGACAATGAGGAAGTGGAAGGGGAGTTGCAGCAAGAGAAAATTCATGAGGTTGGAGAGGACAATGAGGGGATGGAGGAAAATGCTAATGCAATAAATGATCAAGAGGTGATGGAAACAAAACACTATGAGGAAGAGAAGATAGATGGAGTTGATAATGTTAAAATCAAGAGGATGGAGGAGATATTAGAATGGCTGGAAAAGATGATGCAAGAAGAGGATAAGGAAAGTAGATTCCAGACTCTTGAAAAATTTGTGAAGAGTCTTTGCAGGGTGGTGGATGTGGTAATGAAGAAGGCTATTATAGCTACAGTTTCGGGTCAAGGAAAAATAAAGAAGTAGAAAAAGAGAAAGCCGATGGAAGAGATTGTTGACTTATTAGGCAAGATGGAGCCTAAAGAGAAAGTGGAAGACATTGTTGATGACCTGTTGAAAGCTTGGAGTCTGGTTGAGGATGCTTAATCCTTGGTCACTGTTTTACTTTTTTGCATATGCTTCTATGGTTTATTTTGGTGCTACTCTTGGTGGTACTATTACTGGTGTTGGCCTTGGGTGCCTAGACTATCACACTTTTAGTTATATTTCTGTTAGTAGTTCTAGTTTATGCATGGACATACTTTAAGTATTAATTGTTATTATAGGTTTAAGTGTTGGAATCTGAATATGGACAATATGTATCTTTTTGATATTTCTGATAGGGCTAAAATGTTTGATCATGAGGGAATTGGTTAAGCTTTTTGATGGGGGGTTGGGGAAGATTTTCTAGTCGGCTTCCTCTTGTTATTGTTTTGACTGGCTACTGTTCTCTATTTTGTTGTACTTATCTATAAGGGCCAGGGCCCTTTCCATGCTTAATCAATCAAAAAAAATATTTATAGCTAAACAACAAAACTCATCTCACTTGGATGATTGACACTTGTTATTTGGATTTACAATTAGTTTAAATATGGAGACATTTGTAAATGCTACTAGGATAAAAAAAAATTATGGGGGTTGCAATTAACTAATTATGGGCATTAAAAGAAGAGGATGAAATCCTATATGAAAAATAGTCATGCAAAGGAGATGGTCCCTCATTGCTAATTTAACTTATGGGATTGCATACATCAATTTTTTCCCATCATTGCCCAAAAAGGGGAACCTCCATGACTATGACCACCTATCTCTGGTTGCAATCTTAGTAGGAAAAGGTTTGATTTAACCCCTCTCAGGACTATGCCTCTTACATTGATCACTATGGTTGTATTTACCCTTGAATCAATGAGAAAAATGGATTAAAACATTGAAAATATTTGCAAGTCCTCCCTACATTAGGATTCATAAAATAACAATTGTAAAATTTATAATACCTTTGATCCATCCTCTTCTTCTTACAAGAAGAGCTCATCATCTTTTGTAAAAAAAATTATGATAATGAGACAGTCATATGATTCCATTAATACCATAAAACCATGTATTTCAACTTTGTTTTGTATGAATTATTTGGTTCTTACCCCATTTTATGGCTTAGAATATTGGCATGTGTTATCGTATCGCTCTATTGTATGATAATCTCTAAACTAATACCTTATCACCACCAAAATATTACCCCTTGCAAGTATCCTACTATCTATTTTGTCATGTGTTGCAATATTATTTTATAGTTCACTATACTTGTTAAATTCCATTGTAGGTGTCAAGTGTTGTCAAATATTCTTTTACTCCCCCACCATAATTTGGGCATTTTTGTCATATCTGTAATAATGTATTCAAATATGAAGAATGTGATGCAAAGTGGCAGGGGAAGCACCCAACTTGATACACACAACCAGACATCACCACAGGACTTGGGGATGATTTAGAAACTCTTAATATGACAAAACATGAACAACCAACAACCTTTTCTCATAGAAACTCTCATTCCCCCATTGCTGCCATACTATCCATGCATTCCTTCTAGCACTCACCAATAGGACAGTCATGATAAAAATTTGTTAAAGGACAATAACATAGAAAGAAACCATGTTTTATACTTCTTACATAGACCCTTAAAGATCCCCAAAATCATAGGACCAAACACCAAGAGCAAGTGTATCAAATAACTAATTTACAAGCCACCAAAAGGCTTCATTTGGCTTGTGCAAAGAAGGAATCAACTTGTCAAGGCACACCCCAACACCCCTAATGCATTTAAAATAATTCAATAGGTTCCCCAAGACCTGTTACATGCTTTCCATCCATTATATTTACTCAAATAATCAGAAATCAACAACTAATGTATTCAAATGATCACATTTTAGACTGTACAAGGCAAAAACCAGACCTAGGGCATCACATAACTTTTGAAAACCTCCATTTTTAATTCTAAAACAAATTGAAGCATGTAAAGGAGTCCTAAATCTACCAATCCACAAAGTTTCAGATTTTTCCCATGGTGGAAATGGGAATTACATCCATTTTGGTGACCAAACCCTTGTTTTGCAAGGTTTTAGACCCACTTTCACTAAAAATTGATGTAACTTACTCAATACTTGATGAAAATGAGTCAAATCACCACCAAAAGAAATTATACTCTTCCCTATTTCAAACCATACCAATTGTGAGCCCGTAAAATGATGTACCAAACCGTACCAAGCACAAGAACAAGAAAAAACGCTGTAAAAACAAAAAAAATAGAGTTTTTATTATATTTAATGCTTCAAAACTTCATCAACTCCCAGCCTCGACCCAAGGGAGGATTTTTAAAATTTTCACCATCACTTACAACTTACCTCAACTGATTTACAAGGAGGGAACCCATTGGTTAATGATAATTACATCATAAATGTTGAGTTTACTCCAAATTACATTATGAAAACTTTGCATTTTGAAGCAACCTTTCAATCCTAAAGAAATAAGACCTTAAAAACCATTAAAATGGATTGGAATTAGCCTTATTACATTCTTAAGACCCCCACCCTTGCACATTCACATACAAATTCATGTTTTTTCCTTCAAAGGCTACAAGAGCATCTTTTAGTGCAAGAGTGCATTTGTGTACATTTTGACTCAAAACTCAAAAAATCACCCTAGATCTTGCTCAATGGTCTTGATTGACCTTATTAATGACAAAAAGACTCAAAAATACTCATTCTAACCTCCTAACCACATGTTTTCATCAAATGAGCAAAAATGGAGGATGAGGTGTAGGTGCTCTTGCACCAGAATGGAGCACATTACTCAAGGGTGAATCATCTTGATGAATGAAATTAAATAATTCAAGAACTCAATAATTATCCTCAAATTTTTTACCTAGTCTTCTCACCCTTCATCTATTAGCTAGTCAACATTAATGATAGTGTTAGCTATACTTATGCTAGTTTCATACTTGGAATCCAAAATCACCTTTGTATCCTTGATGAAATTATTTGCACACTTCCAAGGCCATGAGCTTATCCACTTCATGACTACACAAAATAGGTTTAACCTCATTAGTAGTGGCAAGATCCTTAGTAAAAATGGGAATTCGACTTTGGAATTCTTCTTTGTATCTTTGCATGGTCTCCTTTACTCCATTGACCTCCATAATATCAAGAATACTTGAATCCATCAATTCCAAAAACTCTTGAATCATTTCTTTAATTGTAACCTAAATTTATCCATAAACATAGTAGTGAGTTAGAGCAACTTTGTCACAACCCTAGTAGTGACCTGACCCTAAATTTTGTATTGTCATGTTGATATGGGTGTTCAACTAAATGTGAAACCTAATTGTCATAATAGTTGGCGCTAAATTTCTATACTGTTGTCTTGTATGTTGTTTCATGTAGATATAAAAACATTTGTTTTAGTTAGTTGTTAAAAGGTAATTGTTTTAATGATACAATGAATGAGGTTAATTATGGTGTTTATGAATGTGTTTTCTATAATCTCATTTATCCCTATATGATTGAATTTTATATAGAAATGCTAATTTTATGGATAAATTTTTAAGGTTGGATCTCATTATTGTAATGGACTAATGTTATTCTTGATTTTGGAGTGTCACAAGATAGTCATGCACTCTCACCGAAGAGAGAGTATCATTGAGAAGGGGATTCTAGCCATCAGGGGGGAAATTTGTGTCAGAGTAGCACACACGAGCACGTAGTGTTATTCCAAGTTGCATATTGCATTAGGAAGGGTAAATTGAAATATTTAAATAATTATTTGATTATTGATAAAAAAAATCAATGAGAAATTAAAATTATTAACTATTAATAATTTTATATTCATATTTATGTATGTTGAGTAAATTTTAATTCAAAATAAATAAGTAAATAGAAAAACCAAAATATATAAAAGAAAAAAGAGAAAATAAAATAAAATAAAACATACTAACCCAATAAATACTCATTCCTTTTAATCAAAAAGTATAATTAAATAATGGTGGGGCCCAAGCAAAGAAAAGACAAAATTGTGTTAAAAAGGTACCTTAAGTTAAGGTACGCTAGCCCCATATATTCCCTAAAGAAACAAAAGAATAACAAGGCCGACAAACAAGTTTGAATAGCTAGTTGTCAGCAAAAGGAAAAAGATTTTAAAAAATAAGATAACATCTAGCACGTAGAAAAGTGCCCCATTTTCCCATGTAGCAAGAAAAGATGAATGGGTGGTAATAAAATAAAGAAGAAGATGACTATTAAGGCATTCAATTTTTTGGAAAGAAGGAGAACAACAGGAAGGGGAAGGGCTGCACAAGGTTAGGAGAAGTGAAGATCCCTGCAAATTACAATTTCACAGGTATGAAAATACTATTAAAATCCTCTTGATTAAGAATTGGCTCTTGTGAAGGATGGTGAGAGCAAGGTCAACATGTATAAGAATTAATAAAAGTGGAGAAATTGTTTGAATCTTCTATACCTACTTACTGAGCACTGTTCTTCCCAATTCTATGCAATTTCATTCACATTGAATGATAGTGAATTTTATATTTCAAACTTTATAGTCTAAATCTTGTAAGTGGGTAATTACTTTTGATTAAATGGAAATAGCTTATAGCTGCTTAGAAATTTAGGTGTGGATAAATATAAATGTTCAGATTGCCTAAGGGAGCAAGGAATGGTATTATCTTCTTATTAAGAAAAATTGGGTTGAACCTAAAACCTGGGTCTGTAAATACTAGGTGAATTTAAGGATCGACAAATATATATTTAAAGAAAGTTATTGGTTGGGCATAAATTATTGGTAACCTAATGTTTACTTGGATTATAAAATAATGGTGAAAGCACTTCCACATGACTATTGTAGTGCTATACAACAACTATTGGAAAGTGCTTCATCAACTTAATGTTGTTTATTCACATATCATGATCTATATTAAGCACATGTTCTGTGATTCTAGGTTATGGTTAAATGAAAATCTGTTTTGCAGCTTGCTACTCTTTCCAACACTAATTTATGTGATTCTATGCTATGGTTAAGTCAAAATTTGTTCTACAACTTACTGCTCTTGTCGTCACTGAATTCTACAATTAAGCTGAATCAACATCAAGATCAAAAAATTTGCATTATATGTTGGTAATTTCCAGCTTAAGGGTTATGTAGTATAACATTTCTAAATTTCCCCCCACATTTGAAGTGCTTATGATCACTACAGTGTTATAGTATATAATTCATCTCAGTACCTTGATGAATTAGTGGAATTCATGTATTCAATAACCTGTATTACTAATCTTCTCATGCTAGATGGGTCATTTTGAATCTAAATTTGAACAAGATGCCTAGTGAATACTTGATGGTTATAAGATAAAACCATGCTAATTTAGCAAAGAAAAACTTAATGACATTGTGTTAATGAGATTTATGATTGAAGTTGTTAAATGATATTGAAAGTACTTAAACCTTAACAACATGTGTAAAGGTGTTAAGTGACTATCGAGATAGATCTGAGGGATCAAATAATAAATAAATTATTTGGCCAAAGCTTTTAATTCAAATAAGAGAATATTGTTGAATTAAATTGAGTCACTTCATAGATAAAGAACATACACTTAGATATTTTTTCTTGGGGCATTAATAGGTTGCATATGTTAGTTATTCCATAGCTACACAAATTGCTAGACTCTTCATGATGGTTCAAGCTCCCTTTGTGGGGTAGCACAGGGAAGCCTATGGCTTCGTGGTAGGGAAAAAATTCATCCCAATGATGCTCTCTCCCCCTCCCTCTTCTACTCAGATTAAGGAGAAAGGATGGAATAGGTTTGGCTTAATTTCTATATTTAAATTTGGGACCTATTTTTACTAGTTAAGAAGTGATTCTTATTTCAATTTATCAACTTTTTTAATATCATGCTTCTAAAACTAAGACTGTGGTAGCTACCATGATAGAATGCTCATATGAAAATCTAGTAGCATGTGTTTTCTCATTATGAAATTAAATTTTCATTCTGATGGATGCAACCGTTAGAGTATTTTTTTTATTCATTATAGTGATGAAGTTGTGCAATGATATTCATTGTATGTGAATCAGTATACTAGTCCTTGTTTTGATTATATGGGAAAAATAGGTTTTGAAGGGACCCAAAACCCTTTACAACAAAATGTTGCTCCAACAAGTAATCAAAAGCCTACCAACAACAAACCAACAACCAAAAAACTAGCTACCACGGGTGCCAAACTAAAAAAAGATAAACAACATCCAACAACACCCACCCACAAAATAACAACAAAACAACCTACAAGAGAATAAAACCCAACAAAAACAAAAAGAAACAAGAAAATAGTTAAGGCCACTCAAAGTTTTGGCCACCTCAATTTGTTGGTTCTTATGTTTTTCAATCATATCCAACAATTTCTTTTTCTCAACATCAAAAGCTTTCTTCCATTTAGCTAAACCTCTACCAATAGGTACCTTGTCATCATCCTTTGCAACTTTTTTTACCCTTTCCCTTAGCCATTTTCTCTTTCTCCATGATCTCTGAGAGGAGAACCTGGTCTTCTCTAAGTTGACCAATTTTCTTAGAGAGAATTTCCAAAGCTTCTGCACCATTCTTGACCAAGGTATGGCTCACCTGCAACAATTTTTTAATATCACTATTTATACCAGCAACCTTGGCCTCAAGGGCCTACAATCTTTCCTCGCAAAATGAATTAAAGTCATTAAACAAACCTTCCAGTTCCACCATTCTATCGATGAGGATGTTAGACACAAATGCGTTCTAAACATTCTGCATATTTTCCGTTAAGCCTCTTATCTTGATATTGATTTTATTGAATTCTTGCAAAGTCCATTTGGCTAATTTGAAGGTACCCATAGCCCCAGCCCTATCCATATCCAACAAACCAAACATAGAAGTATCATCTTCATCCAGATATGAAAAATCCTCTGAAAGAGGATCAGTCTTCAAGGGTGGGTTAACATTTTTCTTTTGCTCATCCTCCACATTCAGATCCCCAACCTCCTTGTCCAGAGACACCTTAGGCATGTCATGAACTAGAGAATCCTCAACAGTCACCGTTTTTTCAATAGGAATCTTACCTTCCTCAGCCTCTTTAGAGTCCCTAGCCGCAACTACAAAATCCTTTTTCTTCAAATTGGCCAACCTCTTTGATAGTCTTCTTAGTTTTTCAACCGAAACTACATTACCTTGGGTCCCAACCTTGAGAGCCTCACCAACAGAACCAACAACCACTTCCACAGCCTTAGGAGAGGACCCATTTGACCCTACCTCTATACCATCACTCCCAAAAATGGCCAACCTCTTAGGCACCTTGTTACTCTTAGAATCTGCCACCTTTATTTTCTTCAAAGCCGAAGCCACACCCGCAGGGGAGACATAATCCCTGTCCTCACTCCATTCCTCCTCATTCGAAGAGGAATCTGAATCCAATGACCCAGATAAAGCACTTAAAATCTCTTCTTTGCCTTTGATGGCCGGAGCCAGGGTAAGAGATTGGACATGCTCTGATATAAGCAAAATAAGCCCTTCATGGAGGACAGGAGCCCTCCTATTCTTCAAATGAGCATACACCGAGGATTCCAATGAAGATAAAAGAAAAAAGGGAAAGGAAATAAACAATCCATGCCTTAAATGATTAAGAAGAGTGAAATGGTGACCAAGAAGAACCTTAAATCTTCCTTCCAACATCACGTACCGTATCATAACCTCCACAACCCTAGCCTATATCTTCTTGAGAGAGGTTCTATCATAACCCCAACTCTCCAACTTGACCAAATTCTTCCACTCATCATCCTTAAAAAACTGGGTCATCGCCCACTCATTGCTCTTTTTTTCTTTGAAAAACTTCCTTCCCACAGTCGGCATCCCTGTAACGGTGACAATAAGGTCCTCATTCACTTCCACCTCCATCCCTTTCATCACAAGCTTGTGATTATGCTAGAAAGAGACAAACTTGGCCGAGGCATTAGGGTCATGCCCATGCAATCTCTCCAAAAATGAAGTGAAATTGACATGACGAAGAATGTTCCATAGCTTCTTTTTTCTCTGAATATCACCACAGGAGTCTGGCTCAACTCGACATCTGTCTCCGCCCATGGTAGCCCAAACAAAACACACACAAAACCTTGGCGAAAGATACCCAGAAGAAAGCAAAATAACCATAAGACACCCACAAAGCGTGCCATATGGGGAGAAGTATAAGGCCATAAAAGTTGCATCACCTTATCCAACGCCATCAATTCTTAAGATGTTTCTAGCATTCTTAGGAATGATCGATCCCTCCTCCCACGAGTGAAATTCACTAAGGCTGACAGCCAAATTGGAAAAATAATCAACAAGAGAGTTTCCTTCCTGATAAACGTGAGAGATGCAATTCTCATCACAAGATTGTAACTTAATTACTGTATCCTTTATTAACTAATCCACGCTCCAACTTGGGGGATGCCTACCACACAAATAATTTATGAAATCCATAAAATTTCCTTCCAACCAGACTTTGGAGAAACCCTTACTAATTGCATACCTAACACTCATGAACACAACCTCCACCTCTACATGATGATTAGTCTATGTACCCAATGGGAGTGTGATCGCACCAAGAAGTCTGCCAAAGTTATATCTTAACACCCCCCACATCCTGCAGGCCCGTTAGTCCCCTTTGTTGCCCCATCAAAGTTAATTTTAATCCACCTAGTCAGAGGAGGCTGCCATCTTGTGTTCCTCCTCGCAACAGTGCTAGCCTTGGCAGTCATGACAGGAATCAAAGAGATTTTCAAATTCAAAGTCACCATAAGATAATAGCCAACAAAGCATATAGACGAATCACACTGATCATAGTCAAATCTAATGAGAGAAAAATTCTCCAGGATAGCCTGGCAGACCTTGATGAAAATACTATCAACCTTCAACTTAGAATCTTGAAAGATCCTATTATTTCTTTCTTTCCAAAGTCCCCAAGAAATATGCAGGGCCATAAGATCCCAAAGCCCACGCAACACAGGAGAGTAGGAAGGGTAATTCCATTGATCATAAAACTTAGCTAGAGAGTCTGGAAAGACCCACCCCAAATCCTAGAGTCTAAGGAACTTACTCGACAAGGCGAGTGAGTACTCACATCCAATGAGGATATGAAAAGCATTTTCCCCATTAACTTCACAGAGAATGCACCTATTGGGAATCACAAACCCCCTCTTGCAGAGGTTGTCAATTATAAGAGTAAGAACTTTACCTTGCATAATCAACCAGTAAAAGACATTCACCTTAGGAATCAACTGCTTATTCCATAGCCTCCCCCAAAACAGAAAAGAATTAGGAGTAAACAAGGAACTCAAAAAAGCAAAGGCCACAAAAAAATTACCACTTGCACACAGGGCCCAAACCACTCTATTCGGTCTAGGAAACACTAGAATCTGAACACTAGGGCCTTTGTTTACCTCACTAGATGCAATATTCTTCTTTCAGGTGTCTATACAGTGGAAAGAAGCATCATGCAACAGACTCAAGAGTCTGGACTTGGAGGTCCTGAACATGATAATGAACATCATGACAAACTCTAGACCATATTCTAGCTATGTTAACTTATACCCAAGCTAGGATGGATGCCTTGGAATAGGAAGTTAAAGAAAATTGTTCAATGCCAAATTAAAGCACAAACCATTAAACATCTTCCAGCAAATAAGGCAATGCTAAGAAAAAATTGATTGAAGAAATAAGACCTAAAAATAAGTGGGCTAAGATTGAGAATGAACTTGCCAGAGACCTTAAAAGGTGGCACCACCCATATTTGATGATAAAACATTGGGGGATGGTGCAGAGGCTTGGATAGTAGCAATGGAAAAATGTTATGAACTAAGAAACCTTTCAGATGAAACCAAGGCAATGTGAGTAGCCTTCCAAATAAGAGGAGAGGCAACCAATTGGTGGGAAAATAAGAGAATTGAAAAATAATTAACTATTAAAAATCTCTCTTGGGACTTGTTTTTGTCCTTATTTAGGAAGCGATGACTTCCTCAACTTTATTTTGATCAAAAAATTTCAAAATTCTAATATTTGAGATAAAGGGAATTATCAGTCACTCAATGCTAGGAAAAATTCACTCAACTGCTGAAAAATGTGCCCTTGTATCAACAAGATGAGCACTTCTGAATTAGGAAGTTTATATTGGGACAAAAACCCCAAATTGGGCAAAAATGGATCTCCATAGCCCTCAGTCACATCCATTTGAAAAGGAAATTAAGCAGGAACAACTACTTCTTAATATTGCTAAGTTCAGAAGGGAGAAAAGGGAAAAAAAATATAAATCATAATAATCCACCATCAACAAATGTCTTTAAAAGGAAATTCTAGAAAGGTAAATGGGTAGGCGATAAGACATCACAAGGGAGAACAAGAAATAATCAAGGTAAGCAGTTTGCTAAACCAAAGAATTATAATGGCACTGGTAATAACAAGGAAATTAATTAGGGTAAACCATCGGGCCAAAAGGGGCCCATAGATGGGTGCTATGTTTGTGGATGGGAGCATTATGCAAACCAATGCCCACAAATGACAATGGGAAAAAAGGGGAAGGGTGACTCACAATCTGTTTAGGATCAAATTTTTGTAGCAGTGAATGATAGACAGGAATATTTTCAAGCTACTCTTATGGAGATGATAGGTAAACTTTGGGGTCATTCAGTTGATATTTTAATCGATATAGGATCCATAGAATGTTTCATAGACCCTAAAATAGTTGATAAATTACCTAGAAGGGATATTCTTATGATGAAATCTTAGATGATTCAATATGGCAACCAAGATGAGAGGAAGGTAGATCATTGTATGGCTTGCAGTGAATCAAAGCTTCCAAGATTCACCATTCAAGTGAATTTGTATGTGGCCCCTTTAGCTTCTTATGATGTGATTTTGGGAATTAAATGGTTGGCACATTATAAAGCCACAATTAATTGTTTGAATAAGATTGTATTATGCCTAGATGACTATGGGAACCCGATTCAAATTGTATACCTTGGAATTCCTACTGCTCTAAATGTGCAAATCTAACTAAGAAACATGAATAACAAAATACCAAGGACACCTCAAGATTAGCCAAAAGAGTGGTTCAACGAAAATGAATGCAAATAAAATGAAACACAAATATTTTTACCTCCCTTGTTGTTGATACCTCTTTGATTGGCCCTTGCTTGGATTGTTGTGTGCTCCTTAGATGATTGTTTGAATGACTATAATGCAAGCTTCAATATGCAAAATGATGAACGAAAATGGTTGAATGATTGAAGAAGGCTTGAGAATTCAAATGGACAGCATGTAGTTATGAGAGTGCAAAGTGTTTGAGAAGGAAAATTAGCAGCATAAGGTTGCTCAAAAATGAAGAAGTGTTGAAAACGCCCTTGAGGAGGGGGTTATTTATAGGAGATTTTGAATTCTCTAGAGAATTCAAGGGTCAAGATTGATCCAACAAGGTCAAGATGAAGGGCTATGGTGGGTTGAGAACCCACAAGCCCTCACATCTTGACATGTGGAGGGTGAAGTGGACAAGAGGATATGAGGTGGAGGTGAGTTGTCAAAAAGGTACATGAGGTGGAAAAGGACATGCACCTTGGGGGATGAGAGGATTTCCACAAAAAGGGATTTCTTGTCCCCAAGTGGGAGTGAAAGGGACATTTGAGGAATTTTAGAATTCCTCAAAAATCTACATGGGAAAAGGAAAGGTGGTTGGGATATAAATGTGAATTAAAAATTCACACTCATAGGATGATCTAGAGGGATAAAAGGTGGGCTCCAAAAGGTGGGACTTGGTCACATGTGGAGATTGTGACAAGTCCAAGGTTCTAGAAGCCTTGATGGAATGTGAATTAAAAATTCACATATAAAAGAGGGGAATCTAGGAAGAATAAAAAGGAATTAAAAATTCCTTGGAGAATGATTAGGCTTAATTAATTAGTAATTAGAGGATAATTAGGGACTAATTAGGATTAAAAATCAACTTGCAAAAGTTGGAGGATGTGACACATCCTAATCAAGGATTAGGCATGTGCACATCCTTAATGAAGGGATTAGGAAATAGATTAGGATTAGATGAAAATGACATGTGAGGAATTAAATAAATGTAATATTTATTTAATTTATTTGATGAAAAGGGGATTAAGGAGGGCAAGATATTTAATTAAATACCTTAGGGATTTAGCAGAATTAAAGATATTAATTAAATAATAGTAATATTACTTAATTAACTCGGATAAGAGGATGTTTAGACGAAAAGTGATAAATTTGGATAAATTAAGTGTCCAAATTTGGATGTCTACACAAATATATGGTATTCAAAGACCAATAACCTTAGACAAATTTCTACCATGCAAGTTAAAAGGGCACAAAGGAAGGGATGAACATTGAATGCCATTCATGTTGAGGACCTAGGAAGTGATAAGACTCCATCACTAGAGGATTATCCCATTCTTCAATAATTTTGAGATATATTTCTTGAGGAATTACTAGGACTACCACCTAGAAGGGAATTTGATTTTTTTATTGATCTTTTACTTGGGATCTGTTGATGTGTTTTTTATGCACTTCTCAACACAGGCAGTGCGTAGGTGCACTACCTCTCTTGAAGGACAATCTTCCACAATCAGATTGTAGAACACTATCCCAAGGTCTCTAATGTTAGGTCTTGACAGTACTTGGAATATCTTAGTTGTTTGATGTGATTTGCTGGAATCACAAGGTGGTCTTACGAATGAGTTACAAAGAATGAGAAGTTGGGTCTTGAAATGCAGTTCCTAAGATGGAGAAGTTGTGCGTTTGTTGTAGGTTCAAACAAAAATCTTGAACTCCATTTTTATCATTGGATTTAGCTTTACAATGTGCAATGAACCTTTCCTAAGGTACTTATTAAAAAAAAGGAAAAAGGGCAGGAAAGAGAGAAGGTTCCTGGATCTGAAACTACAAATGAACAGTGATCATGGAGGCTGCTATAGTAGAAAAACTCCTTAAACTAGGTTTTGCCTGGCCAAGAGAAACCTACAGTTACACAAAACCAGTGCAATCTTCTAAGGACTGCAAATTTTCAAATTGCATATGCACATCATGCACATACGATTGAACTAAGTTGCAGCATTGAAATCAAAAATCCCAGGCTAACTTTACACAATAGTTTGTCATCAACAAGTGCTAAAAGTATGGGCTGAAAATTCATCAAATACCATAACAACAATTTCCATTATCACCTCCATTCAAGAATCTACAACTAAAACTACTATGGAAGTTGAATCATGCATGCATAAAGAGCAAACTCAAAAGGAACATCCATAAATCATGCAATGTTGCTTTCTATTGCTGCAGAATGTCTTTACATCAGTTCTCCAACCCTTTACAAATGAGGGGCAAGCCCCTATTTATAGTTTTCCAAATCCCAAATGAATGGCTAGGATTGAATTACATCGTGTGGCTCAGATTTGATTACATTAGGGTTTCACCTACCCCACAATATTCAACAATTTTAAAATAGATCCTTGTCTTTTCCTTGTTTTGTCATCTAGTGCTCAAGTGTTGTAGCAATTTCATCATTTAGTTGATTGTCTTTTTCACTGTAGCATAAACTGTCTAAAAGCTTCCCTCTTTCTTGATGTGATTGCAGTGTTCTTCCTTAGATCAAACGAGCCCGTCGACAATTGACAACAATGGATTGGTTGCCCCTGATTCGGGCGGACAACTCATCATCTGGTGAAAAGTAGGACAACTCCTTCATGCCTTCTTCAAGGCCACCCCCTTGCATTTTTGTCCTTGACCTCCTTGGCAAAGGCCTTCTTCTAACGCCGACCTTGTTGGTGGGTGCAAGGGGGAGAGATGAACATGAAACAAATGGTGATAGGAGCGATACACTTTCCTTGTTCAGATTTCTCGATGGGACTCCTAATGGAATCGTAGTAGGCTCCTTGAATCCTGCATACATGAAGTGTCATGAGTGCTTTCATACACAAATCAAGGAAAACATTAGTCAAATCTTGTAAAATCCTTGTTAGATCCATCCATGCATCATCAAAAGATCATAATATTCATATTTGGAGCTCATTCGGATCATAAACATTAATGCGGGCCCAAGGGGGCAAGCAGCGAATGAGGGACAACAAACCAGAAGGGAAGTTCCCGAACCTCACAAAACATAAAAAAACTGAGATTTTTCAGTTATAGCACATGGGAAAAGGGGAAGGAAGAGTGCCCTGAAAAACTTCCTCAAGATTGGACTCATTTCAAAAAAAGTGGAAGTTCAAAATGGACACAGAGGGGTCGGGCTCCGGAGGCCGAGTCGCTAGGGCTCCACGGATGTTCAAAAACAGCCAAAGGGGGACGAAGCTCTGAAACCACCGAAACTTAACGGAACGTTGATGAAACTTTGGCAGTTCACTTAGGCACTTGAAACACATCCTAGATCCACCAAAAAGTTGGCCCCAAAGTCAAAAATCTAGAAAACAGAGGGGTCCACATATGTTTCCAAAACAAAGAGGGACGAAGCTTCGAACCTAAACTTGATTAACAACGAAACCTTGGCCACTTAGGCACCACAAACACATCTCGATCCACCAAAAGTTGGCTCCAAAGTCAAAAATGTGGAAATCGGACCGATGGGTCCACGGATAAAACGGCCAGAGAAAGTCCCGGCCACGAGGGGCCAGCCCGAGGCCGGGGCGAGGCTCCCAGATGAGGCCAAAGAGGGACAGAGTCCAGAAATGGCCACGAGGGGCCGGGTTCCGGAGGCCGGGTCGGCTCCACAGATGTTCTAAAACAGCCAAAGGGGACGAAGCTTCAGAACCACCGAAACTTAACATTGACAAAACCTTGGCAGTTCACTTAGGGACACAAACACATCCCAAATCCACCAAAAAGTTAGCCCTAAAGTCAAAAATGTGAAACCGGACCGACAGGGGTCCACGGATGTTTCCAAAACAGCCAAAGAGGAAGGGAATTTCGGAGGGAAAGTTCCGAAACCACCAAAACTTTACAGAACATTGACGAAACTTTGGCAATTCACTTAGGGACCACAAACCCATCCCAAATCCACCAAAAAGTTGTCCCCAAAGTCAAAAATGTGGAAAAAAGTGAATCGAGCGATTAGGGACCAAGTTAGCAGGAACAAGACAAAAGGCAAAAGGGATGGGGGACTTTGTTTCTCGGTGGATTTGAATACCCCAAGTAGGTGAATTTGAGCAGGGGGATTTGATCGTTTGAAGGCACATGACCAATTTGGGCTTGGAAAATGGGGCACACAAAACAAGACAAGAGCAAAGCAGCCTATTGGGAGCGAGAAAAAAAGGGGGGGTCCCTGCCTACGACGGGGCGTGTGTGCAAAACATACACAACAAATGGCAACTCACTGGGGAAATGCTCCAGAGAATTTTGATGATGAACTGAAATCATGAACCCAGAATCTCTGGTTCCGGCTTTCATGCTATGGAAAACAAACCAGACGCTTAACCAAAGGATCAAAACCACTAGCCAACCCAACCTTCAGTATGCTGAAAATCCAAGTGTGTGCAGTTGCGTTAATTCCCATCCTTCAGTTGCTACAGGAACCCAAGCTCCATCAAGTTAAGCTACGTAGTTTATTCTAACTCCAAAAGCATCTGAGACATTGCCTCGTTGGCAGTCAAACATCCATAGCCTCGACGAGGTTATCGCTGTGATTCTCCTAAACATTGCTCTACTGCCAACTGGGTGTCCATAGTCTCGGTAGAGTTGCTCAGATACCCCTAAAAAGTTGAATTTTCTCTTTCTTTTAATTTTCAATGTTTTATTTTTTTCTTTCTTTTCTCTTTTCAACTCTTTCATTTCAACCTGCAAGCATTGAAGCTCGCGCTCAAGGTTGAGAATCACAGTGGCACTGGAGTAGAATTTTAGATTTTTCACTTAACTAGACTTCACAAAAGGCCCTATAGTGACCGTTGGATTCTTAAGATGTGTAAGATCTATAAGATTTCAGAATATGTTAGAGTCAGACTAAACCAACAACTTATCCTCTTTGATTCAAACACCCAGATCGCTTGACACTAACAAAAGACCTTCACCATCCACTCTGAAGACTTGATTAGAGTTTGACAAAGAAATATGTAGAACAACCCCAATCGATAAATATGGTTGTTGTGCGCATAGATGTGCCCAGCTAAAAGAAGACGAACCCCGAGCAAAGCAGCAGCAAAGCGAAAGCAAACAAAAAGAAAACAACCTACAAAGCAAGCAACCTAAGGAAAGCAAGAAAGCGAAGTATTTATAGGAAACCTATACTACTCGAAACGGGCTATGTACAAAGATATTTACAAAACACTATGTTCAAGCAGAGCGAGCTTCCATTAACGTTCATTGGATTTCATAATGCATGCATGAGCAAACAGACAATCGTTATCATTCTTAACCATGCAAACTTATCTTTATATTCTGAAAAAATAAATTCAATGTTGCAACACTCAAGTTCAATCACGTCATCATGAAAAATCAGCAATTGAGGAGGCTTGTTGAACCCATGGTTAATCCATAAACATGTTTGTTTTCCCTCATTCCCATAATCAAAATAATAAGTGTAGTTATGAGAAATAATAGGGGCAAGGAAGGATAGAACCTGGATCTCATCACATGGAGGTGGTAGCATTGGACAGTCGAGAGCAAGCACAACATCATTGATCGTTGCATCGGTAGCCTTGAGCGGGCGCAGTGGAGGGTGCAACACTTCAGACATTAAGCTTGCATAAGGCTGGGAGGACGCGGCAACAAACAACTCCTCCAATCTACCAATGGGACCTACAACCCCAGTTGGCAGTTCTTCAAAAAGAAATACTTCTCCACATTGATCATCTACAAACTTGGGATCCACTTGGTTGCTATCCTTAAATGGCAACATGTTGTCTCGTCTCCTTCCCCAAGTATCAACCTCCTTTTTATGATGTTCAATGTCATGGGATAATGACATGTACGAATCTATCCTATTGTAGCCATCTGAATATGAAGGAGGATCAACAACGATCATGGCGGAAGGACTCCAAGTTGCATCTTGTAGTCGGTCGGGTGCTTCATCTCTGTTAGCAGCTATCTTAGCACCTCCACCTTTGTCTTCTTCTCTTTGTTGTTCATGCATCTCATCATGACATTCACTCATTTCCTCTTGCTCACTATCGCTGTAAATGGAGAAGGAGCTCCTCTCCCAATCTGGAAACTCTAGTGCATCATTGTTCGGGGGCTCAAGGAGTATGTATTCATCGCTACCATCTTCTGGGATGTGCTCTTCCTCGACATGAGCATACCCCCGTAGTGGAGCTCCCAATGGAAATAAGTCATCAATTGATGGCACCTCATCAAGGGGACCAAAATTCACTACACAATCTCCCTCCAAAGACTCGCGAAAAGCCCATCATCCATGGCACACAACTGCTCTTCAAGAGGAAGAACTTCTTGGTGACTAGTGGACAACATTCTCGCTTGATCTACTTCATCGCTTGGAAGTCTGAGACTGTATTGTTGTCCTTCTCCTACTGCTGCCCCAACATCCTCTTGAGGCCTACCTTCAGCTAAGCCATCACTCGGTTCAGGCTCTTGGTCTTCTACTTCAATCTAGGCAGCACGTAGAGGAGGTCAGGAACTTGGTTGCTCCACTTGTCCCATGACTTGCTTAATGACTTCTTTGCATAACTTGCATGCAAACTCAGAGTGTGATGAATCATGAAGTCTGCACCAATTTGGTAGCAACAACACCTCCAAATCCACTTGACATCTTAATTCTGACTAATCCTTTGCTAATCTGGAGACGAGTTGGTCATATCTTTCCGCTACTGGGTCCTCATCATCACTTGAAAAAGAAGCTTGATGGTAGGCAGTCATGGCGAGTGGTTGCTCCCACTCCTCCAAGTCTGCATTTTCAGATCCTCGATCACTGTCATTGGTGAAGGGGAGGTCTTCCAATCTGATTTCACTTATACCTTCGTCGTCATTTTTTTCTGCTCCAAGGTTGTCAACTTTTTCTCCTTCCTGTTCTTCAACATCTTCATTGGTTGTTCCAACATGCACTGATGCAGACTTTGTTGATTCATCAACTTCCAATGACTCCTCTTCTAGATTAGGAGACTGCTCTTTGCTGATAGAGGAAAGACTTTCTAAATTAGTTTCAATTAGATTTTCACCAAGGCATCTTGTTGTCTTAGTGAAATCTGCTTCTTCCTCCTGGTTTTCAATTTCAACGTTTGTTGCTCCAACATCAGCTTGTATCAAATTTCTTGGTTCATCCTTACTTTGCTGTCCTCCAGATGTTGACAGCTGTTTTGCCTCATGGCATAACTTCTCTTCATTGGGAGTTGGCTGCTCCAACTTGTTCAAACAACCCTTAGCTTGAGTGATGTTGTTACATGACGAGCAAGTGAATTTGGAGTGGAGTGCATTGTGGAATCTGCACCAACTAAATATCAATATTTCCTCCAATCTTGGTTCATCTTTGCTGCTCAAATTTTCCTGGATCAACTCCTTAAATGCCTTGGCTGCCATGGTTTGCAATTCTTGTTGTGGGTCTTTGGGGGCCAAGGGCTGGTATATTTCCCAAAAGAAAATTTCTCCCTACAATATCCTTTCGATTCTGCTCAAGAATGTGAGACATCCCAACTCATTGTGCCTATGAGTGCAATGGATCTGACATCTATCCGCCAATGCAAATTGTTGCAATGGCTTCTTCAGTCTCTTGTTCAAATCTGCATGCAGCTGAGTGATGTCAATTTGTGCATGCTGCTCCATTTTGACTTAGCTTCTACTTGCCTTCAAAATTTTCTGATTTTTAGCATTAAAGAGATCTCCCTATCTCAAATTTCTTCTTTGAAAGTGCTCTTTTCGAGGTGCCAACTTTTAGCTTTCTAGCCTCAACATGTCATGCCCTCCTAGCGCCAGTTCTATTGATGTGTTTTTTATGCACTTCTCAACATAGGCAGTGCGTAGGTGTACTACCTCTCTTGAAAGGCAATCTTCCACAATCAGATTACAGAACACTATCCCAAGGTCTCTAATGTCAGGTCTTGACAGTGCTTGGAATATCTCAGTTGTTTGATGTGATTTGCTGAAATCACAAGGCGGTCTTACGGATGAGTTACAAAGAATGGGAAGTTGGGTCTTGAAATGCAATTCCTAAGATGGAGAAGTTGTTGTGCATTTGCTGTAGGTTCAAACAACAATCTTGAACTCCATTTTTATCATTGGATTTAGCTTTACAATGTGCAATGAACCTTTCCTAAGGTACTTATTAAAAGAAAGGTAAAAGGGTAGGGAAGAGAGAAGGTTCCTGGATTTGAAACTACAAATGAACAGTGATCATGGAGGCTACTACAGTAGACAAACTCCCTAAACTGGGTTTTACTTGGCCAAGAGAAACCTACAGTTACACAAAACCAGTGCAATCTTCTAAGGACTGTAGATTTTAAAATTGCATATGCACATCATGCACATGCAATTGAACTAAGTTGCAGCATTGAAATCAAAAAGCCCAGGCTAACTTTACACAACAGTTTGTCATCAATAAGTGCTAAAAGTATGGGCTGAAAGTTCATCAAATACCATAACAACAATTTCCATTATCACCTCCATTCAAGAATCTACAACTAAAACTACTATGGAAGTTGAACCATGCATACATAAAGAGAAAACTCAAAAGGAACACCCATAAATCATGTAATGTTGCTTTCTATTGCTGCAGAATGTCTTTACATCAGTTCTCCAACCCTTTACAAATGAGGGGTAAACCCCTATTTATAGCTTTCCAAAGCCCAAATGAATGGCTAGGATTGAATTACATCATGTGGCTCAGATTTGATTACATTAGAGTTTTACCTACTCCACAATATTCAACAATTTTAAAATAGATCCTTGTCTTTTCCTTGATTTGTCATCTAGTACTCAGGTGTTGTAGCAATTTCGTCATTTAGTTGATTGCCTTTTTCACTGTAGTAGAAATTGTCTGAAAGCTTCCCTCTTTCTTGATGTGATTGCAATATTCTTCCTTGGATCAAACGAGCCCGTTGACGATTGACATCAATGGATTGGTTGCCCCTGATTCGGGCAGACAACTCATCATCTTCTGGTGAAAAGTAGGACAACTCCTTCATGCCTTCTTCAAGGCCACCCCCTTGCATTTTTTTCCTTGACCTCCTTGGCACAGGCCTTCTTCTAACGCTGACCCTATTGGTGGGTGCGAGGGGGAGAGACGAACATGAAACGAATGGTGATAGAAGCGATGTGCTTTCCTTGTTCAGATTTCTCGATGGGTCTCCTGAAGGACTCGCAGTAGGCTCCTTGAATCCTACATACATGAAGTGTTGTGAGTGCTTTCATACACAAATCAAGGAAAACATTAGTCAAATCTTGCAAAATCCTTGTTAGATGCATCCATGCATCATCAAAAGATCATAATATTCATATTTGGAGCTCATTCAGATCATAAACATTAATGCAAGCCCAAGGGGGCGGGCAGCGAATGAGGGATAGCAAATTGGAAGGGAAGTTCCCGGACCTCACAAAACATAACAAAACCAAGATTTTTCAATTATAGCACATGGGAAAAGGGGAAGGAAGAGTGCCCAGAAAAACTTCCTCAAGATTGGACTCATTTCAAAAAAAATGGAAGTTCAAAATGGCCATGGAGGGGTTGAGCTCCGGAGGCTTGGTCGCTGGGGCTCCACGGATGTTCAAAAATAGCCAAAGGGGGACGAAGCTCCGAAACCACCGAAACTTAACAAAACGTTGACGAAACTTTGGCAGTTCACTTAGGAACTTCAAACACATCCTAGATCCACCAAAAAGTTGGCCCCAAAGTCAAAAATGTGGAAACTGGACCGACGGGGGTCCATGGATGTTTCCAAAACAGCCAAAAAGGGACGAAGCTTCGGAACCACCGAAACTTAATGGAACGTTGACGAAACCTTGACAGTTCACTTATGCATCACAAACACATCTCAAATCCACCAAAAAGTTGGCCTCAAAGTAAAAAATGTGGAAACTGGACCGACGGGGGTCCACGGATGTTCAAAACGGCCAAAGAGGGACGGAGTCCCGGAAACGGCCATGGAGGGGTCAGGTAGCCAGGGTTCCACAGATGTTCTAAAACAACCAAAGGGGGATGAAGCTCCGGAACTATCGAAACTTAATGAAATGTTGAGGAAACCTTGGCAGTTCACTTAAGGACCACAAACACATCCCAAATCCACCAAAAAGTTGGCCCCAAAGTCAAAAATGTGGAAACCGGACCGGCAAGGGTCCACGAATGTTTCCAAAACAGCCAAAGAGGAAGGAAATTTTAGAGGGAAAGTTCTGAAACCACCAAAACTTTATAGAACATTGACGAAACTTTGGTAATTCACTTAGGGACCACAAACACATCTTAAATCCACCAAAAAGTTGTCCCCAAAGTAAAAAATGTGGAAAAAAGCAAATCGAGCGATTAGGGACCAAGTTAGCAGGAACAAGACAAAAGGCAGAAAAGGGATGGGGGACTTTGTTTTTCGGCGGATTTGAATACCCCAAGTAGGTGAATTTGAGTAAGGGGATTTGATCGTTTGAAGGCACATGACCAATTTGGGCTTGGAAAATGGGGCACGGAAAACAAGACAGGAGCAAAGGAACCTGTCGGGAGCGAGAAAAAAAGGGGGGGTCCCTGCCTACGACGGGGCGTGTGTGCAAAACATGCACAATAGGATCGAGCCACAATCTAAGGCTCCATATAAAATGACAACCTGTGAGTTATATGAGATGAAGATTCAACTTCATGAATTGCTAGATAAAGGCTTAATTAGGCCAAGTGTGTCACCATGGGGAGCACCAATACTTTTTGTCAAAAAGAAGGATGACACACTTCAAATGTGCATAGATTATTGAATGCTCAATAAATTGACTATAAAGAATAGGTATCCTTTACCTAGAATTAATGACCTTTTTGATTTATTAAAGGGAGCTATAGTCTTTTCTAAGATTGAATTAAGATCAAGATATCATCAATTAAGAATTAAGGAGGAAGACATCCCCAAAATTTCCTTTAGAACTCAATATGGACATTATGAGTTCACTATTCTTCCCTTTGGTTTTATAAATGCTCCAGTAACCTTCATGAATTTAATGAATAGTGTCTTCAAGGACTATTTGGATATTTTTTTTCATATTTTTCATTGATGATATCTTGGTCTATTCCAAAAATGAGAAGGATCGTGAAGAACAATTGAGAACAGTTTTCAACGCTTGCAGGAACACCAAATTTTTGGAAAATTGTCCAAATGCTCTTTTTATCAAAAGAAAATATATTATCTTGGACATGATATTTTTTTTCAAGGAATTTCAATAGACCCAACTAAAATTAAGGCCATCACAGAATGGCCAATCCCAAGCAATGTTCAGGAAGTTCACAGTTTCATGGGCTTGGTAGGGTATTACAGAATATTCGTAGAAGGTTTTCTAAAATTGCAAATCCCATTACCAATCTCTAGAAAAAGGGAAAAAGGTTTGAATGGACCAATAAATGTGAGAAAGCATTTTAGATATTGAAGCACAAGCTGACCACTACACCAATTTTAATTGTACCAAATCCTAATGGTAGATTCTCAATTATAACAGATGCCTCTGGTGAAGGGTTGTGGGTGTCTTAATACAAAGTGGTCAAGTGGTAGCCCACAAATCTATAAAACTGAAGCAATATGAGTTAAACTATGCTCCACATGACTTGGAGTTAGCAACTATTGTTCATTCCTTGCAAATGTGGAGCCATTATCATATAGGAAAGCCCTTTGAACTTAAGATAGATCATTTTGGCCTTAAATATATATATTTTACCCAACCTAACCTTAATGCCTGACAAAGAAGATGGCTAGAATTTTTGAGTGAGTATGATTTTGAAACTGTTTATATAAAAGGGAAAGATAATAGAGTGGCTGACACACTCAGAAGAAGAAAGCACCTCTTTGTTATAAAACCTTTTCAAATCACCTTCAAGCAACAAGTCCTTGACCATTTAAAATATGATGACTGCTATAACAAGATTAAAACAAATTTGCAAGAAAACCTTTCAAACTCAAGGTTTGAGTGATATAAGCTTGAACCTAATAGCCTCTTAAGATTTCAAGGAAGAATGTACATTCTAGCTAAATGTGCACTGAGAACTAAGGTACTAAAGGAGGCACATAATGCTCCATATTGCAATCACCCAGGGGTAAATAAACCCATGGTTGATCTAAAACTATTATATTTTTGGCCAGGACTCAAGAAAGATGTAGTTGAATATGTGGCTAAGTGTATGGAATGCCAATGGGTCAAGGAAAAACATGTGCATCCTGCAGGAAACTTTACCCACATGACATTCCTGAATTCAAATGGCAAGTCATAAGTATGGATTTTATTCAAGGACTACCAAAATCACAAGCCAAGCATGATGTTATCTTAGTGGCTATGGATAAACTCACCAAGGTAGCACATTTTATCCCTGGGAATTTAACAGATGGATCCATGAATTTAGCAAAGAAATTTGTACAAGAAATATTTAGACTACATGGGGTACCTAAAACTATCATATCTAATCATGATGCTCATATGACATTAAGGTTTTGGAGGACCTTAAATGTTGCCCTAGGAACACGTTTAAACTGTAGTTTTGCATATCATCCTCAAATTGATGGACAAATAGAGTGGGTCAACCAAATTGTTGAATACTTTCTTAGAATGTATTGCATGGATCAACAATACAAGTGGGAGGAGTACTTTCCTTTAGTTGAGTTTTCTTACAATAACTCCTTCCAATCTTCTCTAGGAATGGCACCTTTTAAGGCTCTTTACGGTAGGAAATGTCGTACTCCTATTAGCTGGAACATAATTGAAGATAGAATAATTGTTGGTCATGGTATGCTAAAGGAGATGGATGAGAAAATGAAGGTATTTAAGAGCAGACTCAAAGAAGCTTTAGATAGGAAAAAAAACAAAATCTATAGAGAATTCTCTGTAGGAGATAAAGTATTATTGAAAGTAAAACCTCAAAAAAGTTCTATTTCTTTTGGAAAATCATCGAAACTTGCTCCTAGATACGTGGGGCCTTTTGACATCTTGTAAGTTATAAATCTAGTTGCCTACAAATTGGCTCTACCTCCAACTCTTTCTTGGATTCATAATATGTTTCTTGTTTCTTATCTTAAACCTTATCATCCAGATGCTTCTCATATTCTTGATTAGGGGGCCTTGCAGGTTCAGGATCCGAGGTTGCTTCTGGTAGAACTCCTATGAATTCTTGACGAACACAAAATTTAGTTACACAACAGAGAATTGGTCCAATGCAAAGTTCAGTGGGACTAATATTTCAAGGACAATGCTACATGGGAGGATGTTACAAAAATGCAATGCCTATATCCTCATCTATTTTGATGTTTTGTTTTGCTTACATGCCTCCATCATTGGGAAATGACTATATTTAGTGGGGAGGGATGCCAAAAACCCTAATTGTGACCTAGTATTGTCATATTGATATGGATGCTCAACTGAATGTGAAACCTAACTGTCATAATGGTTGGCCCTAAATTTCTATACTGTTGTCTTGGATGTTGTTTCATCTAGATATAAAAATAGTTGTTTTAGTTAGTTTTTAAAAGGTAATCATTTAAATGATACAATGAATTAGCTTAGTTATGGTGTTTATGAATGTGTTTTCTATAATTTTATTTATAGTTATATGATTGAATTTTATATGGAAATTACTAATTTTGTGGATAAATTGTTAAGCTTGGATCTCATTGTTGTAATGGACTATTGATATTCCTAATTTGGAGCGTCAGAGGATAGTCACACACTCTCGCCGAAGAGAGAGAGTATCATCGGGAAGGGGATTCTAGCTATCTGGGGGGCAATTTGTATGAGAGTAGCACACATGAAGACATAGTGTTATTCCAGGTTGCATATTGCATTAGGAAGGGTAAATTGAAATGTTTTAATTATTTGATTATTGATAAAAACTCAATGAGAAATTAAAATTATTAACTATTTAATAATTTTATAGTTATATTTATGTATTTTAAGTAAATTATAATTCAAAATAAATAAGTAAATAAAAAAAAGAGAAAAAGAAAAAACTAAATAAAACATACTAACCCAATAAATACTAATTCATTTTAATAAAAAAGTATTATTAAATAATGGTGGGACCCAAGCAAAGAAAAGACAAAATTGTGTAAAAAAGCTACCTTAATAAGGTATGCTAGCCCCATATATTCCCTAAAGCAACAAAAAAATAAGAAGGCCAACAAATAGGTTTGAACAGCCAATTGTTAGCAAAAGGAGAAAGGTTTAAAAAAATAAGGTAACATCTGGCACATAGAAAAGTTCCCCCCTTTCCCATGTAGCAAGGAAGGATGAATGGGTGGTAATAAAATAAAGAAGATTACCACTAAGGCATTCAATTTTTGGAAAGAAGGAGAACAAAAGGAAGGAAAAGGGTTGCACACGGTTAGGAGAAGTGAAGATCCCTGCAAATTTTAATTTCACAAGTATGAAAATACTATTAAAATCCTCCTGATTAAGAATTGGCTCTTGTGAAGGATTGTGAGAGCAAGATCAACATGTATAAGAATTAATAAAAGTGGAAAAATTGTTTGAATCTTCTATACCTATATTTTGAGTGCGAAACTTCCCAATTCTATGCAATGTCATACACATTGAATGATAATGAGTTTCATATTTCAAACTTTATAGTCTAAATTTTGTTAGTGGGTAATTACTTTTGATTAAATGTAAACAACTTATAGTTGCTCAAAAATTTAGTGTGGATAAATATAAATGTTTAGATTGCCTAAGGGAGCAAGGAATGGGATTATCTTCTTATTAAGCAAAATTAAGTTGAACCCAAAACCTGGGTCTATAAATACTAGGTGAATTTAAGGGCCAACAAATATATATATTTAAAAAAGTTACTATTTGGATATAAACTGTTGGTAACCTAATGTTTACTTGGATTATAAAATAATGGTGAAATCACTTCCACATGATTGTTGTAGTTCTCTACAATAGCCATGGAAAAGTGCTTCATCAACTTCATGTTGTTTATTCACATATCATGATTTATATTAAGCACATGTTATGTGATTCTATGCCATGCTTAAATCCAAATCTATTATGTAGCTTGGTACTCTTTCCAACACTAATTTTTGTGATTCTATGTTATGGTTAAGTCAAAATATGTTCTGCAGCTTGTTGCTCTTGCCATCATTGAATTTTGAAGTTAAGTTGAATTAACATCAAGATTAAAAATTCTACATTATATGTTGGTAATTTCCAGCTTAAGGGTTATGTAGTATAATGATTCTAAATTCCCCCCCCCCCCCAACATTTGAAGTGCTTGGGATCATTGCAATGTTATAGTATATAATTCATCTCAGTACCTTGATGAATAGTGGAATTCATGCATTCAATAACTTGTATTACTAGTCTGCTCATGCTAGATGGGTTAGTTTGAATCTGAATTTGAAAAAGATGCATAGTGACTAATTGATGGTTATAATATAAAACCATGCTAATTTAGCAAAGAAAAACTTAATGGCATTGTGTTAATGAGATTTATGATTGAAGTTGTTAAATGATACTGAAAGTACTTAAACCTTAACAACATGTGTAAAGGTGTTATGTGACTATCGGGATAGACCCGAGGTATCAAATAATAAATAAATGCTTTGGCCAAAGATTTTAATTCAAATAAGAGAAGATTATTGAATTAAATTGAGTCACTTCATTGGTAAGGGACATATTCTTAGATATTTTTTTCTTGGGGCATTAATAGGTTGCATATGTTAGTTATTCCATAGTTGCATATATTTCACACATATTGGCCACAAATTGCCAGACTCTTTGTGATGGATCGGGCTCCCTTCGTGGAGTAGCATGAGGATGCCTATGGCTTCGTGGCAGGGTGGAAATCATCCTAGTGATGTTATCTCTCACCGTACCCTCTTCTGCTCAGATTAAGGAGAAAGGACGTAAGAGGTTTGGATTAATTGCTATATTTAAATTTGGAACCTATTTTTACTGGTTAAGAAGTAAGTGATTCTTATTTCAATTTATCAACTTTTATAGTATCATGCTCCTAACACTAAGACTATGGTAGGTGCTATGATAGAATGTTCATATGCAAATATAGTAGTTTGTGTTGTCTCATTATGAAATTAAATTTTCATTCTTATGGATGCAACTATTAGAGTATTTCTTTAGTCATTATGATGATGGAGTTGTGCAATGATATTCATTGTATGTGAATCAGTATACTAGTACTTGTTGCTTGTTTGTTACTTGTTGTTACAAACTTTGTGACCTCATAAGTTTCATTTATTGTCTTGTGGTTGTCATTGACATGTTTTGAATTCCTATGGATATATTTCATTGGGAATACTTGAGGTGTCTATTTAACATTTATATTAGCTAACTCTGGATCAAATTATGTAATGCCATTATGATGTTTTCATGACTGTTCAGAAACTCATCAACTTTTCTCATCAAGTTTTATACCCTAACATTGATTAGATTTTTAATATCTTCTTTGTCCTTTACATCCTTTGCTACTAATAACACCTTCATATTATCCACCTCATCTTGTAGAGATTTTTTTTTAAGGTGTACTAGAGGGGAATGCAATTCATTTCTCTATATTCTCTTCAATTACTTTCTTAATCTATTTGTCATTAATTGCTCTTTGACTAGATTTTATTTTTATTTTATTCTTGGCCTCCTTATATTCCTTGTACATAATTTTTGTAATGGCCTCACTGAATTGAGTTTTATGTATTACCAAGGATGTGACTTGTGGATTAGTGACCCCCCCAACCTTTTCAACAATTAACTTGTCTTGCACATCTTGGGGTAGGCAATCCAAATCTAGCTTGTTTTCTATAGGGGTGAATGCCCATATTTCCAATACTTCATTTTGGTATTCAAAAGCTAAACCTTCAAGGAATTTGTATGCTTTTCATGATAACTGAGTCACTCCTCACTTCTTCTAATAGTATTAAGCACCAACAGATATGCAATACTCCATCCTAGAAATAGTATACATCCATTTTCTCTAACCATTCGTCTTCCTCATCTTAGAGTTGTATTCTTTGTACTAAAGCCAAATTATCTAGGGAATATTGGAACTCCATGTTTCTTGCATATATTCCCCTAATAGTTCATTCATTTGCCTCTTTTCCTCCAAAATTACTTTCTCCTTTAACTTGGATGATAATACAAAAGATTAAAATCATTATGTCTTTATAAATGTACCATTAGTAAGAAATTCATCACAAGCTCTTTGCCATATATCTTTTGTATCTACTACTTGGAAGACTTATTGCATTAAAGTTGGAGATGGAGGGGGCCTTGAGCTTTGTTATCATTCTCATGAGGTGGCATAAAAGCATATAAACCCATGTCGTGGGAGCAATTTCTTGAATACATTTAGTAATTTCTTAATCAACCAAAGGAACAACATCTCCTGGGGATTATTCTTCTATTCTCACCCTACCCTACTATGGCTAACACCTCTAGTAGAATATGGATACTATGTTATTTATCCACAACCATTAGAGAATAACCTTCAATATATTCTTCATAGGTTTCCCTAGTTAGTGGCATCTATGTGTTGGTAAAACTAAGTAGAGGGGCAATCTCTTCTTGCGTTACAAATGACATAGGTTTATGAGAAATCTTCTCCAATCTTTGTAGCTTCTTATTTGTACCTTTAAGAGGGTTTTCAATCTCATGGAACACCCTCTTATATTTAGGTTCCAACTCCTTTCTTTTATTCCATTATTACTTAATATACATAAACCTTTTCTCAAGTACATTGCTCTTTGTGTCATTGTTACATTTCCTCATACAAACTTCATGCACATGAAAGGAATGCTAAAAACCATTTTTTCTTAATTTATCAATAACACCCTCAAGATCCTAGTCTCTATAATATTAATTGTCAATGTATAGGCATCTCAAGATTTCTATCACCTTTCAAAATCACATTTACTATAATATGCCAACTATAAGTACCCAAGGGTCTCCTTTTATAGGAGTATGGAGATAATGGCACCAATTTATAGTGAAATGAACACTAATTCGATAATACCCAGAAAATACAATGGTAGCCCTTTCGATAGATAAAATAAAACCATAACTCATCAAATGATGATACAATTTATATCAATGGTGAATGTGGGTAAGACATATGTTGGTTATTTTTTAGAACCAACCTTAATCTTACCAATTGCCTATGAATCTGCCATAATTCAATAATTAGCAAAGGCAAGGATTGGCCAACAAACAAGTAAAGGATTGCTAAGCTTTTACTTCTACTCTTCGGGCTCTGTGAAACCTGGGAGGGTGATCCTGCCAATGTTTGGTGATATTATTGTGCCATTTTATCATGAAAATTGTGACAAAAATATGCATTCCCATAAGTTGCTAATTAGATAAAATCCTTCAAATATTTGGTTGACCCTTTAACAAATTATTACCTAAATCAAGGAATGAGTGGTGCTTCATAACGTTTTACTGCAATTAAAAGTGTGTATAAGTGATTTTCATTTATATTTGTGTTCTTGGTTAGGTACAAGCTGACTCATTTACATCCAGGATGACCAAACTAATAGACCAGTGTTTTATCCATGGGAAACATATTCATATCTATAATAAACTGTAATACATTAGCATTTGAACTCAACATTCATTGGCTGTTGATATATTGCCTTACAATACACAACTCATTGTATTCAGAAACAAAGACTTCTTAGTAATCCTTGGACTCCATCTCACAAAATTGTGATTTCATTTAAGCATTTAATCAGTTCTTTGAACTAAAGAAAAAATAAAACCATACATTCAATCAAAACGATTGAAGACAAATAAAATATCCTTGATCATTCTATTCATAGTTTGGAAAAAAAATACAAAGGAGAGAATTTGTTCTAAAATTTGCAATTCTCATTCATATTGCTACTATAAAACTATTAAGCCTATTAAAAACTAGAATGTATACCCTAGACTTCATACCATTCTATTCATCTGTGATTGACTTACAAAATTGCTCTTACATGAGCTCGATTTTCTCCAACCATAGACTACTCTAACCTCTCAAAACAACTCCTTCTGTAATTGGCCTTGAATTCCCATTTATAGAAACATGGGAGCAACAAGCCTCAGGCCAAATTATAATTTCATTCATATTTTTCATTTGAAATTCATTTCACTTTAATTTCAAAACCTCCTAGATGGTTACATTTGCATTTTGCAAAAAAGGGGAAAAAAACATAAGACAAAATTCCTCTCCATCAATTGAACAAGATTTATTGACCTTCCAAAAGGTGTCATTCGTCATTGTAGCAATGTCAAAAACTCTCATCCACATTAGCCAAAAAATTTCTCCATGTCAACCTTCTAAGACAAAAAAAAAATCCAACCAAGATTCTATTTCTGTAATAGTTCATCACATTCAAAATCAAAGTATGCATGTCTCCTTCATGATTCTATTGAAACTGGAGAATTTGTCTCGTTGTCATTAGATTCTTCTAGACATGCAAGTGTAAGAAGATATTGGGCATATTCTAGATCATCTTTAGCCTCCTCTTCCATGGCAACCTCAGGTTCCTCCATAGAAGAATCATAAACCTTTTGGTCCTTATCCTTCTTTTTCTTCTCAAACTTGACCAATTCCCTCGACTTAGTTTCCTCTTTCCTTGCACTCTGTTCTTTTAGAAACACAACACCAGGCTCACCCTGGTCACAAACAACAACCCTACTTCTCAAGATGTAAGTCTTTTTAGTTTCACCCCCCATGAAAGTAGCAAAATCCTTCTTCACTATCTCTATCTTCACAAACTTCTTAGACAAGTTTGGCTTAATTATGGGTTTGTCATCTTGGGTTTTAGGCCTTTTGACACTTTTCTATTTAGGTTTCCTCTCTAGCCTAATGCTTGACTCACTGGGCTTACTCATTCTCACAAAATAATAGGACTAGAGTTTACAAACTTTTAATTACAAAGAAGCTTCATAGGTTTATGCTCTCAGAAATAAACTTGCACCAAAAAACTCTTCCCAAACCACACACAATTCCAACCAAATCAAAAGGAAATTACACATAGCCAAAACTTTGCAAACCCTAGGTGTCTAAAGCATATAGAACTTTCATGAATTTTCCAAACTAGCTAGTCTATGCACAATTGGCATAGAAAAGTGTATATACCATCTTACCTGGGAAAATTCGCCTTCAATCTCACTACAAATGCTCTTCCAAGCTCTTCACACCTTCTTCTTTGGCTCTAGACCAATTCTTCAACTTTCAACGATTGCAAATTGTGAGAGAAAAAAGTTGACAAACCTCATTATGTAGAGTGACTAGAGTGTGCCTACCATTAATGTTCAAAAGAAAGCTCGCACGAGGGAGCTGAAAACTAGCCACTCAACTTTGAGTCTTGGCCATCGATCCTTCTTGATTTAAAACACAATTAATGATGGTCCTCAACCATCACCACATGCTTTTACAACTGTACTTTGAAACAATGATGACACCTCAAACAGTTGCCATGTAGTCACCTACATATTCACCATATCCTTTAGACTCTGTCGCTCATTGTAGTAATGCCCTAAATTCATGCCCAAACTTCACCAATGAGTGACAACCCCTTCAATGGAAAGAATATTCCTTAGTATATCCTCCATCGCTTTTCACAAAAATGTCACAAGGCTACAATTGTATTTCAACGAGGAGGACCTTTCAGTGATGCCAAAACATAATCATAAGCCATCACTTATCGCCGTAAATGATTTGGAGTTGATATTACTTTTGGCGATGAGAAAAACCAGCGATGACACCAAATGCTAACAAGTGGCACAATCATGTCACTCCACTCAAAACCTTCTCATCACTCATTGATGTTTTAGAAAAAGGTGATGAAATGTTTCTAGGATGGTGTGACATAAAGGAGAGACAATGGTTCATCACGCATCGCTGAAGTGGAATTGAGGAGCCAAAGAACTTCAACGATAAGCGATATGAAAAGGAACCAAAAGCTCATTGCTCATCACAGTAATAAAACTGGTGATAGAAACATCTTCAACAATGAGTGATAACTTAAGTGATGGGAAAAGACATGTGCACAATTTTTTTTTTAAAAGAGGGGGCAGCCTAGGACAACGCATGATAAAGCCTCAAAAGACAATAACATTTTTTGCAAAGGATGTAAAGGCCAAACAAGGCTGAATAACAACCTTATAAAATAAAGGAATTTTTTTTAGATCTAGGCACGTAAAAAGATTTAGCAACGGGTAATGAGGAACCCTAACCACATGGGGTTGGTCATTTCATGGATTCCAATGACTCAAGTTGCTTTAACTTGATCAGAAATGGGTGACAATAGGTCAACACAAGATTAGACCAAAAGACTAAGGGTTTAGACAAAGAAGGAAATCTTCAAAGTAGAACACCTCCCCACATAAGACCCTAAACCCTAGTCACACCATACCAAACGAACACCCAGGAAAATGCATTATCAGACCAGTGGAACATGAAACTTTGAAGGTTACACCAACATATTAAAGGATGAGTGCTTGGTGGGCAAAGGAAAGATGCGTGGAAAATAATGTCACCGTAAATATGCTACTAGATCTCGTGATCTCTTGTCTGCTATAGGATGTTTTAACCAATAGAGCCAAGGTCTCTGCCCCTTATCATTCTATTGGATATTAGTTGTGAACATTAATATTAGAGTGATGTAAGCTATTAAATATTTTAACTATTTCATTTTGACTATAAAAAAATTTAATAGTACAAACTTATTTTCATCTCACTCTATTATTCTATTTATTCTCTTATTTGGTAAATGACATTTTTTATTTAAAGGATTATGGACCAATTAGTTTAAATTTTTTATATCATATTTGAGTCAATTTTAGTTTATTGAATAGGTGAAATGAAAAAAATATGAGAGATTGTGATTGAAATAATTAATAATAAAATTTATAGTTATTGGTTATTTTTTAATTTAACAATAAGACAAGTAATATTTAGTAAAGAATAATGAATAATTATATTTTTAATCTATTTTATATCTATTTGCTTTATAAGTTACTCAAGAAATGTTATATTTGTAATTTTAAAAATCTTTCATCCATCATTTAAAATTAAATGCATTCATGTTTAAATGTAATTATTAAATTACATCATATATAGAGATTTCATTCACATTTGACATTACCTCTCTTTAATTAACATTTGTAACATAATTCTAACTTTTATTGAATAAGGTTTTTCTATTTTTAACATTTAAACATCATTCAAAAGAAAAAAATTGAAAGTAGTTAACAAATTCATCTCTAATATTTCAAGCGATTTAATAAAAATTTATTATATTAATAGTATTGACAAATTAATTATTCTAACAACAATACTTAAGCCAACTAACATATATTACACATTTTATCAATAAAAATTAGACACAATGTATCACTTGTTTCTTCATATTGAATTTGATAGTTTAATCACATACTATATTTGCAATTATAATATTTATATCATATCTTCTACTCTAATATGCAACATCTCTATAACTACTAGATTATTATAGAATGATTTGATGGGGGTTCATGCCTAAGATTCTACTTTATCTACCTTGAGATGGTGGAATGAGAGTTTTCTTTTTTTGTTCTTGTATCATTGAGTGGTAAAGTATTGAACAAAAACTTTAGCCCATAATATTGTAATGTTCTTTTTGGGGTTGTTTTCTTTTTTATTTTATTATATTCCATGTTGTGCTAGAATATTGTAATGTTATACTTTTCTTTATTCTTTTGGAAACTTGTTTTTGATTAATTAAGCAAGGAAGGCCCCTGATCTCGTGGTTACATAGGCAAAACAACAAAAAAAGAGACAAGCTAGGAAGAACAACAAAAAATAATAATGGACTAGAATAAAAAATTAGGGTTGCACGCAGGCAGAGTGCCAAAAATTGTAACCACAAAACCATGATATACTTAATAAAAAATAGAATACCCCTACTAAACCAACTTATAATACGCAGACCATTAATAAGGTCAATCAAAGTCCAACACAATCTTAACCATAACAAAGCTATAATATAATAGTAGTCTGAAATTATAAAGCAGAGAGCCAAAAAATGAAGAGTAGCCATAAAAAGCAAAGAGAAACAATGCCATTACTTGGAATTTTCTATCAGGTCCCGGTACTTTCCAATTTGGGAGACAAAATCCCTCCAATCAGGTCTCTCTTCTTCGACCTGGTCCTTTTCTTCTCTCTTCCTCATCTTCTTAAGCATTTTCCTTATCTTGGTTTGACCTGAAACAACACCCACCATTGTCCTGTGCATGAGACCATTGCTAACCCTCATCAAAGTGATGATGGATTTCTCCATATCATCCATTTGGACTTGCATATATGTTATTATACTTTTAAGAAAATCAATGTTAGAATCATCAATAGTGTTAGTGGCTATAACATTGTTCTCAGTTTTAGTTGCTTTTAATAGATCACTCCTTTGCTCCTCTTCTCTTCCAGTTTCTTCCTCCTCGTTACCTTCTTTATCCTCCTCCATATCATCCTCTCCCATATCATACACAGTCTCCTCAAATTCCATGTCCTCATTGTCATCATCCACTTGAGGCTCAAACTCTTCAATCTCCAAATCCTCCTCTTCTTGAACAATGGCCTTATGTTTACCCTTTTTTTTCCTGAGAAGTAGCCTTTGCAAGGCGTTCTAATCTTTGACCTCCACTAAAAAATCTCAATTTACCTTCCTCCAAGCCATCCATTTGATTACCCTTTTTATCTTCATTTATTGTGATTACCACACTCTATTTTTTCAAGTCTTTTTTTAGATTCTTGGCCCTCAGAGGTTCAAGGAGAAGCAGAGAGTGTTTCCACTTCTTTGGGGGAGCTTTAACCAATTCGAGCTCAAGGGAATGTTTGAAAATAGCCTTCTTACCCACCAAGGTTGAGGGATTGGAACATTTAGTGGAAGAGGTAGATACATTAACAGGGTGAATCACCTTGTGGTCAATAATTTGGGGCAGAGGCCTAGGGTTAGGCTTCAAAATGGGATTAGCAGTAGCCAGGGTTCTTCATCATCACCTTCATTTTGATTTGGAATATCCAATATAGAAGCCAAAGGAATGTTGTGGGGGTTTAGAGCTAGGGCATGTTTATATAGAGCAAGCATGAGGCCTTGGTGTAGAGGGTGGTTTGCACCATTTTCAATATTTTGTTGCAATGAGGAAAGTAGGTAAAATGGAAAGTTGATACATTCATTGTGATGAATGTGGTTGAGCAGAGGAAAGTGATATGCATGGGCGGTTCTATATCTACCCTCTCATATAAATTATCTCATGAAAAACATACTAACTAAAGCGAAAGGTGACGACAGTTCGAGCCTCACATACCCATTTTGAAACCATGTGGGTCTCTCACCATCATGGAGGAAATTGTCAACAAACACCTGGTAATCAGCTCCACTCTTCTTAACAAACTTAATTCCCTAGTTCTCTAGCCCCATTGTCTCCACAATGAACTAAGTCGTAACCTCAAATCTCATAGACCCAATAGCCACTTGCCCCTTCCTCCATGAGTTAGTGAATTTAGCCGTGAGACTCTAATTATACCCTTTCATTTCTTCAAAAAAAGAAACCATTCTCACTCTATTGAATAACCTCCAAAGATCAACATTTTGTTTTAGAGTCAAGCAATTTGGAGGTTTAGTTCATTTTCTAGGCCCACCCATTTTACAACATTGTAGACTTTTTGAGTTAGTTTTCTGTAAACCTTTCCTCATAAAACTACAACACCCAGGTGCCTAATTAATCTTGCAGAGCACACAACAACTTATGTTTTGATGATAAACTCTTTCATAAATGAAATTCGAGAAATTTCTTAAAGAAGTGACCTTTAACACATTTCCGTAGGCAGAAAATTCATTATTGCCTTTACAAATAATAAATGAGTCCAAATTATTCGTAGCAATATGATCTTTAATGAAGAGGTGAGATTTGACATTAGGAACATCGCTACACTGGGATTTGATACAAGCCTTTGCCTTGATATAATCCATGTGATTCTTAGCATTCTCAGAAATGATATAAAAATTTAATTTCCCACCTGAGGATATCTTCTTTGTCCTTGTCATACCAATATTTCCATCATTAGAATAAGAGCCATTTTTAACATGAGATCACATAGACTCCCTATACTGATCACTTTTATCAACTTTATACGTTATTAACATTAACTTATTTTTCCTTAAGCACTTTGTCTTTAATAGATAAAGGCAATTGATTGTACTCCCATCGGGTCCACATGTTACACTTGAGTGCCTAGTTGGTTGCAAAATAAGTAGAGAGATTTCCTTCCCTGAACACATGTTGTGATAGAAGAATTTCATTAGGACCTTGCAATTATCAATAATGTCTTTGAGTTCCCAAGGAGTGACGAAACCACCTTTCAAGATGTCGAGTATTAATTTGGAGTCTCCTTCAAATATCACCTTCTTAATGTTGGGAAAATGTGTCTCAACCTTGCAATTATATATGGTTTATTGCTGATAAGATGTATGTTGGTATGTGGAAACTGATCATGCAAATACTATACACTCGTAGCAAGACGTGGGGTTCGGGGCATCGCCTTGAATTTGTTTTTTGCCGACACATCAAGGTTTTTTCTCGTTGACACGTCAAGGTTTTTTCTTGCTGACATGTTATGGTTTTTCCGTTAACACGTCAAATGAAAAATAACCTTGTAAAACCCTAATTCTAGAAGGTTCCAAAAATCTCATTACAAGTAGCTAGGATGTATGTAGATTGGTGTGTATTCTAAGAGTCTGATAGTGGTCATATTGTCTCTTGATTTTTGGTGGTGATACTCCTATGAGAAGCTTGCTTTGCAAGTATATTGTAATATTTTGATTTCTGAATAATATATTGGGTGACTTTTGGAGTGTGGGGTTTTAATACCGAAAGGGTTTTCCCCACGTAAATCATTGTGTTATGGTATGCATGATATTTGTGTTTAAGTTTTTGTAACTGTTAAAGATCTATAAAGTTTTGCATTTTTCTCCTCTCAAGATTAGTGTAGGAAATTGTTCCACTACCTTAACTTCCTTACAAGTGGTATCATAACTTGATCACCTTTGGTTTCAGTTGTGGGTTGTTGGGTTTTTTGAGCTAATCTAGATTTGAGTGGGAGCTTGTGCAAAAGACACTTTTTGATCTTGTTACAAGAATTTTCAGATGGCAAGTTCATCAGGGAGAATAAAGGTAGAGAAATTTTCTAGAAATAATTTTGAGATGTGGAAGCTAAAGATGGAGGATCTATTGATAGATCGAGATCTGTGGCATGTTGTTGATGAGAATGTTTCATGGCCTGTAGATCCTACTCAAGATACTCAATATGATGTTATGGATTGTAAATCCAAGGGTACAATTAGATTGTGCTTAGCAGACTATATTTTAATTAATGTCCATGAAGAGACCTCTACACAAAAACTATGGACGAAGCTTGGTGAGATGTATTAGGCTAAATCTTTAGTGAACAAGATTTTTCTTGAGGAAGAAGTTGTATTCCTTGAGAATGGAAGAGGGTGGAAAAATCACAGACCACCTAGAAGCATTCAATATGTTGGTGGATCAATTGGCATCAATTCGTGTCAAAATGGATGAGAAGGAGAAATGTTAGATCTTGCTTTGTTCTTTTCCCAATTCAGGGGATTCTCTTGTTATGGCTATTGGGAGTACTTATGTTATATTGAAGATTGAAGATGTGGTGGGATCTTTTCTTTTTTAAGAGATGAGGAGGAAGGTATCCATCACTGCCAAGGAGGCCTTGATCAAGAGGAAGGTATCCATCATTGCCAAGGAGGCCCTAAATGTTCATGGAAGACCTAAGGAAAAAGGCAAGAAGAATGAGAAGTGTGACAAATCCAAGTCCAAGGGGAGATCTAAATCTCCTAGAAAGTCCAAAGTTATATGTGGGAACTATGGTAAGCCTGGACATGTTCATAAGGAATGCAAAGAAGAAAAGAAGAAGAAAAAGAAGAAATTTGATTATGATTTCGAGTCTGAGAAGGAAGATGATGGCACATTCATTGCAGCTTTGGAAACTCATGCAAGTAATGATGCATGGTTAATTGACTCAGGTGCATCTTTTCATATGTCCTTTAATAGAGATTGGTTTTGTGAATATGAAGAATTTGATGGAGGTAAGGTGTACTTGGGTGATGATTCTCATTTAGACATTGTTGGCCGTGGTAAAGTTAAAATTAGGTTTCTTGATGGTAGAATAAAAAGGATTAGTGGTGTGTTTCATATCCCTAGATTAACACAAAATTTGTTATCTGTGAGCAAACTAATAGATGTGAGTGTGCAGGTAGTATTTCTTGATGTAGGATGCAAGATGGTTAGAGGTGCTATGGTGATTGTTAGAGGCGTCAAATATGGGACATTGTATAAGCTTGATGCATGCACTATTGTGTGCAATAATACTTTTGTGAAAAGAAAGTTTGTAGAAGAAGTGAGGGTTTTACCTTTAGTAGATGTTCATGGATTTTTGGTACCTAAGGATGCGCTTTCTTCCGAGAAAAAGTTACCTATAGAGAAAAATATGTTATGGCACCAAAGACTTGGCCACATTGGAGAAAAGGGTCTAAGGATCTTGAAAAATAAAAACCTTGTTGAAGGTTTGTCTAATTGTAATCTTGAATTTGTTTTCTGTGAGAATTGCATTTATGGAAAAAAAAATTGTGTTTAGTTTTACTTGAGTTCTCACAAATATTGTGGTGTATTGGATCTTATTCATTATGATGTATTTGGTCCTATAGATGTTCCTTCAATTGGTAAATCCACATATTATGTTTCATTTATTGATGATTATAGTAGGACATGGGTATATTTTGTAAAGAGTAAATATGGAGTTTTTAGTTGATTTAAAGAATTTAAAGCAATGGTTGAGTTGCTGACTATAAAGAAACTAAAATGTTTGAGGACTGATAATGGCAGTGAACTTTTCTCTAATGATTTTGATAGATTTTGTAAAGATTGTGGTATTCATAGACAAAATACAACTCTGTATTCTCCACAACAGAATGGAGTTGTAGAAAGAATGAACAAGACATTGATGGAGAAGGCTAGGAGTGTGTTGAGTGGTGTTGGCCTAGAACAAAGGTTTTGGGTTGAAGCTATTGCCACTACTTTTTACCTGGTTAATAGGTCTCCTACATCAACTCTTGTTGATAAGACGCCTCTAGAGGCATGGTCGGGTCGCAAGTGTTCATTAAGAAATCTTAGATTTTTTGGTTGTTAGGCATATGCACATGTGCTAGAGGAGAAGCAAACAAAGTTGGAGAACAAGGATATCAATGTATCTTCATCAGATATAGTTATGGTGTGAAAGGATGCAAGATTTGGGATCATGTTGCACATAAGGTAATACATAATAGAAGTGTTATTTTTAAAGAAACTAAGTAAAATGGAAGATGTGATTCAATTTCCTTCTACACCTGAGAAAGTTGAATCGATGCCCAAGGATAGACAAGAATTTGAGGAGAGCTCATCTAGCTTTGGATCTTTAGAAGAGGAGGAAGAACCTCCAACTTAGCTTGTTTGTAGGTCTAAAAGGCATAGACAACCACCTGGAAGGTATTCACCTAATGATTGGAGATATATTTTTGCTTTGAATATTAACATGGATGAACCCAAATCTGTAGAAGAGGCACTAGGTATGAATGATGCAAAATCCTAGAAGATTGTTATGGATGAAGAAATGACATCTTTAAAAAAGAATGATACATGGGATCTTGTATCTTTGCCTGGAGGACGAAAACCTGTTCGTTGTAAATGGGTATTCAAGAAAAATATTGGTACAAATGGAGGTATTGAGAAGTACAAATAAAGGTTGGTTATGAAGAGTTACTCTCAAGTTGAGGGTGTTGATTATGGTGAGATATTTTCTCTTATTGCAAAAATGACATCCATTAGATTTTTGTTTTCTATTGTTGCTACTTATGATTTAGAGGTTGAGAAAATGAATGTGAAAACTACTTTCCTTCATGGTGATTTGGAGGAGGATATTTATATGACACAACCAAAGAAATACATGGTGAAAGGTAAAAGTAAGTTGGTTTTCAAATAGAAGAAATCTTTGTATGGCTTAAAACAAAGTCCTAGGATGTGGTACCAGAAATTTGATACATATGTGTTGAATTTGGGATTTGAGCATTCTAAATCAAATCATTGTGTTTATTATAAAATTGATGTTGATCGTTTCCTATTTATTGCATTATATGTTGATGATATGTTATTTATTGGTAGAGGGAAAGGTATGATTTCATAACTAAAATCTCAACTTCTTGTTAAATTTTAAATGAAAGATCTTGGTGTAGCTAAACACATTCTTGGGATGAAAATTAAAAGAGATAGAGTGAATAGAAAGTTATGGCTTGGCCAACGCAAGTATGTCAACTCAATTTTACAAAGGTTTGATATGTAGGATTGTAGACCATTGTGTGTTCTTTTTTCAGTTGGAACAAAGTTATCTATTTCAGATTGTCCTACATCTCCATCAAAGATGGGAGACATGAGAAAAGTTCCTTACTAGAGTGCAGTTGGAAGTTTGATGTATGCTATGGTTTGTACTAGACTAGACATTTCTCAAGCAGTGGGAGTTCTTTCCAGATATATGTCTAATCCTAGTAGAGTTCATTGGGATGTTGTTAAAAGAGTCTTTAGATATTTGCAGGGTACCTCAGATTATTCCTTATGTTATCATAGTAATATGATTGAAGATGAGATTTCCCTTGATATTCATGGTTATGTGGATTCAAACTGGGCAGGTGATGTTGATAGCAAAAAATCCACTAGTTCTTATGTTTTTACTTTATTTGGTGGTGCAATTAGTTGGATGAGTAAGCAACAGGTTGTGATTGCTTTGTCCACTACTGAAACAAAGTATATGGCAGCTACTCATGCTTGTAAAGAAGCCATTTTTCTCAAGAGACTATGTTTAGATATTGGAATAAAACAAGGTGTAGTGACAATTTATTATGATAGTTAGAGTGCAATATGTCTAGCCAGGAACCCGATATTTCATGTCAGGACCAAGCATGTTGATGTACAATATCATTTTGTTAGAGATATGGTTGAAGATGGCAAGGTGAAGCTGGTTAAGGTAGAGACTTTGATGAATGTTGTTGATTCTTTAACTAATCCTGTGAGCATATAGAAGTTCAGATGGTGTTCAAAGACGATGGTCCTTTTGGCCCCTAGCAATTAAAGAGATGATGGTTACACCCTCACATATCTCTTGCAAGGTGTTCGACAAGTGGGAGATTTGTTGGGAAAATGAGTCTCAACCTTCCAATTATATACAATTTATTGCTGACAGGATGTGTGTTGGTATGTGGCGATTGATCATACAAATACTGTACACTTGTAGCAAGACATGGGGTTCGGGGCATCACCCTGAAATTTTTTTTTTGCTAACACATCAAAGTTTTTTCCCGCTGACACGTCAATATTTTTTCCTGCTCACTTGTCAAGTTTTTTCTATTAACACGCCAAATGAAAAACAACCTTGTAAAACCCTAATTCTAGAAGGTTCCAAAAAGCTTGTTATAAGTGGCTGGGATGTATGTAGATGGGTGTGTATTCTGAGATTCTAATAGAGGTCGTGTTGTCTCTTGATCTCTAGTGGTGATACTCCTATGAGAAGCTTGCTCTGCAAGTATATTATAATCTTTTGATTTTTGAATAATATATTGGGAGGATTTTGGAGTGTGGGGTTTTTCTCTCGAAAGGGTTTTCCCCACGTAAATCATTGTGTTGTGGTATGCATGATATTTGTATTTATTTTTGTTTAAGTTTTTGTTACTATTAAAGATCTGCAAATTTTTGCATTTTTCTCCTCTCAATATTAGTGTAGGAAGTTGTTCTGCTACCTTAAATTCCTTACACTTAAAAACCAAAGTCTCTAAGCATCTTTATTCCACCCCATAATTCCATAGCCTCTACTTTATTGTTGGTACAAATACCCAGTTTTGTTCCATATCCTACTATGCAATCTCACAGGTGGTTTCTCAGCAACCCTCCTACTCTTGCAATGTTAGGATTTCCTTTTGAACACCCATCTAAGTTGCACTTAATCCATCCCCTCTCAGGGGGAGTCCAAACAGTTGAATTCCTAGTAGAAAGCTTGGACCAGTTGAGATTGATTAGGCCCTTCTTAATTCCCCAAATCTGCTTAATTCTCAATTCTTTATAGGCTGGCTAGACTTTTGAGTAGCTATAGCAACCAACTTCCACATTTTCTTGTATTCGAGCTTTTATAGACATACATAGCTCATAGCTACTTCTCTCAACTTCCCTGAAAATCCTATTATTTCTCTCCTTCCAAATTCCCCAAGTTATAAAAGGGGGGATTGATTCTAGAGATCCACTATAATCTTATGAGAGTAAGGGAAATCAAACCAACTTTCAACAAATGATTTCATAGCAGAGGGGAACACCCAATCAGTGAGTAACAAAGGGAGGAAAAAGACCACACATCTCTAGAATACTGACAATGGAAGAGTAAATGCATTACAAACTCTTCTTCCTACTTACAAAGGATACATATGTTAACTAAGTGAAACCCCCTTCTCACAAGGTTATCAATGGTTAATATTCTACCATGTGAGGTAGCCCACCAAAAATAATTAATTTTTGGAGTAAGTTTTTTTTATCCACACCTTGTCCCAATGAAGGTCTTTGCAATCAATAAGAGGTTCTCCAATTCCTTATAAGAATTTTTTTACCTAGAAGCAGCTAGAGGGGTTCCTAATCCACAACCATTCATCTTTCCTTTCATTAGAGAACCAATTCAACTCCCCTACGAGGCTATGTAGCCTCTGTGCCATCAAATCCTAATTAAGCTATCTTTGATCTCTCAAGTTGGCACTCCTTAGCAATCTATTAAATTCCTTCCATTTTGGTTCATTAGTTTCCCAATTGATGTAGTTTGCCACCTTTTTTCCACAAATTCTGGTCAGACTTTGTTTGAGGGGGTTGAAACCATCTAAAGAAGAAAGAGGGGGATCCACAATCCAAGAGTCCTTCCAAAAGTCAGTGTCCTTCCCAGTTCCAGTCCTCTTTCTCACTCCCAATTTCAACACACTTTTGGTTTTGATAAGATGGTTCCAAAAATCGGATCCAAAAAGCAAATCCGAGAAAGTAGGGAAATATCCAGGATCTCTATTCTTAAGATATTTTTATTGCAAGATCTTAACCCAATCCTTTGTTCCTTCCAAGATCCCATCTTGACAGTTAGGGCTTTGTTGAAAAGCTTGATTCTCCTTATCCCTAGTCCTCCAATATTTTTTGGGGTACACACTTTCTCCCACCCAACCAAGGCCAACCTATTTTTCTCTTATGTTCCAGACCACATGAATCTTCTTTGTATTTTTTCTATTTTTTCTCTAATGAAGGCCAAAATTATGAAGATAGACAAATAGTAGATCAGGATATTTTGGAGAGAATCTTTTAGCAATTGGATCTTCCTCGCTAGCCTTAGAAGTTTCCCTTTCCAACCTACTAAATTTTTTTGGACTCTTTCAATTAAGTGATTTCAATAATTATTATCTAGTCTTCTTGATATCAGAGGGATCCCTAGGCAAGCAACATGCAAAACAACTTCCTGGTAACCCAAAATCTAAACCACTCTTTCTTTCACAAGTTGATTAGCATTGAAGAAGTAGTTATTGCTCTTATCATAGTTAATATGTTGACCAAAAATAGAAGCATGGCCATTTCAAATAAAATTCCATTGGTTGGATTCACCAATTGAGGATTCTCCAAACAGTATAGTATCATCAAAAAATTGTTGGTGGGAGTCAGGCGAGAGGGATGAAGCAGCTTTAACTCCTCTTGGGACTTTAGAATCAATGAGCTTTTGAATGTTCCTTCCAAGGACCTTAGTAACAATAATAAAAAACAAATAGGTGGAGAGGGGGTCTCCTTATCTTATCCCACAACCACATGAGAAGAAACCCTGGGGAACTCCATTCATAAGAACTGAGCACATAGGGGTGGTAACACATGTAGTAAGAAACTCAAGGAATCTACCATCAAACTCAAATTTCTTGAAAATAGCAAAGAGAAACGACCGGGAGACCCTGTCATAAGCCTTTGAAATGTCAATTTTCATGGCCATCCCTAGGTTTTTACTTAGGTCCATTGAGTGAAGGATTTGATGGGTTGTAATAACATCTAAGATATTTCTTCCTTGGACAAATCCTTTCTGGTTAGGGTCTATCATTTTGATTAACATAATTTTTAGTCTAAAGATAATTATCTTTGAGAAAATTTTATACACTGTGTTATAGAGACTAATTGGTCTAAAGTCCTTTATAGATGAGGCTTCTTCCTCCTTGGGGATAAGGGCTACGAAGGTTGCATTCAATTGATTGAGAAGTCTCCTTGATCCAAATAAATCTATAGTAGCATTGAAAAGGTTAGTTTTAACAACATCCCAGTCTATCTAAAAAAAGGTTGGAGGGAACCCATCAGGTCTCGGGGCTTTGTAAACCCCAAAGGAGAAAACAACCTGTTTAACCTCCTCTATAGAGATAACATTAGGCATAACCTTAAGATCTTGCTTAGTAATAACTTTAGGAATCACTTCAAGGAAATTGTAAAATACCTGGTTTGCATCCCCTGGAGCATTTTGGAAGGAGGAGAAGAAGTTCATAACTTCCTCAACTATTTCTCTTTTAGTTGTCACTGTTGTGCCATCTTCTTTCATAAGCATTCTTATCATGTTCATGCTTTTGTGTTTCATAATGGATTGGTGGAAGAATTTAGTGTTTCAGTCTCCTTTAGTAAGCCACTGAACTTGAGATTTTTTCTTCCAAAAAATCTCGTCCTATTTGTTGACCTTAAATCATTGAGATCTAAGATTACGTTCATGAGTGCAAATCTCTTCATCCACAAGGCCAACCTCCATTTTATCTTGCACTTCCTTTAAGCTATTCCCCAATAATTTTTTAGTTTCAAAGATGTTACCAAAGGTAAATTTATTCCATCCTTCCACTCTTTGCTTGATTCTTCTCAGTTTTTCCACAAGGCTAAACATAGGGGTGCCTCCCATTGGTTCAACCCACTATTTTTTGATTAGGGCAGAAAATTCAGGATGGAGACTCCACATTAGTTCAAATCCAAAGGGGAAAGGCCCTTTGTTATGACCAACATTTTTTAGGAAAAATTGCATTATGGTATGAACTAGATCTTGGGACGGTAGAAAGAGAGATGTTGGGAGATATTCCAATTTGAAGAGATAATAAACCTGTCCATTTAACTTGAATTAGCTGATTTCCAAGCCTTCTATTGGACCAAGTAAATTTGGTTCCCAATAGGGGAATATCAAAAAGCCCAACAGAGTTAAAGAAACCAGCCAATTCCATCATACTTTTACTATAGTCATCTAGCCCCCCCGAATTCTTTGAGGGTAAGAGAGGAGAATTGAAATAACCTCCCAACATCCAATAGTCATCCAGTATGCTTTCTATAAGATCATTCAAAAAATCCCATAACTGCAGTCTGTCCCTACTAAAGTTGGGGGAATAGATATTTTATTAAATTCCATTTCTCCAGAGAAGATGGATCTTCCAAAGACACCATTAGACTGTTCTTTCTAGAAAATACCAAAGTCCATTTGAATTTCAGAGGATTCCAAAGAGTGACAATGCCTCCCAAGGCCCCTTCAACCTCACAAAGTAATTCGCACTGGGCTAGATTTTCAAAACCACCAAGTGTCAAAAGTCTCTTCATTTTGTTTCTTGAAGAAGCAAGACATCCACTTTGTTGTCTAGAATACATGTTTTAACCGTAAATTGTTTATAAGCGCTATTAAGGCCCCTAATATTCCAAGAGAAAATTCATTATCAGAAAAAAATTGTTACAAAAACACCAAGAAGCTATTAGGAGAATAGCCAACATTACTTATTTTTGGACTTCAATCCCGTGATCGAGTCCAAAGTTTTTTGTCTACTAGAAGCCACATTCTGCACAATATCTTTATTCCTTGATTCCTTTTGGGAAGGTCTTCCAACCTTATTCCCTCCCCCAACATCTGATTTCTTTTTCTTTTTTGACTTACTCGAGGCTTGTAACCATTCTTCCTCCTCTTCTTTATCATTGGGATGAGGGGAAAGCCCAATATAGCTAGGGAGTCACTTAGGTTTCCACCTTCCTTTTGAGACAAAAAGGAAAAATCTCTCAAGGAAAGAGAAGGGGTTAAAGATATAATAGAAGGAATTTCCCCTTCCTCCATCCCAACCACATCATTAGCATCAAGATCAACTTTATCATGAGCCCGTTCATTGGCCTCCCTCTTAGTTCTTTCCTTCTCTTCATTTGAATTTTCTTTTAGAATTTCCTTAGCTACCTTTGGTTTTGTACCTTGCTATAATCTTAAGGATGGGATTCCTTCTCGTAAGGCTACTTTCTTGATTTCCTTAATATCCAAGACATGAGAAACAACAAGAGGCTCGTGGAAAGAAACTCCCCTTCCCAAGGAAGCAACAATCCTCCTTGGGGGGAATATTTTAGGACAACTCCCTCCTAGACATAGACATCCTTATGGGGGGTGCAACAAAAACAACCTTAGAAACCATATTCTCTAGCTCTATTAGAGGTTGCATATGTTCATTGAACACCTCTTCAGTCCTTTTGTTACATGAATCTATAAGGTGACTGAATTTCTTACATAAATGACGTAATTGTCTAGCATTTTCATACTTGAGGGATTGGTACCAGTTACCAAAATTTGACTTAAGGAGAATAGAGGTCGATAGGATCGTGTTAACAACAAAATTAACACAAATACGAGCATATACTAACCTTGACTTTTCTTGTGTTATCTTGTCAATGACTAGGAGGCTTCCAAAAGTGTTGGCAATCCCTTTTAGGATGTTCAACTCCCAAAAATTGAGGGGTAGCCCTGGAAGGCATACCCATGTAGGTTCTGTAGCATCCAGGTTTGTAGAAAGGTCAAAGCCCAATTTCCATTTGCACAAAGAGAGGAAGTTCGTAAAGCCAACATCAAATGCCTAGGGTCCACCTGTTAAAACCTTTAGCATATCTTCATAAACCACAAAGGAAAAAATAATATATCTTTGGGCATAGCACTAATAGAGATGCTTCCTTTTAGATTCCAAATAGAATCAACCCAGAGTCATACCTCTTTAATATTCAACCGATATGCCAGAAATTTTCAAACTAACGAAAACTTGAGGTCGTCCATTTCCTTCATCATCAACGCTTTAGGGACATCCACTTACCACCCAATAATTAAGCATGAAGTTGAATCTAAATTAGGTTTTCTTATAGCTAGCGAGCTAACACCCACTAGTTTAAACACAAAAGAGGCTGATTCTTCTTCAAAGAAGAAAGAGTCTAAACCAAAAGATAGTGATAGAGGCATATTTCCAGAAGTACCAAATGTCCTTCCCCTAGAAGAAGGGACAAAGGTACGAGAAGGGGAACCAATGTGGGGAACAACAACATTGGAAGCTACTAAAGCAGACACAACATTAGACAAAGGGAAAACATTCCTAGAATAGGGAGCCTTCCTAGCCCCCCCACCCGACCGTCCCATCGAGCAATCAACTCAGAGTAGAAGCATAAACAATGGAATTCCAAAAAAAACAATGGTGGGAAAGTTGTAGAGCAAATATGAAGGAAGTGAAAATATTTTTTTTGAGGTGATGTTGTGCCCAATTTTTGGCAACTTGTTGATTGCCTTCTTTCTTGTAATTTTTTCTTTGCTTTGATTCAATATAGAAAAATTATCTCATAATATTCAATATATTAAAAATAAAGATATACACTTGGTTTTCATATTCATGTTTATTTTTATATTGAATCAAAGCTATGAATAATTACAAGGAGAAAGCAACCAACAAGCTTTCAAGAAAAAAATTAAAAAAAATATTACAAAAGTCCAACAAAACATAACAAATAAACTAGAACAAAGACCTCAAAAAGACAAAACCTAATCAAATTCCAAACTTCATCATATGTTGTAGTTGTTTGGAACATAGAATATCTTATATATGCAGTTATAGAATTTTCCATTTGATTTTTTCCAAATGATTACTCATTTTTACCTTTTCTTTAAAAATTCCCTACAACTAATTACATAGAAAAATATTTTGAAACAAGCAAGCCCTCCTTCATTCCATAGGATTTAATTCATATAAGTAATTTCTAGCTTCAATGCCTATGCAAATGTTTGTAAGTTAAAGTTGAGTCCCAATTAAATAACTTATCAAATTATATTCTTGTAATTTTTTTTGTATTGAATCAATGCAAAAAAAATACATAAACAATGGTAGCTATAAGCTGCCTAGAAGAAGTTACAAAACAAATGATCAACCAACCTCTAGCAATAAACAACCATGGTGAACAAGGACACCACTAACAAACTAACACATTATAAATTACAACAACATATCCCCATAGTTTTGCATTGCTAAATTTTATTTTGTGTTTATTTTAGGCCTACTCAACATTCTCTTTATTTTGACTTTTCTAATAAAAAATTGAAAATCTTCTATCCAATCTCCTCTCTCTTTGGCAATCATAGAGGTAGAGATGGTAAATTGTGATATTATCAGCCCCTTTCACTTTATTTTTAATAATTGTAACAAATTTAATAATTTTTTATTTGGAAAACATTATTGTGGAGGATGAATTTTAAAGTGAATCTTTCTTAATACTATTGTAGTTTGAATTTTGAAATTGTAATGTTTAATGGGTAATTTTGTACTATTATTTTTTAAAGTTCAAACAATAGTAATTTTAATGGATAATTATGTGCTATTATATTTTTGGGGTAAATTTTTCTATAAAGAAGTTGAAATTAAATTCCAAAATAAAATTTCTTTATAGATATTATAACTTCAAATATTTTCTAAGGAGAAATATATTTACAAAGAATTTGTATTTTGATTAAGGAAAGGGTTTGTAAACAAATTATTATATTGTGCAAAGTATTTCCTTTCTTGCTATGTTGTACCTTGTATTTAGAAGGATGATCACTATTTTTCTACACTTTGTTGGAGAATTCTTATGTGTGTAGTAGTTTAATGGATAAAAATGATAATAGTACCATGTTTATTATTTTAGCATCACTATTTGAGAGCATAATATGTATAAAAAAAGGATAAATAATGGGAATTACAGACATCTTCATAGAAGAAAGGGGAAATTTGAAATATGAATAGTGTATATAAATAATGGTTAGAGAAATAACATGCCTATAAGCTATAATTTATTCAAATATGATGTTGTAAAACATAACTGAGAACATACCAAAAAAATTAGGTAAGACTATTATAAAAATAATATTTTGTTGGGTTTCAAGATTAAAAAATATGACAGTAACATGCATAATTTTTTTACAAGATAACTCCTTGTTTTTTATTAGAAAAGTAGGGTAAGGGCCTTGATCCCATATAACAAAGTTAAAGCATAAAATAGAGGCCTAACGACCAACTAGTCCAAACAACAAGAAACAAAAAAGACAAACCAACCTTAAAAATAAAAAAAAATCATAAGTGGCACATAGGCCTATAAGAAACAGACACACAAGCTTGAGAAAAACCATAGGAAACAACAAAAAAAACCCTACCTAGCAAAGAACATTACTCCTTTGGACTATTGATAAGTTTCCAGTTCATCTTTAACGACTCAAGGTTGTTCTTCCAGGTGTTATTTGTGTCATTGAATGTGTCATTCCTCATAGCCTCTCCATCCTGGTTATTATCCTTCTTTTGTTTTAGGTTCCTCACTTTAGAATGGCTTGTGACAGTACCAAATATGGTCTGGTTCATAATCCCATTGGTGATTGAGATAATGCAACTAATTGCATTATCTAGCTTAGTAATCTTTTCTTTCAAGAATTCACTTTCACTATTTGAATCAATGAGGTTAACCCTTCCTTACAAATCCTTACTTAAAATTTTGGAGGGACCTGAGTCCCAAATCCCCTTCATCCTCCAAGATTTCCCTTTCTTTGTTCTTTTTAACATTTTCCTCCTTCTATTCAGAGTCCATCCCTTCCTCCCCTTCCTGAATTCCAATATTTATTTCATTCACTTCAATGTCTTCCCCTTCTTCATCCTCACTTTTTTCAAGTTCCCCCTCTTCATACTCACTTGTGTCATCCTCCTCGACCATATTTGCTTCCACCTCCTCCACCTCTTGTAGGATATTATCCTAGTCCTTCTCCTTAGACAATGGGAATTACTCCTCATCCAAGGACTCTATGCCTTCCTCATCAAAAGCCATTTTTTTCCCTTTGTAATCCATGCTTTTATTTTGCTTACCCACTTTGGATAAGCAGGTCAACCTTCTCTCATCCTTTCCACCACTCAAAACATAATGTTGTCCCATATCTCCCTCGTTCAATATCTCTATAGGAATATGTTTTTTTATCCTTACTCTCTAAGGGGCCTAAGAACATTCTTTTTGAAGCAATAGGATTTTTCTAGATTTTAATTTTTTGAGAGGGAGGGGTAGACTACATTTCCACAATGGTGGAGGTGTGAGAAACAATATTTTGTGGGAGATAATATTTTGATTTTTTTCCAGAAGAAGGGGTATTTTGAATCAAGAGGGGATTATCTTTCAATGAATTTATTTGCAAAAGTTTAATGAATTTTGCAAGGAGTGGATAAGGGGTAATGGACACCACATGATTATAGAATCTTAAAATAAAACTTTGGTGCAGTGAGGGGGAGGCCCCCTTAACAATACATTGATGGAGGGATGACAAAAGAAAGGACTGTTGATTTTTTCTTTATGCTTATGTGATTTAGCAAATGAAAATGGTATCCATGGATAATTGTATATCTTCCATCTAAAGTAAATATTACATTATGTCTAAACTTACCAAACCGAAAGGTGCTGGAAGTTTCTCCCTTTCGTAGCCATTATGGAATCTCTGCAGCTTCTCTTTTTCAAAGAAACTATCAATAAATATTTGATAGTTTCCATTGCTCACTTTCACCACTTTTATCCCTTTACATTCTAATTCCATCTTCTCTACAATTGGTCTATGGGTTACCTCAAAATGGATACCACCAATTGCCATTATTTCCTCCTTCCAAGAGTTAAAAATTTGGAGGTGAGCTCATTGTTGAAACCTTGTATGGCAAGGAAGAAAGGCGTGATACCAGCTTCCTTAAAAACCCTCCAAAGATCCACATTTTTCTTGAGGATAATACATGAGAGGAGTTCTGAGTGCTTCCTTGGCCCACCCATCATTTGCCCAAAACTCTTCCACCACCTCCATTGAGGACTTCAAAAACAAGGTAACTCGCTACTCCAAATGATATAAACCAAAATAGAAGTGAAGTAGAGGCTTTTTTTGGTATCTCTATGATAAAAGAAGGATAAATAATGTTTCGAGGAATGAGCCAGACCAATTATGTGGATAATTGGGAAAATAAACCACTTGTCTTTTTTGAAAAGACCCACGATACACCCATTAAATTGAATCTTTTGCATAATAAGCATAATTAGAGGATTAGACCTAGGTTGGTGTGAGCATTTAGATTTCCATGCATTTTTATAATTACATTCTCCATAAACATATCCATAGGATTTAGAGAAAGATATCGATACCCATCCATATTCTTATGAAACATTAGGAGGGAACCCCCTTTTCTATTCCAAAATTCTTCTTTATTAAAATTATCATAGACATTATTGCATCTTTCTTTTAAAATAATGATGTGACCTTTACCCTTCATAGTATGTAATCAGTACTTTCCACTGTTAAAGTGTTACACATTAATAAAAATCATGATAAGAAAAATCATGTACTATTTTTTTCTATGATTAGACAGGTACTTCGCTAAATCATAATAATAATATCTAGATATTTTCCTTTTTATGATGTCCTTAATACTTGAAATTGAGGAATTTAAACTTGTGGCACTAGAGAAATTCCTAGTACCATGATAGGAGACTTGAGAGTCATTCATAGCCACCTTAGTCATATTTATCATACTATTTTCATATATCATTGAATATATTCATAGTTTTATTTATCCCCAATCTCTCTTTTGAAATTAGATCTTTTATTTTTTGAGGGACATCATCATAGTTCCAACTTACCCACTGCAGAAAGGAGATCCCCACATTGGAAGCAACACCAACTACTATGTTTCCTTCTCTGTATGTGTGCTTTAACTTATACTCACTAAAGCCCTCAATCATCCTTTTTGAATCTTTTGACAGGTTCTTAATCATCTAGGGAGTGACAAAATCTCCTAAGAATATATATAATTAAATTGGAATCTCCTATAAAAACTTTGTTAAAGCCTCTCTCCTTTACTCTCTTCAGACCCCACCAAACAACATTTACCTCAACAAGATGTAACTCCTTGTTAATCTTCAAAGAAAACTATGTTAAAATGAAGGCTTACTTTAGGGTAGAGGTGGTGGTTAGTAGATTTTCCTAAGATTTAGTCTTCAACTCTTTGCATGTTATTTCAATTAATAACACAATTTGTAAGTGGTTGCTTAATTAAAAGTAACTAATTCAAGCCTTTATGCATTTTTAACATTGAAATATTGTGAGGGTCATGGTACATTAAGATTGAAATTAAATATCACACTATCCTAACACTACATCTTCCTTTCACAATAATGAACCACATTACATATATTATATGTAGTTAGTTATGATTGTTCATATTCTGAAAAGAAAAGGAAAAAAAAACTAATGGAGTTGTGTATCATTTTTCAAAAAATAAATAAATCATGTCAAAGAAATGATCGTATCAAAATGAATGATCCAAGAAGAAATAGTGAAAGACATATTAAACCATTAGCCACTCCAATTTATCATTGAAAAAACTCTCGTTAATTTTAACAAATGAAAAAAATGTGAAACTTAAGACAAAGGAGAGGTCTTGTGAAGAAAACATACAATACCCACCATCATAGTTGATGGTAGATTATGAAGATTAGCTAATTTATTTCTCTTGGAAATGAAACCCAAATGTCACTTTGACTTGTATATGAGGTACTATGAAAATGCATTTCAAAGTAAAATCAAACAACTAACATAGAAATTAAATATTTTTCAAACACTCAAAGGATAAAGATTTATGTAAAGTAAATAAATCATGGATTTTGATCATGTATACTCTTATCACAATTAGTGCTCCATCTCAAACCTGAAAACATAGAATAATTTTTTTTAATGAGTAGCATCTATCAAGCATTTATAAATTAGCATAATCATGACTTGTTAAAACTATTTACAAAAATACAAGGAGTAGGGTGAGAAATTTTCTTGTTACAGAAAGTGGTAAAGCTCCATCCAATAAGAAAGGATATTTGAATTAAAAACAAATATAAAAGGACTTTGACCATGCAAAACAAGATATGATTTTGAAGGTAGCACGATAAGGGATTTGACTAGGTGAAAGTGTGCCCCATATAGATATGACGATGAAGCTATACCTAGTACCAAAAGATAATCATATATGTCATAACTGCATTAATGCAATCAAACTTGAATAAAGGAATGTTAGTGATAATAAATACTTCATCAAATTGGTTAATTAATAGAGAATGCAGGGAATTGGAGACAAGAAACAATGATAACATGTTGTAAAGAACATAATAATTATAAAAATGACATCATATAAAGGAACTATTAAGACCTTAATGTCCCAACCGTTGTTATAATGGTCTAAGGACTCTTTTGTCCTAACCTTTTATTATGAATACTATAATAATCATGGTTAATTAAATTATTTATTTAAAGTAATAATCTCATAGTAAATATGGATCAATCCCACATTGGTTGTACCTCATAAGCCACTCTTAGTCAGGCCTTTATATTGAGGTTGTAATGAAAGAAGATCATCTTAAATTTTATATTGTATTGGAGCATTACTGCTAAGGAGGTTCTCTCTTGAAGGGGTCAAATACGTTTTTCTAATATTTAAATAAAAAAATTCTTGTAATATTTTTTTTATGCACATGGATATCCCTGCAACCTAGCCTAGCACCTAGAGGGGCGAGTTGAGGTGAGACTAGTCCCTTGTGGGTGGACACTATAGCCCACAAGCAATCCCACCTATTAACCTGGGAGCAGAGTCAAACTCAAGACCTATGGAAAGCAAACCCATTTTCCAAGCAATTCTGCTACTTGTGTGGGCTAAAAGGTTAGTGGTAAAGTATAGTCCTATACCCTAGGTTAGCGGAGCAAGCACTAGAACACATTTTACTAACCCCTGCCTTTCCCATTATAAAGCATAGTCAAACCTACGACCTCAAGGGAGCAAACCCCAAGCCCCCGCCAACTCTGCTACAAGTGGTGGCTAAAAGGTTTGTGACAAAGTCCAATCCTATACCCCAGTTAGTGAAGTAGTTACTAGCACACTTGTTACTAACCCCTGCCTTTCCCACTACGAAGTGGAGTCAAACCTGTGACCTCGAGGGAGCAAACCACAAGCCCCAACCAACTCTAGTACGAGTGGTGGCTTAAAGGTTAGTAGAAAAGTCCAGTCCTATACCCCAGGTTAGCGGAGTAGGAATTGGAACACGTGTTACTGATCCCTGCCTTTCCCACTACAAAGTAGAATTGAACCTGTGACCTTGAGGGAGCAAACCCCAAGCCCTAGCCAACTCTGCTACAAGTGGTGGCTTAAATGTTAGTGAAAAAGTCTAGTCCTATACCCTAGGTCAACAGAGTAGGCATTGGCACACTTGTTATTGAATCCCACCTTTCCCACTATGAAGCGAAGTAGAACCTATGACCTCGAGGGAGCAAACCCCAAGCCCCAACTAACTCTGCTACAAGTGGTGGCTAAAAGGTTAGCGAAAAAGTCCAGTCCTATACCCCAAGTCAGTAGAGCAAGCATTGACACACTTGTTACTGACCCTTGCCTTTCCCACTATGAAATAGAGTCAAACCTGTGACCTCAAGGGAGAAAACCCCAAGCCCTAGAAATTTTTTCTATAAATGGTGGCTAAAGATTAGCGGCGAAGTTTAGTCCTATACCCCGGGTCAGCGGAGCAAGCACTGACACACTTGTTACCAACCCCTGCCTTTCCTACTATGATGCAAAGTTGAACCTGTGACCTTGAGGGAGCAAACCCCAAGCCCTAGCCAACTCTGTTATAAGTGGTGGCTAAAAGGTTAGTAATAAAGTCCAGTCCTTTACCCTCGGTCAACAAAGCAAGCACTGGAACACTTGTTATTGACCCCCACCTTTCCCACTACAAAGTGGAGTCGAACCTATGACCTTGAGGGAGAAAACTCTAAGCCCCAACCAACTCCGTTATAAGTGGTGGCAAAAGGTTAGTGACAAAGTCCAGTCCTATACCCTAGGTCAGTGGAGCAGGAACTAGCACACTGGTTACTAACCCCCACTTTTCCCACTATGAAGTGGTGTCGAACCTGTGACCTCGAGGGAGAAAACCCCAAGCCCTAGCCAACTCTGCTAAAAGTGGTGGCTAAAGGTTAGCAGAAAAGTCTAATCCTGAACCCTAGGTTAGTGGAGCAGGCATTGACACACTTGTTATTGACCATTGCCTTTCCCACTACAAAGTGGAGTCGAACATGTGACCTCGAGGAAGAAAACCCCAAGCCCCAACCAACTCCGCTATATTCTTGTAATAATTCTTATAGGGTCGTGTTCATTTTCACAAGTTTTTCTTGTTTGATAAAATTTTATAGGTGAAATCCTAACAAGTGGTATTAGAGCTATTTTTAGAGTCACATTCTATAGTAGTATCAAAAATTTAGAGGATTACTTCAACTACCCACCATATGCTCTCACCTCACCCTTATGGTATCTTGGTTATTAGAAATTGGTGAAAGTAGTGGAGCACTAACTATTTTTTACTTTTTTTTTGTAGTAGTGGTCTAGGATAAAAACATTATGCTAGGGATTCAAAATATCCTTAGATAGTTATCATTTTTTGTTAAGCATATTGAATTAATGTGTGAAGTTAAATGGGATTTAACTCACCAAAACCTATCTTAAATAACATATCTATATGAAATTCTGATCTTTGACATACCTTCGAGCATATCTAAATACCCTTTATGGTTAGGAAAAACCTTTCCATAGGAATCCATTAACCTTCTATAATTTTAATTGCACTAGTTAGTGGTTAGTACCATTAAGTTACTCTCTTTGTTCCTCAAGTATGAGATGGTGTATCTACTAGAAGGTGTAATGATCTATAGTTAGAGTTTTGAATATTAGACTAGTTCACTATTTATGAATAGGAAAAGTAAATCAAAGATCGTACAAACCAAACACATCTTAGCCTAGTAACTTCCCTCTTAAACCCTGATAGTAAATAGATTTAGGCATATTTGGTAAGATATTGGTAGATTCAAGTATAACTACATGTATCTAAGTAGTATGTGTCCTATTAAATTTGTGTAGAGCTAATATTATCTACATAATTTGAGCAAATTAATATAGTAATCTAGTGGATCAATGGTTTCATAACATCTAGAAATAAGGAATTGTCTTAGTTGTGTCTCAACTATTGTGCTCCTATATAGTACAACCACAAAAACATTGTGAGCTAAATTTCTTTCAAATTGAAAGGAAATTGATAGTTCTATTTAAAAAACAATCATAGGGTATTATCTATTAAGAAAAGGAGTTTGGGGTGAAATATTCTCAATTATTTACAAATTATTTGATTTGATTGTCTCAACTTGTTGATTACTTTGGTATAATTTTTTAGTAAGCCCTCTGGTAGCCCTAGGCTCTTGTAGATAATAGGACTAGACATTTCTTTGGAAAATTTGGATGAAGTAAAAAACCTATCATCCACTCTAAATTAGCAATTTTCTGAGTTGGACAAGATAGATTACATTGATGATATTAACATTCACTTGGTTGGATTTAATGCCAACACTATGAGCCAACAATTACAACAATGTAGACACTTAGATATTATACAAAATTCTCACACTAGACTAGATAGTTCTCAAAACTAATATAATCTTGGTAGGAATTAATGCACACCTAAACTAGACTTCTTTCAAATTTAATGTTGACGAACCTACTATTTAGATATATAGAGCATATTAATATTTTATAGTCCATAAAATCCATATAACTAAAAAAATATTCATTACATCTTTTCACCTAGAACACAAATCTATCAAATGGTATTAATGGCTGGAAAACATATGGTTATCTCACAAGGGGTGAATTTTGTAAGGAGGTCCTTGTTCAATTTAGTCTAAGTGAATATGAAGACTTTGAAGGTGCATTAACTAAATTATCACAAACACATCCAATTTGTGAGTATTAAATGTAGGCCAAAAAATTTTCCAATTAGATAGGTGGGCTTGATGATAATATTTTTAAAACTTGTTTTATCAATAAGTTGAAGGATGACTTTCATGCATAAGTCAAATGTTTAAGTCTACCACAATTATGGAAGCTCTTAAGTTTTCTAAATTAGTTAAGGATAAATTTGGAGCCCAATGTTTACATATATAATATGATAAGCCAATAATTGATAGGCATGTCATGCCACACCACATTAGGAAACTTGCCCCACACCATGTGATCACAATGCAACTTTTTTAAGCCTTTGAGAACATTGGATGCCTCTTGATAGTATTTGGAAAATTTTATATTCAGTGATTTTATAATAGTGTGTTCCACTTTTTGGTCTAATTGGGACCTCCTAATTAGCATTTTTTTAGCATTTTTTAATTTGTATCAATTATACTGAACAAATAGTCAAGATTCTAAGGATGTGTAAACTAATGAGTTGTGATATTTTCTATGTAGATTCAAGTTATAATTTTTTGAAAATTTTAAGCAATTATCTCTATCATTTTATTTTATTTTTCAATCAACTTTTTTTTCTATTATTTTTATTGTCATTTTCCCATATTGCACAACTTTCACTACAATTTTTTTTCATGATTTCTTGAAATTAGACATTAGATCTAGTGTCTAGTGTATATTTTTTTGGTAGTTTTTTATTAAATATTTTATTTACTATTACTTTTTTAATTAGTACTAATAAAAAATTTAGACCTATATTTTTTCATAACACATTTCCCTTAGCATATATATTGATTTATTTTTTCCTTGAAACAAGGACATCCATATGGAATGTAATGTATATTTTGAGATATTTCTAAGCAATTTTATTTTTTCTTTTTTATTTATTTAATTAAGATCATTATTTTTCATAGTGGACTTGCATTCACTATAATTTTTTTTAAAAAACATAATATTAAAAAATAATTACATAGTATAATTTTTGGAAAGTTAACACCAAAGGATACATACTTATGAAATGACATTTCCAAATGACTTCATTTTATCTCCTAAATGGTGAAGTAAAATTTATTTTTGAGACTCTATTGAGGGTTTGATTTAATCCTAGGGGGCTCTATCTAAATGGGGGTTTGATCCAACCCAACTTGCCTTAGATGCAAACCTTTTAGAATTAAATCATATATTTTTCTAAATAATACATCATAATTTCATGCAAAAAATAGGATGTCCCACAATTGGGATATACTATTTGTGGATTGCCATGCTCTCCTCCATAAATTCACACCATGCATGTTATTGGGACTTTCCCTAATAATGCATTTTTTAAAATCTTGTGTCCCTTTTTTGGTCTTGGCCCTAGATCTCCCATCATTAATATTTGATCAAAAAATTACTTCAATGGACTCCCCTTGGTGAATTTATGCTTGGTTATGTGCTTTTCTTTCCCCATATCTTTTCATGTTCCTAAATTATAAAAGATTAAAATAAATCTAATTGTAGGGACCCTTAAGTCAATTTCTAACCTTAGACAGGTTATTGAGGTTTTCTTTAGCTTGGCACCTTTTCCCTTATTTCCCTGAACTCCCTTTTCCTTTCATTTTGGGATATTTAGATTTTCCTTCTTAACATGCTTTCCTATCTATCCTCAAAACCTCACTTCCTATGTTGATCCCGAAATATTATACTTTCTCTTGACATTGTGAACTTTCCTCCTCAGTAAAATAGCTAGTATGGTAAGAGTGTTAATAATTTGAGGGAGAAAATACCTAAGGGACCAAGAGAAAAAAAAGGAAAGAAACTAGAGTAAAAGCGAATCTTGAAGAAATAACAATAAATATGAGGAGCGTACATCTCCAAAAATGGAATGTAATTATGTAAATCAAATAAAATTTCCTATAGAGAAGATATCAAAGAAGCAACATAACATACATTTGTTATAGAGTATGCTTGGAGGAGAAATGGAATAAGAGATAATCAAACCAAGCTCTATGAATTTATTGGAACACTAAGGGATGAAGCACTTAAATGGTATATGAAGGAATTCCCCTTAAACAACAAAAATGGACTAATCTAAAAGATGAGTTTGTAAACAATTTTCAATCTCTGCAGGTCCCCTCAAAAAGTGTGATTAGGATGTGGGAAATAATAAAAAATGAAAGATGAAACAATAAGGGAATTTGACTAGAGATTCAAGGGAGTGATAAAAAAGTTAGAAGAGCTCCTTATTGAGAAGCAACTAATAAAATGGTTTATCTCTAGACTATTAGGTCAATTATCAAAGCACTAATAAATGAAATAATATTTTACTTCTATATAGAAGTGGTGGAATTATATTATATGAAAGAAGAAAAATTACGGAGAAGAGAAAATGATAAAGGTGAGATTTTGAATTAGAGAAATTGAAGTTGGAATAAGAAGAGTTAAAAAACAAGAGATACTAGTAAAGGGGGAGAGAGGCATAGGGAGCCATCCCCACTCCATAAGTATACAATATGGTACACTTATAGTTATAATTAAGGTCATATGTGAAGTGAGTTCCCTATACTAGAAGAAAATAAAAGATTTGTTGCATTAAGAGTAGATATTTCCTAATCACCTAGAATACTTAAAAGAGTAAATTGTGGTATTTATAGTTGTTGCATTGAAAATGATCACCCTTGATAATTTCAAAATAGATTTTGGTCCCGCCTATGTGCTTGGACCTAATTATGCACCTAATTTCCTAATTATGCATGCCATTGCCTATTTTAAAACATTTATGAAAAAATTAAACATGTGAAATCAAAGTAGTCATTTAATATTTTCTCCCAACACTTTCGATCTCTAAAAAGCAAGAACCTAGTCTAGGGTGCAGGGCACCCTAGACTGCCTATTTTGGCTCCATATTTAAATATTTCGGTATTTGTAATTTATTATTTGAAATTCAAATTTTAATTATTGGCTATCAAGATTTAATTTTTAGAAAATTAGATTAATTGCATATAAATACATAGTATTTTCACCATTTTAAGGGGAGCATGATTATTGAGCAAATTTGAAGTGTCCTAAAAGAATTCAAGAGCATAATTTTTAGGATTATTGTAGCATTGTCATTCAAGCATCATGTCAAATTTTATGTGAATTTTGTTCATGTTTTGCATGCATCTTGTTTTTAATCACTAAAACTTGTAGGTCTTCAAATCAAATCAATTCAAGCAACAATTAATCCTTGAAGGTGATGAGTGTAACTTCAATCCATCAAGGAGATTAGATCTAAGTGGTGAGTTGTAGTGAATTGTAAATTCATTACTTGTTTATCATTTATCCTTTATCCCTAAAAAGGATAAGCTCTCTTTTATCATCAATTTTTCCATTGTGGAGGTAGGAATACCAACTGGGGTTTGACTTAGGAAAGGCCCTATATGGCACAACCCTTCCCCTCTTTTCCTATGTGTAGGTCACAGATCTAAAGCAATTTGGAGGAATATTGAAGGTTATTTGATCATCTTTGCACTTAAACCCTACAAGTCATCAATTCATGAAATCTGCATTTTCTGATCAAAAGACGAAGTTCCATCAACCAATCCTAGAAGAAAAAAGCTACAAACTAGGGAAATCAGGCCCGTGAAAGTAATTTTAAAAAATTAGGTGTTTAGTTTAGGATGTAGGGCACCCTAGACTAGCTAAATTCAGCTCAAATTCAAATCCCAAGTTCTTTTGTGTTTGCCTTCTACATTTATGGATTCCAATTTTTTCTACCTATTTTTTAGTTTCTTAGAATTAATAAAAAATACTGCATTTTCATAGTTTAGATAGTTACATCATTGCATCACATCAAAATACAAATCCAAAACCATCCAAAGAATCTAAATCTAGGGTTGTTTGATTCACCTTTTAGGATGTATGCTAGTCTCATATCCTTCCCGATTTGAATTCTAATGTTTTTGGAAATGGATTTATTTTAATGACAAGTCATTAGACCTAGGATCCCTTTCCACCAAAAACAACATTGAGTGGGGCAAGCATGATGCTAATGACTATCATTACTTATTATTCCATGTAAGATAATAAAGAAAGCCCTGCTTTGACCAAAAGTGTGAAGATAATGCTCAACCATCCACAAAGGTATGTCAAGAGAAAAAGGATTGATACAAAGGCCCTTCCATACTCAAGAACATGGGTTTTAATAATCACAAGGGGATACCATGGTGAAAATATTAAAGGAATCTAAATCTCCTCCAAAATGACTTAGGTGTCATAGGGGTGATACCTTGATAGAACAAGGACTACAATTAGTTTCTCACCCATATAGCTAACTACACCCTACTGGAAGTATTGTCATTCCCCCCCTTTATGATCCCCATTATTTATAACTAATTTGAGAAATCTTAATGGTGTATCATACTTTTTGTGCCTCTAGTAGTTGCATTCCCCTTTTGCAAAAGCTTCTTTCAAGTACCCCATTTTTATAAAATTCCTAAGGGATGGCTATCCCCTTTTTCTTTATTTTCTTCTCAAATTCCATTCAGGGTTTCGAGTCTCAAGTGGATATTTTGACCAAGGCCCAAATCCATTCCCAATCCTTGATTCCCCTTTCTTCTTTTCTCTTGGTCCTTTTAGAATCCTGGACCTTGAATAGACATTTGGACTAAGGTCCAAGTCCATCCTCATCTTCCTTCTTTCTTCTTTCCTTTCTTCAATTTCGTCCTGTTGGATTTTCAGATCTTGGAAGGACATTTGAATAGGTCCTTTCCTGTTCGCTATCCCTATTTCCTCTTTGTTTCTTGTCAAACTTACAGGTCCTGATTGGGATTTTGGACTTTTGTCCAAAGGTTTTAATCTATTTTTTGCTCTTGATCCCACCTTCCTTCTTTCTTTTGCATTTGGTTGGTTTCCACGAGTATGTGGGTGGTATTTTATTAAAGAAATTTTGGGCTATGAAACTGCATAAAGGGTGACATATGTCAACTTGTCATTGGTTTCCATATGTCTACAACAACTTTGTTTCTAAAGAAAAATGATACCATGGGATCACAGAAAGGTTGAGAGATGGCATAATACAAATGGATTCCACTAGTTCGAAGAAAGGCCAACATGTGGCATGATGCAAATTTATTCTACAAGTTTGTGAATCTTTCAAGGCGAATCCCATTTCAAGCTACAGGGTCATGGAAAGGTCAACATGTGGCATGATTCAAATGGATTCTAGGAGTCTATGAACCTTTCAAGGCAAGTCCCATTTTGAGCTACAAGATCGTTGATGGAACCTGCAAATTGAATGTTCCATCTCAAACCCTTGTCACATTTGAATGAAGGACTGATATATTTAAGGGTTTGAGATTCATTATTCATAAATGAGCTTGTAATGATCTATTTTGTTGATTGAATCCCTATTTCCCACTGTCGGTCATTTAAAAAAAATAAAATTCTTATGTCTATCATTCTTGTCTGGTAACTGATTCCCTAATCCTAAGTCCAAGAATTTTAATTTTTATAAGGATAAGTTAAAGACCAATTTGGCCTTTGCATCCTTTACATTATAATGGCTTAGGTTTCCTTGAGTCTTTTCTATCGTATCATCCTAGAGAGTCCCCTCCATTAAAACAACTTATGAGCACGTGCCTAAAGGTTTTCACTTAAGTTCAATTGGCCTTTTATCTTTATCGCTCATCACTAATCACTTTTGAAATGTATGTTTTAAATTAGTGACGAGCAATGAGGCAGTATCTCTTTGATATCGCTCATCGTGAATAGTTGCTGGAACTTTTAATCTAAATGTGCGATGAGCGAGGTTCTCAGTATTATTTAGGGATCACTTGTTGCTAATGGTTTATGACCCCTCAATGTTATAATAGTGATAAGCGATGCCCTCTGGCCTTATGATCTTACTTTCATTGCCTATTGCAGATATGTTATGAAATGATTTCTCAAATTAGTGATGAGCGAAGAAATGGTTTTCCTTTTCTTCGCATCTCATGAATTTGTTTTAAGTGCTAAGTTATAGATTAGCGATATGCGGTATGTAATGATATCATAATGATCTCTCATCACTAATTGCTTGCAAATCTTATGAGGATGATTAATGATGAGTGATGGCCTGACATTTTATTATTTGTCACTGATCCATTTCAAAATCTTAGTTTTAAAATAGTGATGATCGATAGAGTTCCTTATTTCTAAAAGGTTTCTTTCGCTAATCTGGGTACATCTTATCTGTGATACCTTTTGTGCCATTGATTTTCATGCAGGTGAACGTGTCTAAATATGATGCTTACACTATATCTCTCATCACTAATGGGAGCCAAGGTGTAAAGTTAGATTAGCGAGGAGCGATGAGAATGAACGTGATCAGGGAGCGAGCCGCAGATCCAAGGGATGAGATTTCATCACACAAAATACTTACATCGTTGATGGAGCTAGGAAATGATGAAGTATATCAATGATGAGCCACAACTACTACATGAAGAGGCAACGTGGAAAAATCCTGAGGACTTCGCATAAAGCAAAGAGGAAGGTGGCGAGATGAACTGATGACCGTTGATATAGTTTTAAAGCTGAATGATCAATGATCAGGGTTTAAAATTGAATGACTAATTTTTAATTCGCTCGCGTGAGCTTACTATCAAGTATTAATGGTGGAAAACCTCTCTCTTGGCCGTAATAAAAAGTAGATACCTAGTTGGTCATGCACTCAAATTCATTGGTTCACATAAAGGATACTAGAGGCTAAAGAAGTTGTGGGACAAGCTCCAAAAGCTATCAGTAACCAGAATGGCCTAGTTTTCACCCAGGTAAGAAAAGTTGATATTTCCTTCTAGCTGAGGTAGTGAGGTGGATGCCTTAGAGAGATGATAGGAAATTGAGGAAATTGTCTATTTGTTCAATACTGGTAGTTTCAATTTGGTGATTAAGCACTAGGTAAATTTTGAAGAAGAATATCCTGTTCAATAGTAGTGTTTTGTCTTCTCATAATTGTGAAGGGTTTCTTTTAACTGTAAGAAATTGTAAACCCTAGTTCCATTTGCATTACAAACAATAGTGACCTAGAGCCTAGTGAATCTAGTGTTAGACTAGAGAGGAGACGAAAACAGAAGATGGTTAAATGACTTAAAACTCAGGATGCTTCAGCTGAGGTTAAGTCTAAGCCAATGGTAGTGTCTAACCCTTCACCAAGTACTCCTATAATGCCCACTAGGTCCAGAAGTGCAAAGAAAGAAATGAATTTTTTTATGCAAGAGGCCTCTAGAGGTGTCAAAGAAGGAGGGTCATGAATTGGTAAGAGACCCATAGGTAAAGTTGCCATAACCACTAGGTTGATTGATAGTGCTGGTGAAATTGGTGAAAAACCCCAACCCTAGAGTGGATGGAAATTGTTATGGTATGCTTTCAATAGGCATAATTCTAGCAAGTTTGCATGTTATTTATGGGGGTTGAACCTTGGAAAGTTGGTGGTACCAAATGTGTTTTTAGAGGTGGATTTAATGATGGAACTGGCAAGGCACTATAACCCTACTGACAGGACAATCAGAAGTGAGAATGGTGATATAGTTTTGGAGGTAACAAAGGATAAGATGATAGATGTATTTGGGTTAAATCCCAATTATATTGCAAAGTTTAGACATGCTGAATTGTATGCTGAGTATGGGAAGAGAAAATATGGATACAAAGAAAGACTGCTTGTGCGACACAAAAGAAGTAGGGAGAAATTCACTGCTAAGGATACTGAGCCTTTCGAGTGTGAGGAGTTTGAAGATTATCTCAAAAACACTTATTATTTCTTAAATCAAGTACTGGCTTGGGACTTTGAGGTTAGGATAGCTCCTGATTTATTGGTGATAGTGGTAGATATACAAGGTCATAATTGAAACATTGGTTTTGATTATGCCAATTTTGTTACTAAACAGATTCATGAGGATTTTCTCAATCTGAAAAAGGAGGTGCTCCCTTTGTGTTTTCCCCATTACTCTTTGTTGATGTATATGCTCTTATGGGAGGGTGATTATGAATGGAAAAGGAAAATAAATCTAAAGCTTAAGGATAGTGAAAATAATGTTCTACCTATACAAATGTGGACATATATTTGGGATTAGGATTGCTCCAATTCCAATTACATCTTGTTTGCTAATATTGTAAGATGTGGTATCTTAGAGTCATTGGGTGTAGCACCTATTCATAGAATTTCTCTAGAGATCAAAAATATTATGCGCCCAAAAGATGTACCAGGTTCTAAGGCCACACATAATTGGGTAGATTGGTTTCTACATTCTGAATATACTTTTATTAGGGCCTATGGAGCTAAGGTGGCACCTCATTGTCTACCTTTGTATGTTTCCAACATATTGGCTTTCATGGAGTTCATGTGGAAAATTGATATCATGGAGCTCATGTGGAAAATTGATATCATGGATTATGAAATGTTTAGAAAGGGTAGAAAAGGAACTGTGGTACATCCCCAATATGCTTTTGCTTATTTCACAGTCACTGCCACTGAGGGGTATGAAAAGTTTGGCATCATGGTAAATAATCTTAGAATGCCTGTTGATGAGATTAGAGTTTTTGATCCAGAGGGGTTTGTGGTAGGAAGAAGGAGACAAAAAAGCTTAGGCATCATACATCATGAATTTTTATATAGAGATGATGTACTAAGAAATCTAATAAGTGATGAGGTTGTTATGACTAAGAAAAGAGAATGGACAAATATAATGAACATTGAGGAAAAAATCATGAAAATGAATGCCTTTTACATAAGTCCATATAGTGTAATTGCAAACCCCTTGGAAAGAGCCTTCACTATGTTAAGGGATTATCAGTCTGGTGAGTTTAAGGTAAAGGTAAAGGAGGCTGTTGATAAAGCACAAATTATCCTAGAACAACAACAACAACAACAACAAGCTATGGATATCCCAGAGTAGCTTGTAGATGTTCAAGAAGTTAGGGAGGAAAAAATTGAAGAACATGTGCCAGGAAATGAGGTGGAGCAGAAATTTCCCCCTCCTCATATTGAAGAAACTCATAGTTTAAATGTTCCCCCTGACATAATTGTCAAATGACAATATGATAGAGAAAGTGATGATGATCCTAGGGTTAGGGAGTGCGGTGGATTTTTGGTTGATGATAAATTTGTGCAGACCAAGGAATTTTAGGAGTTTATGATTATCAATGGAGTAAGGAGATAAAGGAGAGACTTGAATCAACTCGAGCTAATGTTGAACCTTCTCATCAGGAGGAAGCTGAGAAAGCAGAGGAAGAGAAAATCAGGGCTGAAATTGCAACTTTTACTCCCACTGAGGCTCAAAAAATTATCAAGGATAGTGGAATCATGTTATTACCAGGATGTACTATCACTACTACCATAGCATATGATGCAATGAGGAGAGACCCTCAAGCTTTGATATCTGAAGATCAATTTGAGGATAAAGTGTTTGGTTCTGGATATAGTCCAAAGTTTCATACTCTTGCAATTTGGTCTATGGCACCTAATACTAGTAAACATGATGTTGCTAGGCCTATTGAAGAATTTATTGGTTCATTAGTGGTCAAAAGAGCTACTGACATAACTCCTATCCAAGAAGTTGAGTTAACTACACATGCTACAATGCGTAGTGTGGATACTGCACATATTTCTCAAAAGAAATATGAATCTTTGGTTAAAGAGTATAATAAGGCCTTGAATGAGCTAAATAAAATGAGGGCCACTATTCAGGCTACTTAGAAGACAATAAATCAACCATCTTATTATTCTTCATTTGATATGTCTACACAGGATAGGGAGACCTTGGCCTTGAGAATTGATGATTTGAAAGGTAAGTTGACTATTGAGAAGGAAAATGTCAAGCTGGCCAAACTTGAAACAGTCAAGGTGGCAAATGAAATTTTTGAGGATGTGTTAAAGCATAGGGTGACTAAGTTGGTCCACAAGGCCAATGATGTTTGGGCCACATATAAGAATATTCATGAGGAAAATACAAAGTATCTACAAGTACAAGAGGCCTTTAGGAATAAATGGAATGATTGGATTACTAGGGTAAATGCTTTGAGAGAAATAATGTAAAAAATGAATGAGGATCCCGAGGCACCTACCAATATTCCTGACATTTTGTAAACCATTGAATCAATAAATGAGATAACTACTTTCCATGGAAAGTTAGGTATACAACTCTAGAGTAAGTTGAAGATATTCAAGGAGATGGAGGAATGTGGTATGCCTCAGATATTGAGTCCAAAAGGTGAATTGCATCCATTTGACACCTGGAAGAAAGATTTGGGAGGAATGCTTGGAGCAACTATGATGACCTTGACTGTCACTGACTACATCTTGCTCAATTGAAATATTGACACAATGGTGGAAATTGAGTCAAAGATGGACATATTTGTTAAAGAGGCCAGGATTTTAATTGATGCCAAGTATTCTCAGTACATTACTAAGGTGCAAGATTTATTGAATGTAAAATGGCCTACTGAGGAGGAATATAACACTTGGTTGGAAAAATACACATAATGAATCTATGTAGGGATTAGTGAATGAGGTGAATAGTGGACAGGAGAAGAATAATACATAGCCCGAATACAGTACAAATTAGGATTTTCATACTGTTACCTATTTTTTGGCTACAACTCAAAATAGGTAGAGTTGAATTGCATTCATCGTTGAAAGGTACACAAGTGATATCAAAATTTTCCTACTAAGTATTCGTTGATCTTCAACAAATCTGATTATTTTTGAATTTTTAGTATTATTATGCAAGTAATTGTAACAGAAAAATCATAAAATTGCATAGTGATTGCTGCTTTATTCATATTGTAAAAACCAAAGTCCCACACAAGCCGTGGGAGTAGCTTAATTTGATTTTCATAATCAAATAATGAATACAAAGTAAAGTTGTAAACTACACAACTGAAGCTAATGTAAACATGACAAAGGGAGTGATTCGTCATTGCCTGTAATGACGGATCATTTTATACTTTATGTATTCAAGTTGTTATGTCTGAGTGTCTCTAGGTTGTTTCAGATCTAAACTCCATGGTTTCCTGCAAGAGTGTTGAAAGATGGTGTTAGAGCAATGATAAATCACATCCTTCCTCATGCCTATATTACCAAAATAAATGTAATCTACATCCTATTAGGAATTCATTAGTTGATTAAGTCATCAAAAAGGCAGATGTTCAGAGAGTACAAAGTTCAATGGAAGCTTTCAGCTTCAATTATTTTGCTAATTTATATGTTTAGTGTGTAGGTACAGGTATAATCAGATCATTTCAACCAACATATATTGTTGTGAGTGGTGAGAAATGTGGCTCCCACAAGGGTTGAGACCAACTCATAAACAATGACATGGGACACCAAGAATAGTGTTTCAAAGAGCAACCTTTAATTCAACATGAAGAAAACATATTGAGCAAAGCATCCTATTGCTCATCATTCAAAGAAGCAATAAAAAACATATTGAATGAGCATCAACTGCATGTTTTATCTTAGTTTCAATTCTACTTTGAATTTACATTGCATTTAAATTAAGTATGGAGCCCCTTTATACTGAAGGGAAACAAAGTACTCAAGCATTGGACTGTCCTTTAGAACTTTAAAGCATATGCATAGTCTACATAAGACATAAAATGAACAAGTGCTAAAGGGTGTGCTTTACATTTCTATAAGTGTCTTTGACAATCTTGATAGAGCAAATAAAAGAAGACAACCATATGCAATGACAGTAATCTCAAAATTCCAGGTAGTGATCTCAAAAGAACAGTCTTTTCCAAACAACTATAGGCTCCTGTCAAGGTAGTGCCAGGAACAAATCAAGCCATATGCACTGATAGTTGATACAATGCAAAAGATTTGAGACAAACTTAAACAACATCAAATGGAACATTTTAAAGTACAAATACAATTTTTCAGAAAAAGCCGAGATACAAAAATGTTTAAAAAGGGGAAAAACATCTAACCTTAATCATTTTGCATCATTTGTTTTTTCGCTTGGAGAGAGCTTGGGAAAGAGAATGCCGCCATGAGCTAGGTTTCAAAGCACTATCAGAAGCTTGAATCATCCATTTTTCTCACTGTTTTCAGTCGGCCTTCCTCAACCTGGAAATGAATACATGAGCAGATTAGTGTTTATAGGTCGCGACCTCATTGAATCTTCTGGGTTTGTCTTTGAACTGGGTTTTTATTTTATTTTAAAAAAACTGTGATCTTTAGTGTAGATTTGGGTTTCAAATTCATTGTGGTTTTATGCCATGCTCACTCTATACAATGAAAATGATATGATCCTCATTTCAAATCATGTGTACTGAATGAAATATTTCTATTTTTTTGTGGCATGAAGGACTGTATTTAAATCATTTGTTTGAGTGCTGTGAGAACCCATTTTTCCTCATTCTTTGATAAAATAGATTTAAAACAGCCTCCTCCTTGTAACTTGATGGTTTGTTGCTTGTATTTCAATACTTTACTTTATTGGTAAAAACTATCCTTACAACAACATGAAAGAACATACTATGCCATTTCACTTTGTATATAAACATTATCAACAACACTTGCTTGTTGTCCTATGTGAAAAATATAACTTCCTGTAGTAATATAGCTACCTCCTGTAGCAACAATATGATCATTGCATGATCCTGAAGTATGGATTTTAAATATTTCTGTATCTTATCTTTTTTCTGAAAATTGTATTTGTTCTTTCAAATATTGTTCCATTTGATGTTGTTAAATGCTATCTCAAATATTTTGCATTGTATCCACTATCAATGCATATGGCTTGATTTGTTCCTGGCACTACCTTGACATGAGCCTGTAGTTGTTTTGACAAGACTATTCTTTTGAGCTCACTGCGTGGAATTTTGAGATTACTGTCTTGCATATGGCTGTCTTCTTTTATTTTCTCTATCAAGACTGTCAAAGACACTTATAGAAACCTAAAGCACACCCTTCAACACTTGTTCATTTTTTGTCTTCTGTAGACTATGCATATGCTTTAAAGTTCTAAAAGATAGTCCAATGCTTGAGTACTCTATTTCCCTTCAGTATAAAGGGGCTCCATACTTAATTTAAATGCAATGTAACTGCAAAGTAGAGCTGAAACTTAGATAAAAGATGTAGTTGATGCTCATTCAACATCTTTTTGATTGCTTCTCTGAATGATGAACAATAGGATGCTTTTCTCAATATGTTTTCTTCATGTTGAATTAAAGGCTACTCTTTAAAACACTATGCTTGTTGTCCCATGTCATTGTTTATGAGCTGGGCTCAACCTTTGTGGGAGCCACATTTCTCACCACTCAACAATATTTGTTGGTTGAAATGATTTGATTATACCTATACCTGCACACTAAACAAACAAATTAGCAAAATAATTGAAGCTGAAAGCTTCCATTGAACTTTGTGCTCTCTGAACATCTGCCTTTTTGATGACTTAATCATCTGATGAATGCCTGATATGATGTAGGTTACATTTATATTGGTAATTTAGGCATGAGGAAGGATGTGATTTATCATTGCTCTAACACCACCTTTCAACACTCTTGCAAGAACCATTTTGTTGGCATAACATGGCAGATATCATATCAATACTACCAAACACATACAATATAAAATCTTTATCAAAGTTTGGGTTGATTAGTGTTGGGGCTGCTGCAAGTGCCTCTTTGATTTTCTTAAAGCTATTCTTACCCTCTTTTGTCCAAATGAAAACAATGTTCTTGTTTAACATAGCTGTAAGAGGCTGCAATAAAGCTACAATGTTGGGAATAAATATCCTAACAAAGTTAATTCTGCCCAGAAAACTTTGTAATCCTTTCTTGTGAGCAGGAAGCAACAATGCCAGAATGGCTGCAATACGTTCTGGATCTATAGAAATGCCATCTTTAGAAACAATGTAACTCAAAAGTTTACCTTTGTGAACAATAAAGACGCTCTTTTTGGATTCAAGGAAATTCCATACTCTACATATTTCAAAAATCTGTCTAAGGTGATCAAAGTGTTCATTAGCATTTCATGAGAAAATAGTGATATCACCTAAATAAAAAAGAAAAAACTTGTTTATCAAACCTTGGAGAGCCATATCCATTGCTCTCTGAAAGGTTGATCCCACATTTGAGAATCCAAATGACATTTTTCTATAAGCCATAGTACCCCACTTGGTGGTGAAGACTGTTTTGTACTAATCTTCCTCCTTAACCAGAATTTAGTTATACCCTGAATAACCATCTAGCAATGAAAATATTTCTGAACCTGAAACAACTTGCAATATCTGCTCCATTGAAGGAAGTGGATAGTGATCTTTGAGTGAAGCTCTGTTTAAATTATGGAAATCCACACACAACCTTATCTCTCTGCTCTTCTTCTTGACATGCACCAAGTTGGAAACCCAAGAGGTATGCTTTATTGGAAAGATAATACTACCTTCAACTAGCTTGTTTAACTCTATTTTCGTAAGGTGTTCCGGCTTGGGATTTAGTGGCCTTTGCTTTTGTCTCACTGGTTTTGTGTTGGGCTCTAACTCAATTGTATGTTGATCCAACTCAGGGTTAAAACCCTTCAGATCTCCATACTGCCAAGTGAATATGTCACTGAATTCTTGGAAAAGCAAGACAAATGCTTGTTGTTCTTCCTTGGTACAGACTTTTCCAAGCTTAAAAAGCTTATCCTTGAATATTTCAATTGGTTCATAGTGATCTTCTTTCACTGTGATGCTAGATTTATCTTTTCTAGCCTAATGATCAGTGTTGAAAATTGATTCAAGGGTCACCAATCCCTTGGCAGCTTATTAGACTTCAGACTTCAGATCTGATTCTCATATTGTTGCTCAAGCTTTTGTTGGTTTCCAGCAGAAAACTCTGCTTCTTCTATCAGAAAACTGATTATTTGTTCATCCCTATCAAAAAATTTCCAACTAATGTTATTATCAAGTACAAATGGACTTACTACCACCTTGACATATTCTTGTACCTCAACATTGTGTATATCAGTTGGTATGTTATATTGTGATCCTATGGCAACAAGCCTATCTACCTCTTTATTCAGATTTCTAGGAATATACAAGTTAAAAGCGTCAAATTCCTCTATTAAATCCCAAGTTCTATGCTTGTATAGCTTCAAAAAATCCTTTTTAATTATGTTTAGGTTTCTTACTTGATTTTCTATCAACTCAGAATCATCGAATACTTGGAGACATTTGATACCTCTCTTTCTGGCCCATTCTAGGCCATGAATTAATGCCTCATACTCAGTTGTATTGTTAGAGTAACTGAAAGAAAAGTGAAGTGCTGAAAAATACCTTTCTCCATCAGGTGAAATAAGCATAGCTCCTCCACCAACACCTAATTTACTCCTTGAACCATCATAATACATCTTCCAAAGCTGGTCAATCTGTTGTTCTTGCTGTATTTCCTCTTTGACTAGATTTGGAATAATCACATCAAGTTCTTGAATCATGTAAATTCCCAAACCTACCTCGTCCATGTGGCTGAATGGATCAATCTTGTGATTCTCAGCTGGCCACTCATCTAAATTTATATTGGGTATGCCTTCTATGGGTACACTGGGGTCAAGGGTCATGGATTGATCGTCATACTCATGGATGGCTAGGTTTGCATTTATAGGATTTGCAACATAAGGCTCAATATGGTCTTTAGCCTGTGGCTCTAATTTTCTACTCACTCTAGTACCATATCTAGTCCCGAAACACATATGAGACCAATCTGATGACAAATATCCAACTAACTTTGCTGTAAAATCTATAGAAAGGAAAATGGAAAAGAATGGTGGGAGATCAATGATGTATATATCTTGTGGTATTGAAAATTTGGGACAAGCGTGCAAGGTAAGAGGTAGAATTTTGATAACTACAACAAACTTAACAACTGTACCATCTAATTGAACTAACCCTTTTGACAGTGGCTCATATTCTAATCCTAACTTATCTATCAGCTGCTTGGGCATAACGAAGCTGCTTGCTCCTGAATCTATCATACAGTTATGCACTATGCTATCACCAATAATCAAACTGACATAAAATGGTGGTGGTTTTATGTCTTGTATTGGATTTTCTTTCTTTCTTTCAGAACTATTTGCAAGGACACAAAGCTGCTCCTTAGCATATTCATCAGAAATTGATATTTTGGCTAAAGCCTCTTGTAGACTTTCTTTCTGCCCAGGAAGATGTAAAGCATCTAACATGGTCATAGTAACTGTAGCTTTTCTCATATGCTCACCAATATTAAAAGTAGTACGACTAACCTTTGGTTGCACTTTTGGAACAACTACCTTTGTTTGTACTATTTGAGGCTGAGATTGGACTTTTGGCTATTCCTTTGTTGGAACAACTTGTTGTCTTGGAAAAATTTGAACATTCTGAGCTGTAGAAGGTTGAATTTTCCCTTGTTGGGCTATAAAAACTTGACTTTTCTGTGAAACAAATTGCTGTTTATATTTTTCTGCTTGTTGTTCGCCAGAAACAACTTGTTGTCTCAGGTCAACCACCCTTTTCTTGGACCTCGTATTGGCTGCAATAGAAGTAGCCGATTGATTTTGACCTTGCGGATGATTAACTCCACAAAATTCACTACCTTGCCAGTTCATCATGACAATGTCAAGGTCATTCTGTTGCATTTGATCATCTTGTTGATCATTGTTCTCCTTTGATGTTTTCTCAGAAGCAACAAAATTGCTCTATACCATGAGAGGCTGATTAATCACCCCATTCATACAAGTAGCCTGGTTATGAGGCTGATTACGGGGATAACACCACACATAATCTTGTGCCAAGTTATTTTGCACAGGTACAAGCTCTTTAGAAGAGCTGGTAGCATTTTGATTATATGGTTGATTAGGCCTAGTATCGAAATTTCATTTTTGTCCTTGGTAGTTAGCCTGATAAGGTGGTCTATTTGGTTGAAAGGGTGCTTGATAAGGTCTGTAACTTTGGTTTTGCTAATTTTTGAGGCTCACTAAGTCATTGCTTACTATTTGCAGCAATTTAGCCATATGTTGTTGGGTACCCCTAAGCTCTTGCAAGTCTGAATTTGCTAGAAAAACATTGTTTTGAGCAGTAGTTTGAAAGCATAAGGCTAGAAAAATAGGTAACAAAGCTATAGGAGGTACTTGAATGGGTATCAATGGATGAATATCTAGGAAAAAGGGCATAGGAGGCCTGGGTGCAATTTTACCAGCCTGTAGTAAGTTATTTCTAGCTCTAATAGCTATCTCATAGGCTACTGGTAGAGTTACTCCTCCCATAGATTGGATCAAAAGTGCAATATCACTGTTAATCACTCTAAGATAACACAAAAATCATGATCTGGTGTAGGCCTTACTGTGGTTGGGATTTTGTTCCAAGTTCTTTGGAATAAGAAGTTAAAATTTATCATCTGTTCTTGTGGGGCTCTCTTGATAATTGTCATTTTCTCAACTAGAGATAGATGACAAAATTTGTTAGAAAATTGTTTACTTAACTTGTCTCCCAAGTCATCCCATGATGCAACAGAATTCACCAGTAAGCCTCTGAACCATTGGAGTTCCTTTCCTTTAAAGGAAGCTGCTAAAAGTCTCAACACCATGTTCTCTTTTGTGACATGATGAACTCCACAAAGTGAAGCTATGTCTCTTATGTGTTCAATTGGCGCAGTATGATCTTCAACTGTAAAAATAGGTAGACTTTTAAGCACAACTACCAGTATATCATCATACTAAGCCAAATTCAATAGGTTGCCCCCATTAAATGGAACAAATGCATGTGCTCTGGCCATCAGAGTTGCTTGAACTCTCGAATTTGGTACTTGTAGTACATGATGTACTACTAGAAAAATAGGTACAAAACTAGAAGGCCTGAGACTGGGAGGTGTAGAATGAGATCTCATATTTGATCGTGATCTTGATCTACTCAATCTCCTTGTTTTTCTGCTTCTCCTCTTTGGTGAAGATAGATGCAGATATTCAAATGCATTAGCACTTCCGCTTCTTTGAATTCTTCTCATGTGCTACTGAATCTACAATTAAAACCAAGTAAAACAAAGTCACCAAATAAAATATGATAACCTTTGATAGGTAATTCTGAAAAAAAAAACTTGAAAGTTTTAAATTCTTTCTCTAAAGTGGTCTTCAGAGTCCCACTAGGCGTGCCAAAAATTGTTATCAACAGGAGTACACCTGAATGCGAAAGCAAAGATACTTTACAATCCTGTCTAACATGGGAATACCTTCAGGTTGTGGGTATATTATATGAAATTAAACCTCGAGATTATAGGCTAGCTTCCTATAAGATATTCTGATGATTTTTCGTAACTTGGATGGAAAAGGGAAGAAAATTTGAAATGAGTGCATAAACTAAACTTAAAACTGTGAGTGATGCACCTAATTGATAACAACATGCAACTCTAACTCACAATAACTTTTAGAAAATCTATCCACACAAATCAATTTGGAAATTTGATCACAAAAATGATTCTAAGGAAGGCTTGAATAAATTTTTTCTTTGGAGGAAAACTGGGTTCTCATAGCATGAAAAGAAAGGATTATTTCAATACACAACCTAAGACCTATGATTTTCACTGCTTTTTAATGCATGTAAGTATAAATGAGACAATGATTTTAAAGGTTTTGATGTTAAAACACAGTAAAATCTAATCCAATCATTCATAAAAACAACACAATGATAAGGTAGATACTTGATTCAATTGAAACTAAAGGAACTCTTGCATAAAATGGCAAAAAATAGAACCTGTAAAACCTGTTGCTGTATATTAAACTGTCATAAAACTGAGTTACAAAATCTCTTCTCTCTCAAAATTCAAGAGAGTAAAAGTCAAGAACCAAGGAAAAAGATAAAATTTTCCTCAATATATACAAAAAAGGCATGCATAAAGCATCTAAGAGGTGACACTCCATGTGAACTGAAAGTGAGAAAAATCATCATTCTTCTCACAAGCAAAGATAAAAATGCCTAAAAAAAAGGCTCTCTGATACTGTGAACTGAGCTCAAACAACAAAAAACTCTACCTCATATTGCATGTCATTGAAGTGTAACTCAAACTGGCTTGAATGTGCATGGAGGTGGCACTAAAAGTGATCTGAATCTCAAAATTATCTCCTTACGAGCAAGGATGAAAACCTTTGAAAAAGGGCTCAAAACTGGAGATAACTAAACTCTCACCGTCCCAAAATTGAACTCTCAAAGTCCCAAAATAGTCATGCATGAAAGTTGACCAAAAAAGGCTCCAAAATTTACTCCTCCTACTGAAGATGTAACTCAAAAATGCCTCATGCATGGGAGAGTCTCAAATCCATTTCATTTACTCCATTTCACATGTGCATGAGCGAAATTATATAAACCCCCTTTTTGATAATAGTTGTTTCAAAAAAATATTTAAAACAAATAATATTGTTTTAATAATATTTGAAAATCAACTTTACAAAGCATATATTAAACAAGGGAGAAAAATAATCACTTGTTTACATTAAATAAAGTCTACGCCTTATATCTCCCTTTCATAATATGCACCACACACTTAGCATTATTCCATCCTTATGCATATTGGTCGACCACTTAGCATTATTGATATTAGGCATCATGAATTAGAGTCAAGGCCATGGGGAATAAAAGACAACATGATTTTTTTTTGAAAAGACCTGACCAAATACCCAAACTCGTGAATGGAAAAAGCAAAAAAACATCAAACCCTAATCATTTTTCATCATTTTTTTTTTGGCTTGGAGAGAGCCTAGGAAAGAGAACGACACCATGAGCTAGGTTTCAAAGCACTATTAGAAGCTTAAATCAACCATTTTTCTCACTATTTTCAGTCGGCCTTCCTTAGCTTGGAAAATAATCATAAGAGGTATGCATAAAATCTGTTATTTTCGAGCCTCCTTTTTTGTATTTTCTCCACAATTTCAGGCATATTCTTAGCCGCCATGATCTTCTCCTTCTCTCTGTAGAATATGTTGCTCGACCTTTGTTGTTTCTTTTTGATTTCCCTGTAGCTTCACCAACATAGCCGCAACCTTGAGTCACAAGAAATGTATTTTCTTTTTATGGCACGACCTTAATGATTTTTTGCAAATTCCTCTATAAATTTCTCCCCTTCATTCTTTCGTGGCCATGATTTTCCTTCATATTTCTGCATTCTTACTTTGTTTGTGAAAGGAAATGCTCCATTATAACAAAGAACAAAGTGAAAATACTTGCATTTCTGCTAATTTCTTTGGCCTCTGCTGTATTTCTTTGGTGGGACACGGGTTTTGAGCCATATGATTCTATTCTTGTGTATGGGAACTATGAGAAATGAATACATGAACAAATTTGTGTTTACAGGCTGCAACCTCATTGAATCTTCTGGGTTTTTCTTTGAACTGGGTTTTTATATAAAAAAAAAACCGTGATCTTTAGTATAGATCTAGGTTTCAACTTCATTGCAGTTTTATGCTATGCTCACTCTGTAAAATGAAAATGATATGATCCTCATTTCAAATCATGCATACTGAATGATATATTTCTATTTTTCTATGGCATGAAGGACTGTATTTAAATCATTTGTTTGAGTGTTGTGAGAACCCAATTTTCCTCATTCTTTGATCATATAGATTTAAAACTGCCTCCTCCTTGTAACTTGATGGTTTGTTGCTTTTATTTGTAAAAAATGTCCTTACAACAACATGAAAGAACATACCATGCCATTTCACTCTGTATATAAACATTATCAACAACACTTGCTTGTTGTCCTATGTGAAAAATATAACTTCCTGTAGTAATATAGCTGCCTCCTGTAGTAGCAATATGATCACTTCATGATCCTGAAGCATGGCTTTTAAACATTTTTGTATCTTAGCTTTTTCTAAAAATTGTATTTGTACTTTCAAATGTTGTTCCATTTGATGTTGTTTAATGTTGTCTCAAATCTTTTGCATTGTATCCACTATCAATGCATATGGCTTGATTTGTTCCTGGCACTACCTAGATAGGAGCCTGTAGTTGTTTTGACAAGACTGTTCTTTTGAGCTCACTACCTGGAATTTTGAGATTACTGTCATTGCATATAGTTGTCTTTTATTTTCTCTATCAAGACTATCAAAGACACTTATAGAAACCTAAAGCACACCTTTCAACACTTGTTCATTTTTTGTCTTTTGTAGACTATGCATATGGTTTAAATTTCTTAAAGATAGTCCAATGCTTGAGTACTCTATTTCCCTTCAGTATAAAGGGGCTCCATACTTAATTTAAATGCAATGTAAATGCAAAGTAGAGCTGAAATTGAGATAAAAGATGTAGTTGATGCTCATTCAACATGTATTTGATTGCTTCTTTGAATGATGAGCAATAGGATGCTTTGCTCAATATGTTTCTTCATGTTGAATTGAAGGTTGCTCTTTAAAGCACTATGGTTGTTTTCCCATGTCATTATTTATGAGCTGGGCTCAATCCTTGTGGGAGCCACATTTCTCACCACTCATAACAATATCTGTTGGTTGAAATGATATGATTATACTTGTACCTACACACTAAACACACAAATTAGCAAAATAATTGAAGCTGAAAGCTTCCATTGAACTTTGTGCTCTCTGAACATCTACCTTTTTGATGAATTAATCATCTGATGAATTCCTGATAGGATGTAGGTTACATTTCTATTGGTAATATAGGCATGAGGAAGGATGTGATTTATCATTTCTCTAACACTACCTTTCAACACTCTTGTAGGAACCATTTTGCTGGCATAACATGGCCGAAATTGTATCAACACTACCAAACAAATACAATATAAAATATTTATCAAAGTTTTTGTTGATCGGTGTTGGGGCTGCTGCAAGCACCTCTTTTATTTTCTCAAAGCTATTCTTACCCTCTTTTTTCCAACTGAAAATAGTGTTCTTCTTTAACATAGCTTTAAGAGGCTGCAATAAAGCTGCAATGTTGGGAATAAATCTCCTAACAAAGTTAATTCTGCCCAGAAAACTCTGTAAGCCTTTCTTGTGAGTAGGAAGCGGCAATGCCAAAATGACTGCAATACGTTTTGGATCTATAGAAATGCCATCTTTAGAAACAATGTAACCCAGAAGTTTACCTTCATGAACAACAAAGATGCTCTTTTTTGGATTCAAGGAAATTCCATACTCTCTACATCTTTCAAAAATTTGTTTAAGATGATCAAAGTGTTCATTAGCATTTCATGAGAAAACAATGATATCATCTAAATAAACAAGAACAAACTTGTTTATCAAACCTTGGAGAGCCATATCCATTGCTCTCTGAAAGGTTGCTCCCGCATTTGAGAATCCAAATGGCATTTTTCTATAGGCCATAGTACCCTACTTGGTGGTGAAGGTTGTTTTGTACTAATCTTCCTCCTTAACCAGAATTTGGTTATACCTTGAATAACCATCCAATAATGAAAATATTTTTGAACTTGAAACAACCTACAATATCTACTCCATTGAAGGCAGTGGATAGTGATATTTGAGTGAAGCTCTGTTTAAATTACGAAAATCCACACACAACCTTATCTCTCCACTCTTCTTCCTGACATGCACCATGTTGGAAACCCAAGAGGTATGATTTATTGGAAAGATAATACTACCTTCAACCAACTTGTTTAACTCTGTTTTCATAAGGTATTCCAGCTTGGGATTCAATGGCCTTTGCTTCTGTCTCATTGGTTTTGCATTGGGCTCTAACTCAATTGTATGTTGAGCCAAATCAGGGTTAAAACCCTTTAGATCTCTATACTACCAAGTGAATATGTCACTGAATTCTTGGAAAAGCAAGACAAATGCTTGTTGTTCTTCCTTGGTACAGACTTTTCCAAGCTTAAGAAGCTTAGCCTTGAATATTTCAATTGGTTCATAGTGATCTTCTTTCATTGGGATGCTAGATTTATCTTTTCTGACCTGATCATCAGTGTTGAAAATTGATTCAAGGGTCACCAATCCCTTGGGAAACTTATTAGACTTTAGCTACAAGATCTGATTCTCATATTGTTGCTTAAGCTTTTGCTGGTTTCCAGCAAAAAACTCTACTTCTTCTATCAGAAAATTGATTATTTGCTCATCGTTTTCAAAAACCTACCAACTAATGTTATTATCAGGTACAAATGGTCTTACTACCACCTTGACATATTGTTGTACCTCAACATTATGTATATCAGTTGGTATGTTATATTGTGATCCTATGGAAGCAAGCCTATCTACCTCTTTATTCAGATTTCTAGGAATAGACAAGTTAAAAGAATCAAATTCCTCTATTGAATCCCAAGTTATGTGCTTGTATACCTCTCTTTCTGGCCCATTCTAGGCCATGAATTAATGCCTCATACTCAGCTGTATTGTTAGAATAGCTGAAAGAAAAATGAAGTACTAAAAAATACCTTTCTCCATCAGGTGAAATAAGCATGGCTCCTCCACCAACACCTACTTTACTCCTTGAACCGTCATAATATAGCTTCTAAAGCTGCTCAATCTGTTGTTTTGGTTGTATTTCCTCTTTGACTAGATTTGGAATAATCACATCAGGTTCTTGAATCATGTGGCTGAATGGATCAATCTTGTGATTCTCGGCTGCCCACTCATCTAAATTTATGTCGGGTATGCCTTCTATGGGTACACTAGGGTCAAGGGTCATGGATTGATCATCATACTCATGGATGGCTAGGTTTACATTTATAGGATTTGCAGCATAAGGCTCAATATGGTCTTTAGCTTGTGGCTCTAATTTTATAGTCACTCTAGTACCATATCTAGTCCTGAAACAACCGTTTGGCTCATGTGGATTAGAATTTATTGGTCCCATCAATCCACCTTTGAGTGCTGGACATAAGTGGATGTTAACGACAATAGACTACTTCACAAAGTGGACTGAAGCAGTTGCATTGAAGGAGGAAAATGAGACATCTATCTTGAATTTCTATCAAGACTTTGTTTCCAGGTTTGTTACACTAGATTCAATTATTTCTGATAATGTTTTAGCATTCATAGGCTTGAAATTTTTAGATTGGTTAGTAAAGCATAATATTTATTTGAATATTTCTTCAAATTATTACCCTCAGGGTAATGGACATGTTGAATCAACAAATAAAAATCTGATTAAGCTCATTAAAAAGACTATTGAAAATAATCAAAGATGATGGCATGATAAGCTGAAGTTAGCCCTTTGGGTTGATAGAGTTACACCAAAATGATCAACAAGTTTTTCACCTTATGTTTTGGCTTATGGAAAAGAGGCCAAATTGCCTATTTCCATAGAGTTACCAACTTTGGAATACATAAAATAGCTTGAGTTGCTTGAGGACCAGCCAATGCAAATCAAGCTTGCTCAATTAATGGATTTGGAGGAAACTAGAAAAGAAGCTTGCAGGAAGCTTGAAATCCACCATGCACAGATAAAGAAGACCTTTGACAGAAAAGCAGTAGCAATAATTTTTAGCAAAGGTGATTTAGTATTCAAATGGGATGAGCTCAAGAGCAGACCTAGGAAACATACAATGGTTGATGCCATGTGGGATGACACATATGTCATAACAAAATGCAAATAGAATAATGCATTTCAGCTCTCAAAGTTGGATGATGAGGTGTTGCCAATCCCTGTCAACGAGATTCACCTCAAGTAGTGCTATTAAAGAACAAAGTTTGCAGATGTACATAGTAGAGTAGTTTTAGTTTCAGTTTTGCTTTCAATAAAGTGCCCCATGGCACGTTTCATTTCAATACTCTTTTCTTTCAATAAGTGCAAATGTTGCACCTGCTTTCTGACTCTGTCTTAAACAGAGTCATGATTAAATTCTTTTAGTTTTGTTTGCTACTATTATTTTTTTCCCAACAACTGAGTTACAAGATTCCTAAGTCAAAAGAGGACAAAAATGGACTCCATGCCCAATGGATAAGCTACATAATTGGTCTATGGTGTTTAACAAGAAAAAACTCTGCAAATGTCACCAAATTGTTACCTATTTTTTGGCTACAACTCAAAACAGGTAGAGGTGAATTGCATTCATCGTTGAAAGGTACACAAGTGATATCAAAATTTTCCTACTAAGTATTCACTGATCTTAAACAAATTTGATTATTCTTGAATTTTCATTATTATTATGTAAGTAATTGTAATAGAAAAATCATAAAATTGCATAGTGATTGCTGTTTTATTCAGATTGTAAAACCAAAGTGCCACACAAGCCGTGGGAGTAGCTTAATTTGGATTTCATAATCAAATAATGAATAGAAAGTAAAGTTGTAAACTACACAATTGAAGATAATGTAAACATGAAAAAGGGAGTGATTCATCATTTCCTATAATGATGGATCATTTTATACTTTATGTCTTCAAGTTATTATGTTTGAGTGTCTCCAGGTTGTTTCGGTTCCAAACTCCATGGTTTTCTGCAAGAGTGTTGAAAGGTGGTGTTAGAGAAATGATAAATCACATCCTTCCTCATACCTATATTACCAAAAAAAATGTAACCTACATCCTATCAGGAATTCATCAGATGATTAAGTCATCAAAAGGTAGATGTTCAGAGAGCATAAAGTTCAATGGAAGCTTTCAGCTTCAATTATTTTTCTAATTTGTTTGTTTAGTGTGTAGGTAAGGTATAATCAGATCATTTCAACCAAAAAATATTGTTGAGTGGTGGGAAATGTGGCTCCCACAAGGGCTGAGCCCAACTCATAAACAATGACATGGGACAACAAGCATAGTGTTTTAAAGAGTAACCTTTAATTCAGCATGAAGAAAACATATTGAGTAAAGCATCCTATTGCTCATCATTCAAAGAAGCAATCAAAAACATGTTGAATGAGCATAAATTGCATCTTTTATTTCAGTTTCAGCTCTCCTTTGCATTTACATTGCATTCAAATTAAGTATGGAGCCCCTTTATACTAAAGGGAAACATAGTACTCAAGAATTAAACTGTCTTTTAGAACTTTAAAGCATATGCATAGTCTACAGAAGACAAAAAATGAACAAGTGTTGAAGGGTGTGCTTTAGGTTTCTATAAGTGTCTTCGAAAATATTGATAGAGAAAATAAAAGAAGACAATCATATGCAATGACAATAATCTCAAAATTCCAGGTAGTGAGCTCAAAAGAACAGTCTTGTGAAAACAACTACAAGTTCCTGTCTAGGTAGTGCCAGGAAAAAATCAAGCCATATGCATTGATAGTTGATACAATGCAAAATATTTGAGACAACATTAAACAACATCAAATGGAACAACATTTGAAAGTACAAATACAATTTTTAGAAAAAAGCTGAGATACAAAAATGTTGAAAATCCACGCTTCAAGATCATGCAGTGATCATATTGCTGCTACAGGAGGTAGCTATATTACTACAAGAAGTTATATTTTGCACATAGGACAACAAGAAAGTGTTGCTGATAATGTTAATATATAAAGTGAAATGGCATGGTATGTTCTTTCATGTTGTTGTAAGGACAATTTTTATGAATAAAGTAACGTGTTGAAATACAAGCAACAAACCATCAAGTTACAAGGAGGAGGTAGTTTTAAATCTATATGATCAAAGAATGAGGAAAACTGGGTTCTCACAACACTCAAACAAATGATTTAAATACAATCCTTCATACCACCAAAAAATAGAAACGTGTCATTTAGTACACATGATTTGAAATGAGGATCATATCATTTTCATTGTATAGAGAAAGCATGGCATAAAACCACAATGAAGTTGAAACCCAGATCTGCACTAAAGATCACAATTTTTTTTTTTTAAAACCCTAGTTCAAAGACAAACCTAGAAGATTCAATGAGACCATGGCCTGTAAACACAAATCTGCTCATGTATTCATTTCCTGTAGTGCCCATACACAAGAATAGAAGCATATGGCTCAAAAACCGTGGCCCACCAAATAAATACAACAGAGGCCAAAGAAATTAGCATAAATGCAAGTATTTTCACTTTTTTCTTTGTTATAATAGGGCATTTTCTTTCACGAACTAAGTAAGGATGCATAAATATGAAGGAAAATCACGGCTATGAAAGAATGAAGGAGAGAAATTTACAGAGGAATTTGCAAAAAATCATTGAGGTCGTGCCATAAAAAGAAAATACATTTCTTGTTACTCAAGGCCGCAGCTATGGTGGTGAAGCTATAGGGAAATAAAAAAAGAAATGATAGAGGTCGAGCAACATATTTTACAGAGAGAAGGAGAAGAGCATTGCGGCTAAGAATATGCCTGAAACTGTGGAGAAAATACAAAAATGGAGGCTCGAAAATAACAAATTTTATGCATACCTCCTCTGATTACTTTCCAGGCTGAGGAAAGCTGACTGAAAATAGTGAGAAAAATGGTTGATTCAAGCTTCTGATAGTGCTTCAAGACCTAGCTCATGGCGACACTCTCTTTTCTAGGCTCTCTCCAAGCCAAAAAACAAATGATGCAAAATGATTAGGGTTTGATATTTTTTCCCTTTTTCCATTCACGAGTTTGGGTATTTTGGTCGGGTCTTTTAAAAATCAAATCATGCTGTATTTTATTCCCCGTGGCCTTGACTCTAAGTCATGAATCCTAATATCAATAATGCTAAGTGGTCGACCAATATGCATAAGGATGGAATAATGATAAGTGTGTGGCACATATTATGAAGGGGAGATATAAGGGGTAGATTTTATTTAATGCAAACACTTGATTATTTTTCCCCTTTGTTTAATATATGCTTTGTAAAGTTGATTTTCAAATATTATTAAAACAATATTATTTGTTTTAAGTAATAGTTTGAAACAAATATTATAAAAAAGGGGGTTTATATAATTTCACTCATGCACATGTGAAATGGAGTAAACAAAATGGATTTGAGACTCTCCCATGCATGAGGCATTTTTGAGTTACATCTTCAGTTGGAGGAGTAAATTTTGGAGCCTTTTTTGGTCAACTTGCATGCATGACTATTTTGGGATGGTGAGAGTTCAATTAGCTCCAGTTTTGTGCCCTTTTTTGAGAGTTTTTTGTCTTTGCTCCCAAGGAGATAATTTTGAGATTTAGATCACTTTCAGTGCCACCTCCATGCACATTTGAGGTAGTTTGAGTTACACTTCAGTGACAGGCAGTATGAGGTAGAGTTTTTTGCTGTTTGAGCTTAGTTCACAGTATCAGAGGGCCTTTTTTTTAGGCGTTTTCATCTTTTCTTGTGAGAAGCATGATGCTTTTTCTCACTTTCAGTTCACATGGAGTTTCACCTCTTGGATGCTTTATGCATGCCTTTTTTGTATATATTGAGGAATTTTTTTTATCTTTTTCCTCAATTCTTGACTTTTACTCTCTTGAATTTTGAGAGAGAAGAGATTTTGTAACTCAGTTTTATGACAATTTAATATACATCAACAGGTTTTATAGGTTCTATTTTTTTCCATTTTATGCAAGAGTTCCTTTAGTTTCAATTGAATCAAGTATCTACCTTATCATTGTGTTGTTTTTATGAATTATTGGATTAGATTTTACTGTGTTTTAACATCAGAACCTTTAAAATCATTGTCTCATTTATACTTGCATGCATTAAAAAAGTAGTGAAAATCACAAGTCTTAGGTTGTGTATTGAAATAATCATTTCTTTTCATGCTGTGAGAACCCAGTTTTCCTCCAAAGAAGAAATTTATTCAAGCCTTTCTTAGAATCATTTTTGTGATCAAATTTCCAAATTGATTTGTGTGGATAGATTTTCTGAAAGTTATTGTGAGTTAGAGTTGCATGTTTCTATCAATTAGGTGCATCACCCACAATTTTAAGTTTATTTTATGCACTCATTTCAAATTTTCTTCCCTTTTCCATCCAAGTTACACAAAATCATCAAAATATCTTATAGGTTGCTGTCCTATAATGAGGAGGTTTACTTTCATATAGGGTACCCACAACCTGAAGGTATTCCCATGTTACATAGGATTGCAAAGTATCTCTACTTTCACATTTAGGTGCACTCTTGTTGATAAAAGATACAACATGGAAAATATTATTCTTCTCTTAATTCTAAATGGGTAGCAGGTGGTGCTAATGTGGATTGATGAATTTTGACCTTTTGTTTGCTTTCCTTATCTTGCTTCGTAAATTTTGCTGTTTTGATTCTCCCATAGTTGGAATTTTTTGAACGCATGGGGAATATCTTGAAAATGTTGTAACAAACCAATGATGTCTTTTGAGGTGAGATCTGTTTTCTACAAAGAGTTGAGGCTAATTTTTCCTCATGTTTAGTTGCTCCACCTGAAGAATCAATTGTAACTGAAAGTGGAATATTGTTACAAGCGATCCAATGAGATCATGGCATGTGTGCTATCAGCTTGAAGCTTGTTTTCTCCTTCATCTCTATAAGAAGGAATTCAGGGCCAGAAGCATGGGAGTTGATTTTTTTTGAGTTACTACTGTCAAGTTTTCAATACAATACAAAGCAAGTTTTAAAGTTTTTTTCCCTAAGTCTCTTTTAGAGTTCATACTTATGGATGTAGATTTGATAACTGTATAGCATTTATAATATAGAGTAATATTAGTTTCATGGCTATTGTCTCTCCTTGTGTGTGTATTATGAGTTATGAGTGAAAGTAATCAAATATTTCTTTCATTTGTCTTTATCATAGCCTAATAGATGTTTAGTTTCATGCTTGCTTATTGATTCAATGAATTGATGCAAGTGCTTGGGTGAGATTAATAACTTATAAGAACTGGGTGCTAGGATGAATGTAAGTATTAATAATCATGAACATCACAGAGAAATGTTGTAATGTAATATTTCTTGAAGTTATAAATGTTATTGTTTAAATTGTTATTAGGTCACATAGAATGACATTGACTCCGTGCTTGGGATAAAGGCACTGGATCATGCAAAGTATTTGTGGTTCATTTTTAGTATTGATTCATTAGTTACTCAATCTTTAAATCATAAAATTTCAAAGGGATACTATTGTTGTTGTTTTGTGTTAAAGTTCCATTTTCTCATACTCAATATATATGACATTGATAAATAAGTTGCCAACTTATTTGATGCATATTATTGAATGGTTTTATGAGAGATATCTGTTAATGGCAATGTATTTGATTGTAATTGTGTAAGGTGTTTAAGTATACATTGTGGGATCACCCTCTTGGGTTTCATAGAGCCCAAAGAGTAGGAATAGAAGTCTTGCAACCTCTATTCGTTCGTTGGCCAATCCCTTTAGAAGTATTGATAATTGGAAATGGAAAAATCCATAGGTATTTCTAGAGATTAGTTTGGTTCTTAAAAAATAACCAATAGTTGCAAAAAGTTTAACATGTGGCATGATTCAAATGGATTCCATGAGTTTTTAAACCTTTCAAGGTGAGTCCCATTTCAAGTTGTGGGGCCACAAAAAGGTTGACACATGGCATGATTCAAATGGATTTTGCGATACTGTGAACCTTTGACTTGGAGGGTCCCATTTCAAACCATGGGGCCACATAAAGGTTGAAACATGTGTGATTCAAATGGATTTCATGAGTCTGTAGATATTTCAAGACATGTCCCATTTGTTGGAAATTGAGAGGTTGTCATTGATGTTAATAGACAGTAGGATTTGGATAACTATAACAATGGAATTTTTGGTGACTATTTGCTTCGATAATGGAAGTCTGCTATCCAGTATCTTGGTTTGGATTATCCTATTTTGTAACATTTGTTCAGAATATGATAACATGTTCTATGTTGATATTAGTTTCATCCACTAACATGGGTTCGACTAAATAGGTTGTATGGATGGAAAGGTACAGTTACGAGTAGTTTTGGAAATAGTGTCATACTTATACACTGGCTCTGTACGTCAATTTTTTGGTTCGGATTCTATCTCAGAAAAAGATATCATTACAAGACTTTGTACATAGAATTGAGACTACAAGATGCATCCTAAATTGGAGTTGCATAATGATATGTGAAGGAATTTGGAAGATATGAATGATAGTATTATGATCTGTAGACTACATGAGTGTTCATACTACACACTGATGTGGGAGACTTCACATTTTCTCATATTTGATTATCTTACCGTGCGGTGTTGAAGATATGTAGCTCGATATCATATAAGGGAGAATTCAATATGCTAACAAGTTTTTGTGTTACACGTTTGATGGATTACACATATGTTTGGAGTTTTTGGTCTAACTTTGGCCGACCTAATTATGTATTAATATTGAGAAGTTTTTCTATGTGCTCCGAATAATAAAGGGATCTATCATTAGGTCCACACCAACTGCTTATATGCGAAGATGAATGTGTTTTGAGGACAATGCTAACAGAGTTGATTAGGCCAACCTAATTATTGAACATGGATATATATGTATATATGTAAGACATTTTTAGAAGAGTGAGAGGTAGAGAGAAGCAGAGTTTGTGAAAGATACATGAAGATAGAGATGTGAATGTGTATGTGAAAAATTGTATGAATGTGCAAATAAGTGTGTTATATATATGAATTGTGCTTCATCAGAATCGAACCCCAACACAAGGAAGGTGCATTTCATTAGTTCATACTTTTGGTAGTGAGCCATATCATTTTGTATCTTGGAAGTGAGCCAAATCTTTTTGTATTTACTTCAAGCTATGAGCCTTTCAAGGATAGTGAGTCCTGCCAGTGAGCCCTTGTAATTTATTCTATATTTAGACATATTATATTGTGAGCTAACCCTCACCATGGTTTTTCCCATTTTGGGTTTTCCACATAAAAATACTGGTGTTCATGTGTTGTTTTGATTCCATGTTTACTTTTGTTGATTTTTTCATACTTGTGATAATGTTTAGATGGATTTTATGTGAACCCCCTCTCAATATATCAGATGTTCAACAACATTTTGAGTTGCGGGGTCATGGAAAAGTCAACATATGGCATGATTCAAATAGATTCAGTGAGTTTGTGGGTATTTCAAGGTGGGTCCCATTTTAATTTTAAAATTATAGAAGGTTGCCACATGGAATCCTTGCTAGTGTCATCAACTTTTTCGATGACGCTCTTCTCTACTGACCCACTTGGATGATGTGTAAAGTCAACCTAATGTGGAGTGTTTTTATTGGCTGAGAATTTTCAAGGTATTTCAAATTCATTCAAACTTGTTCAATGTATTTCAAACGTCAATCTCATCTTGTCCTAGCAACGACTGGTCATGGGTTCTGCATTTGTGGGAAACTTGCAATAATGTGCGGCTAGGTTTCCAATTGTCGAATTTGATTCTAGAGGGTTGCATGTATGATCATCAATGCATTATTTTATAATGTAGGTAAGGAAATGATAGTTCCCATGTGTCTTTATGGCTCAAGGTAATAGGTGGTACTGTGAAGGTGTCAACTTTCTATATAGGTATCCTCTGGTGCATAAATTTAGGGAGTTTCTTTTTGTCTAGTTGTGCTATGTACATATCCGATTTTTGATTTTGTGTGATATAATCAAATTTTTTCCTTTTTGTTAACCCTAATTGGATTAGGGTTGGTTCTAAAATTATCTGAGTTATGCCTGAACTATAAAGGAAAATATTATATTCTTTTTATGGGTTTTAATTTTAGCCAATGAAGAGGCTATGTACTAAAATTGTTGAATACTAAAGGAAAAGTCATTGTATTGTAAGTCCTCATATTGTAATGATCTTGTAACTTGATTGTAGAGATATGAATATATGTTGATATGATTTTTTCTCCAATTATGAGATATAATACCTTTTGAATTGTAATAACAAGGTTATTAGGTTCTTCAAGCATATTTTTTGTTTGATTTATTTATTTGTTTGTTGTCCATTCAAGGAGTGGTGTAAAATATTTCATGTAGGTAGTAAGGGTATTGTATTTTTAGATGGATTATTAAGTAGAATTTTATAGCAGACTTAAAAAGTTGTTTCTATCATAAGGTGATATATGTTAATAGGTCATCAAGATTATGTTATAGAATTATAATATGAAGTACATGATATGTGACTCTATTTCCCAAGGCATGCATCAATCTTGCATAGTTATCTTTCCCCGTGCTAATTTTTTTTTAATTAGAAACCATTTTATCCTTTAGTTTTATTTTTCAACTTCATGCCTAGATTAAAATGAGAATAAGGGGTATACCATTCATATATATAGCTATAAAAACCTTTATTGTTTAGTGTGAATTTTATCTATTGGACACTGTGTTGCACCACTAGCTAAAAATCTACATCCAATGTCATTAAGGGTGACCCCTCTAGGTTTTGTAGAGCTTGAAGTGCAGGGGAGAAAAGTGAGATATATCTCTCGTTCGTTGTCCACTGATCTTGATGACCTTAAGCATAAGAGTTGGATATCCTTTAGAGGATTTTTAAGGCATCATCTAGAAAAGGAACCAATACACCCCAAAATAGGGTAATCCCATACCCACTAGTTGGCCTTTTCTATCTGCATATCTATCCCAATCCACAACATCAAGTCCCTCCCTAAGACTCCTATTGATTGGGAAATTTATAGTTAGGTTCCAACTATATTATCCAAAAGTCTATTAACTATCCCTCATACTTCTCAAATGATTCCTTACAATTGACTCCATATGATAAGATGAACTTTTCATAAAGTTGACACCATAGTTCAAGACCCATTTACATGAAAATACAAAGAAAAACAGAACCACCCATAAAATTCTCAAACTATTCCTTAGAACTAATACCGTAGCTCAAGAAAAACCATCGTTAGAGAAACAATGTAGTTCAAGACTTATTCACATGAGAAGAGAAAGCAAATAAAAAATACATATGAAGAATATATGGGAAAAAATATAAGATCATTCTTTATCGAGCTATGTTGAAATCACTTCAAGAACTAGGTGTAGATTCCTTGGTATTTTTACTAAAAAATTTTCAAGAGTCTTTATTCTAACACTTGATTGTTAAAACTCAAATAACTGCCAAAAATAATAATTTATGATCATTTTAAACTCTAAGATATTCTCATGACATCATGATTTATAATATTATGTCAAAAATCTCACTACATGATCACTACATATTACAAGAGCTTCATGTGGTACAATACCACATCACTACCAAAGCTCACACTA
>VDFB02270651.1:683218591-683468291 GCA_007258455.2 Sequoia sempervirens | reverse complement strand
AGAAGTCTTTAGAGAAATATGGATTTACCAGTGCTGGAGCTGATGCTAAAGCTTCCTTGATTTCTTCAAAACTGTGTTTTGCTTCTCTAGTCCAACTAAAAATTGCATTCTTTTTAAGCATGGCAGTCAAGGGTTGTAGTAAATTTGCAACATCAGGAATGAATCTTCTTAAAAAGTTAATTCTCCCTAAAAAATTTTGCAATCCTTTCTTGTGATTAGGTAGTGGCAGTTCAAGTATAGCTTTAACTTTTTTAGGATCAATGGTAACTCCGTCTTTTGATACTATGTGGCCTAACAATTTACCTTCATGAACTGCAAAAACACTCTTTGTCGGATTGAGAGATATTCCATATTCTTTACATTTTTCAAAAACTTGCTTGAGATACGACAAGTGCTCATCTGCATTTTTTGAATATACAGTTATGTCATCTAAGTAAACTAGCAAAAATTTCTGAATTAAATTTTGAAACGCCATATCCATGGCACGTTGAAAGGTGGCACCAGTGTTAGATAAACCAAAAGGCATTCTCTTATGCTCATAGTGCCCAATTTGTCAGAATGCTATTTTATTAATCCTCCTCCTTGAAAGAACTGGGTTGTAACCATAATATCCATCTAGAAGAGAAAATCTTTCCGAATGAAAGTAAAGAAATTTTGGAGAATTCTTGTCCTATTAGATGAAGAGGTAATATATTTCGTAGACGCCTATTAAGGTCTCTAAAATCTACACAATCTTACCATCGTTTCCTTTTTCTAACCATAACAAGTGTTAGAAACCTAGACATGTGTTTAATTAGAAATACAATACCCCCCTCAACTAACTTGGTCAACTCTTTGATCATTAAAGGTTCAAGCTTGGGGTTCAATGGTCTCTGTTTTTGTCTAACAAGGCTTGGCATCAGGTTCTAACTCAATTGTATGTTGTGCAATATGAGGATCAAACCCTTTTAAATCAAGAATATTTCCAAGCAAAAACATCATGATACTCTTGGCATAAAACAATGAAAGCTCTCTTATCTTCAACTGAACAGATTTTGCCTAATTTGAGAAGCTTACCTTTAAAGATTTCCACTTCTTCATAATGATCTTCTTTCACTTGAATGCCGACTTTGTTCTTCTTAAGCTGATCATCAGAATTGAATATGGATTCCAAGGTAACCAGCCCTTTGGGAAGTTTATTTGTCTTCAGCTGTATCACTTGATCATCATACTGTTGTTTAATCTTTTCCTGGTTTGCTACAGAAAATTGATCTTCTTGGAGTAGAAAGGTTAAGATTTGCTCATCATTTTCAAATACCTGCTAGTTAATGTTGTTATCAGGAATTGATGGCCTGATAACCACCTTGACATACTATTGTATTTTATCTTTTTTAATATCGCCTTGGGATATCAAACTGTGCTCCAATTGTTGCAAGTCTATTAGCATGATTATTCGATTTTGTGGAATAGAAATCAAATTGAAGGCTTTAAATTCTTCAATTATGTTCCATACTCTATTTCTAGTACCATATCTAGTCCCGAAACACATATGAGACCAATCTGATGACAAATATCCAACTAACTTTGCTGTAAAATCTATAGAAAGGAAAATGGAAAAGAATGGTGGGAGATCAATGATGTATATATCTTGTGGTATTGAAAATTTGGGACAAGCGTGCAAGGTAAGAGGTAGAATTTTGATAACTACAACAAACTTAACAACTGTACCATCTAATTGAACTAACCCTTTTGACAGTGGCTCATATTCTAATCCTAACTTATCTATCAGCTGCTTGGGCATAACGAAGCTGCTTGCTCCTGAATCTATCATACAGTTATGCACTATGCTATCACCAATAATCAAACTGACATAAAATGGTGGTGGTTTTATGTCTTGTATTGGATTTTCTTTCTTTCTTTCAGAACTATTTGCAAGGACACAAAGCTGCTCCTTAGCATATTCATCAGAAATTGATATTTTGGCTAAAGCCTCTTGTAGACTTTCTTTCTGCCCAGGAAGATGTAAAGCATCTAACATGGTCATAGTAACTGTAGCTTTTCTCATATGCTCACCAATATTAAAAGTAGTACGACTAACCTTTGGTTGCACTTTTGGAACAACTACCTTTGTTTGTACTATTTGAGGCTGAGATTGGACTTTTGGCTATTCCTTTGTTGGAACAACTTGTTGTCTTGGAAAAATTTGAACATTCTGAGCTGTAGAAGGTTGAATTTTCCCTTGTTGGGCTATAAAAACTTGACTTTTCTGTGAAACAAATTGCTGTTTATATTTTTCTGCTTGTTGTTCGCCAGAAACAACTTGTTGTCTCAGGTCAACCACCCTTTTCTTGGACCTCGTATTGGCTGCAATAGAAGTAGCCGATTGATTTTGACCTTGCGGATGATTAACTCCACAAAATTCACTACCTTGCCAGTTCATCATGACAATGTCAAGGTCATTCTGTTGCATTTGATCATCTTGTTGATCATTGTTCTCCTTTGATGTTTTCTCAGAAGCAACAAAATTGCTCTATACCATGAGAGGCTGATTAATCACCCCATTCATACAAGTAGCCTGGTTATGAGGCTGATTACGGGGATAACACCACACATAATCTTGTGCCAAGTTATTTTGCACAGGTACAAGCTCTTTAGAAGAGCTGGTAGCATTTTGATTATATGGTTGATTAGGCCTAGTATCGAAATTTCATTTTTGTCCTTGGTAGTTAGCCTGATAAGGTGGTCTATTTGGTTGAAAGGGTGCTTGATAAGGTCTGTAACTTTGGTTTTGCTAATTTTTGAGGCTCACTAAGTCATTGCTTACTATTTGCAGCAATTTAGCCATATGTTGTTGGGTACCCCTAAGCTCTTGCAAGTCTGAATTTGCTAGAAAAACATTGTTTTGAGCAGTAGTTTGAAAGCATAAGGCTAGAAAAATAGGTAACAAAGCTATAGGAGGTACTTGAATGGGTATCAATGGATGAATATCTAGGAAAAAGGGCATAGGAGGCCTGGGTGCAATTTTACCAGCCTGTAGTAAGTTATTTCTAGCTCTAATAGCTATCTCATAGGCTACTGGTAGAGTTACTCCTCCCATAGATTGGATCAAAAGTGCAATATCACTGTTAATCACTCTAAGATAACACAAAAATCATGATCTGGTGTAGGCCTTACTGTGGTTGGGATTTTGTTCCAAGTTCTTTGGAATAAGAAGTTAAAATTTATCATCTGTTCTTGTGGGGCTCTCTTGATAATTGTCATTTTCTCAACTAGAGATAGATGACAAAATTTGTTAGAAAATTGTTTACTTAACTTGTCTCCCAAGTCATCCCATGATGCAACAGAATTCACCAGTAAGCCTCTGAACCATTGGAGTTCCTTTCCTTTAAAGGAAGCTGCTAAAAGTCTCAACACCATGTTCTCTTTTGTGACATGATGAACTCCACAAAGTGAAGCTATGTCTCTTATGTGTTCAATTGGCGCAGTATGATCTTCAACTGTAAAAATAGGTAGACTTTTAAGCACAACTACCAGTATATCATCATACTAAGCCAAATTCAATAGGTTGCCCCCATTAAATGGAACAAATGCATGTGCTCTGGCCATCAGAGTTGCTTGAACTCTCGAATTTGGTACTTGTAGTACATGATGTACTACTAGAAAAATAGGTACAAAACTAGAAGGCCTGAGACTGGGAGGTGTAGAATGAGATCTCATATTTGATCGTGATCTTGATCTACTCAATCTCCTTGTTTTTCTGCTTCTCCTCTTTGGTGAAGATAGATGCAGATATTCAAATGCATTAGCACTTCCGCTTCTTTGAATTCTTCTCATGTGCTACTGAATCTACAATTAAAACCAAGTAAAACAAAGTCACCAAATAAAATATGATAACCTTTGATAGGTAATTCTGAAAAAAAAAACTTGAAAGTTTTAAATTCTTTCTCTAAAGTGGTCTTCAGAGTCCCACTAGGCGTGCCAAAAATTGTTATCAACAGGAGTACACCTGAATGCGAAAGCAAAGATACTTTACAATCCTGTCTAACATGGGAATACCTTCAGGTTGTGGGTATATTATATGAAATTAAACCTCGAGATTATAGGCTAGCTTCCTATAAGATATTCTGATGATTTTTCGTAACTTGGATGGAAAAGGGAAGAAAATTTGAAATGAGTGCATAAACTAAACTTAAAACTGTGAGTGATGCACCTAATTGATAACAACATGCAACTCTAACTCACAATAACTTTTAGAAAATCTATCCACACAAATCAATTTGGAAATTTGATCACAAAAATGATTCTAAGGAAGGCTTGAATAAATTTTTTCTTTGGAGGAAAACTGGGTTCTCATAGCATGAAAAGAAAGGATTATTTCAATACACAACCTAAGACCTATGATTTTCACTGCTTTTTAATGCATGTAAGTATAAATGAGACAATGATTTTAAAGGTTTTGATGTTAAAACACAGTAAAATCTAATCCAATCATTCATAAAAACAACACAATGATAAGGTAGATACTTGATTCAATTGAAACTAAAGGAACTCTTGCATAAAATGGCAAAAAATAGAACCTGTAAAACCTGTTGCTGTATATTAAACTGTCATAAAACTGAGTTACAAAATCTCTTCTCTCTCAAAATTCAAGAGAGTAAAAGTCAAGAACCAAGGAAAAAGATAAAATTTTCCTCAATATATACAAAAAAGGCATGCATAAAGCATCTAAGAGGTGACACTCCATGTGAACTGAAAGTGAGAAAAATCATCATTCTTCTCACAAGCAAAGATAAAAATGCCTAAAAAAAAGGCTCTCTGATACTGTGAACTGAGCTCAAACAACAAAAAACTCTACCTCATATTGCATGTCATTGAAGTGTAACTCAAACTGGCTTGAATGTGCATGGAGGTGGCACTAAAAGTGATCTGAATCTCAAAATTATCTCCTTACGAGCAAGGATGAAAACCTTTGAAAAAGGGCTCAAAACTGGAGATAACTAAACTCTCACCGTCCCAAAATTGAACTCTCAAAGTCCCAAAATAGTCATGCATGAAAGTTGACCAAAAAAGGCTCCAAAATTTACTCCTCCTACTGAAGATGTAACTCAAAAATGCCTCATGCATGGGAGAGTCTCAAATCCATTTCATTTACTCCATTTCACATGTGCATGAGCGAAATTATATAAACCCCCTTTTTGATAATAGTTGTTTCAAAAAAATATTTAAAACAAATAATATTGTTTTAATAATATTTGAAAATCAACTTTACAAAGCATATATTAAACAAGGGAGAAAAATAATCACTTGTTTACATTAAATAAAGTCTACGCCTTATATCTCCCTTTCATAATATGCACCACACACTTAGCATTATTCCATCCTTATGCATATTGGTCGACCACTTAGCATTATTGATATTAGGCATCATGAATTAGAGTCAAGGCCATGGGGAATAAAAGACAACATGATTTTTTTTTGAAAAGACCTGACCAAATACCCAAACTCGTGAATGGAAAAAGCAAAAAAACATCAAACCCTAATCATTTTTCATCATTTTTTTTTTGGCTTGGAGAGAGCCTAGGAAAGAGAACGACACCATGAGCTAGGTTTCAAAGCACTATTAGAAGCTTAAATCAACCATTTTTCTCACTATTTTCAGTCGGCCTTCCTTAGCTTGGAAAATAATCATAAGAGGTATGCATAAAATCTGTTATTTTCGAGCCTCCTTTTTTGTATTTTCTCCACAATTTCAGGCATATTCTTAGCCGCCATGATCTTCTCCTTCTCTCTGTAGAATATGTTGCTCGACCTTTGTTGTTTCTTTTTGATTTCCCTGTAGCTTCACCAACATAGCCGCAACCTTGAGTCACAAGAAATGTATTTTCTTTTTATGGCACGACCTTAATGATTTTTTGCAAATTCCTCTATAAATTTCTCCCCTTCATTCTTTCGTGGCCATGATTTTCCTTCATATTTCTGCATTCTTACTTTGTTTGTGAAAGGAAATGCTCCATTATAACAAAGAACAAAGTGAAAATACTTGCATTTCTGCTAATTTCTTTGGCCTCTGCTGTATTTCTTTGGTGGGACACGGGTTTTGAGCCATATGATTCTATTCTTGTGTATGGGAACTATGAGAAATGAATACATGAACAAATTTGTGTTTACAGGCTGCAACCTCATTGAATCTTCTGGGTTTTTCTTTGAACTGGGTTTTTATATAAAAAAAAAACCGTGATCTTTAGTATAGATCTAGGTTTCAACTTCATTGCAGTTTTATGCTATGCTCACTCTGTAAAATGAAAATGATATGATCCTCATTTCAAATCATGCATACTGAATGATATATTTCTATTTTTCTATGGCATGAAGGACTGTATTTAAATCATTTGTTTGAGTGTTGTGAGAACCCAATTTTCCTCATTCTTTGATCATATAGATTTAAAACTGCCTCCTCCTTGTAACTTGATGGTTTGTTGCTTTTATTTGTAAAAAATGTCCTTACAACAACATGAAAGAACATACCATGCCATTTCACTCTGTATATAAACATTATCAACAACACTTGCTTGTTGTCCTATGTGAAAAATATAACTTCCTGTAGTAATATAGCTGCCTCCTGTAGTAGCAATATGATCACTTCATGATCCTGAAGCATGGCTTTTAAACATTTTTGTATCTTAGCTTTTTCTAAAAATTGTATTTGTACTTTCAAATGTTGTTCCATTTGATGTTGTTTAATGTTGTCTCAAATCTTTTGCATTGTATCCACTATCAATGCATATGGCTTGATTTGTTCCTGGCACTACCTAGATAGGAGCCTGTAGTTGTTTTGACAAGACTGTTCTTTTGAGCTCACTACCTGGAATTTTGAGATTACTGTCATTGCATATAGTTGTCTTTTATTTTCTCTATCAAGACTATCAAAGACACTTATAGAAACCTAAAGCACACCTTTCAACACTTGTTCATTTTTTGTCTTTTGTAGACTATGCATATGGTTTAAATTTCTTAAAGATAGTCCAATGCTTGAGTACTCTATTTCCCTTCAGTATAAAGGGGCTCCATACTTAATTTAAATGCAATGTAAATGCAAAGTAGAGCTGAAATTGAGATAAAAGATGTAGTTGATGCTCATTCAACATGTATTTGATTGCTTCTTTGAATGATGAGCAATAGGATGCTTTGCTCAATATGTTTCTTCATGTTGAATTGAAGGTTGCTCTTTAAAGCACTATGGTTGTTTTCCCATGTCATTATTTATGAGCTGGGCTCAATCCTTGTGGGAGCCACATTTCTCACCACTCATAACAATATCTGTTGGTTGAAATGATATGATTATACTTGTACCTACACACTAAACACACAAATTAGCAAAATAATTGAAGCTGAAAGCTTCCATTGAACTTTGTGCTCTCTGAACATCTACCTTTTTGATGAATTAATCATCTGATGAATTCCTGATAGGATGTAGGTTACATTTCTATTGGTAATATAGGCATGAGGAAGGATGTGATTTATCATTTCTCTAACACTACCTTTCAACACTCTTGTAGGAACCATTTTGCTGGCATAACATGGCCGAAATTGTATCAACACTACCAAACAAATACAATATAAAATATTTATCAAAGTTTTTGTTGATCGGTGTTGGGGCTGCTGCAAGCACCTCTTTTATTTTCTCAAAGCTATTCTTACCCTCTTTTTTCCAACTGAAAATAGTGTTCTTCTTTAACATAGCTTTAAGAGGCTGCAATAAAGCTGCAATGTTGGGAATAAATCTCCTAACAAAGTTAATTCTGCCCAGAAAACTCTGTAAGCCTTTCTTGTGAGTAGGAAGCGGCAATGCCAAAATGACTGCAATACGTTTTGGATCTATAGAAATGCCATCTTTAGAAACAATGTAACCCAGAAGTTTACCTTCATGAACAACAAAGATGCTCTTTTTTGGATTCAAGGAAATTCCATACTCTCTACATCTTTCAAAAATTTGTTTAAGATGATCAAAGTGTTCATTAGCATTTCATGAGAAAACAATGATATCATCTAAATAAACAAGAACAAACTTGTTTATCAAACCTTGGAGAGCCATATCCATTGCTCTCTGAAAGGTTGCTCCCGCATTTGAGAATCCAAATGGCATTTTTCTATAGGCCATAGTACCCTACTTGGTGGTGAAGGTTGTTTTGTACTAATCTTCCTCCTTAACCAGAATTTGGTTATACCTTGAATAACCATCCAATAATGAAAATATTTTTGAACTTGAAACAACCTACAATATCTACTCCATTGAAGGCAGTGGATAGTGATATTTGAGTGAAGCTCTGTTTAAATTACGAAAATCCACACACAACCTTATCTCTCCACTCTTCTTCCTGACATGCACCATGTTGGAAACCCAAGAGGTATGATTTATTGGAAAGATAATACTACCTTCAACCAACTTGTTTAACTCTGTTTTCATAAGGTATTCCAGCTTGGGATTCAATGGCCTTTGCTTCTGTCTCATTGGTTTTGCATTGGGCTCTAACTCAATTGTATGTTGAGCCAAATCAGGGTTAAAACCCTTTAGATCTCTATACTACCAAGTGAATATGTCACTGAATTCTTGGAAAAGCAAGACAAATGCTTGTTGTTCTTCCTTGGTACAGACTTTTCCAAGCTTAAGAAGCTTAGCCTTGAATATTTCAATTGGTTCATAGTGATCTTCTTTCATTGGGATGCTAGATTTATCTTTTCTGACCTGATCATCAGTGTTGAAAATTGATTCAAGGGTCACCAATCCCTTGGGAAACTTATTAGACTTTAGCTACAAGATCTGATTCTCATATTGTTGCTTAAGCTTTTGCTGGTTTCCAGCAAAAAACTCTACTTCTTCTATCAGAAAATTGATTATTTGCTCATCGTTTTCAAAAACCTACCAACTAATGTTATTATCAGGTACAAATGGTCTTACTACCACCTTGACATATTGTTGTACCTCAACATTATGTATATCAGTTGGTATGTTATATTGTGATCCTATGGAAGCAAGCCTATCTACCTCTTTATTCAGATTTCTAGGAATAGACAAGTTAAAAGAATCAAATTCCTCTATTGAATCCCAAGTTATGTGCTTGTATACCTCTCTTTCTGGCCCATTCTAGGCCATGAATTAATGCCTCATACTCAGCTGTATTGTTAGAATAGCTGAAAGAAAAATGAAGTACTAAAAAATACCTTTCTCCATCAGGTGAAATAAGCATGGCTCCTCCACCAACACCTACTTTACTCCTTGAACCGTCATAATATAGCTTCTAAAGCTGCTCAATCTGTTGTTTTGGTTGTATTTCCTCTTTGACTAGATTTGGAATAATCACATCAGGTTCTTGAATCATGTGGCTGAATGGATCAATCTTGTGATTCTCGGCTGCCCACTCATCTAAATTTATGTCGGGTATGCCTTCTATGGGTACACTAGGGTCAAGGGTCATGGATTGATCATCATACTCATGGATGGCTAGGTTTACATTTATAGGATTTGCAGCATAAGGCTCAATATGGTCTTTAGCTTGTGGCTCTAATTTTATAGTCACTCTAGTACCATATCTAGTCCTGAAACAACCGTTTGGCTCATGTGGATTAGAATTTATTGGTCCCATCAATCCACCTTTGAGTGCTGGACATAAGTGGATGTTAACGACAATAGACTACTTCACAAAGTGGACTGAAGCAGTTGCATTGAAGGAGGAAAATGAGACATCTATCTTGAATTTCTATCAAGACTTTGTTTCCAGGTTTGTTACACTAGATTCAATTATTTCTGATAATGTTTTAGCATTCATAGGCTTGAAATTTTTAGATTGGTTAGTAAAGCATAATATTTATTTGAATATTTCTTCAAATTATTACCCTCAGGGTAATGGACATGTTGAATCAACAAATAAAAATCTGATTAAGCTCATTAAAAAGACTATTGAAAATAATCAAAGATGATGGCATGATAAGCTGAAGTTAGCCCTTTGGGTTGATAGAGTTACACCAAAATGATCAACAAGTTTTTCACCTTATGTTTTGGCTTATGGAAAAGAGGCCAAATTGCCTATTTCCATAGAGTTACCAACTTTGGAATACATAAAATAGCTTGAGTTGCTTGAGGACCAGCCAATGCAAATCAAGCTTGCTCAATTAATGGATTTGGAGGAAACTAGAAAAGAAGCTTGCAGGAAGCTTGAAATCCACCATGCACAGATAAAGAAGACCTTTGACAGAAAAGCAGTAGCAATAATTTTTAGCAAAGGTGATTTAGTATTCAAATGGGATGAGCTCAAGAGCAGACCTAGGAAACATACAATGGTTGATGCCATGTGGGATGACACATATGTCATAACAAAATGCAAATAGAATAATGCATTTCAGCTCTCAAAGTTGGATGATGAGGTGTTGCCAATCCCTGTCAACGAGATTCACCTCAAGTAGTGCTATTAAAGAACAAAGTTTGCAGATGTACATAGTAGAGTAGTTTTAGTTTCAGTTTTGCTTTCAATAAAGTGCCCCATGGCACGTTTCATTTCAATACTCTTTTCTTTCAATAAGTGCAAATGTTGCACCTGCTTTCTGACTCTGTCTTAAACAGAGTCATGATTAAATTCTTTTAGTTTTGTTTGCTACTATTATTTTTTTCCCAACAACTGAGTTACAAGATTCCTAAGTCAAAAGAGGACAAAAATGGACTCCATGCCCAATGGATAAGCTACATAATTGGTCTATGGTGTTTAACAAGAAAAAACTCTGCAAATGTCACCAAATTGTTACCTATTTTTTGGCTACAACTCAAAACAGGTAGAGGTGAATTGCATTCATCGTTGAAAGGTACACAAGTGATATCAAAATTTTCCTACTAAGTATTCACTGATCTTAAACAAATTTGATTATTCTTGAATTTTCATTATTATTATGTAAGTAATTGTAATAGAAAAATCATAAAATTGCATAGTGATTGCTGTTTTATTCAGATTGTAAAACCAAAGTGCCACACAAGCCGTGGGAGTAGCTTAATTTGGATTTCATAATCAAATAATGAATAGAAAGTAAAGTTGTAAACTACACAATTGAAGATAATGTAAACATGAAAAAGGGAGTGATTCATCATTTCCTATAATGATGGATCATTTTATACTTTATGTCTTCAAGTTATTATGTTTGAGTGTCTCCAGGTTGTTTCGGTTCCAAACTCCATGGTTTTCTGCAAGAGTGTTGAAAGGTGGTGTTAGAGAAATGATAAATCACATCCTTCCTCATACCTATATTACCAAAAAAAATGTAACCTACATCCTATCAGGAATTCATCAGATGATTAAGTCATCAAAAGGTAGATGTTCAGAGAGCATAAAGTTCAATGGAAGCTTTCAGCTTCAATTATTTTTCTAATTTGTTTGTTTAGTGTGTAGGTAAGGTATAATCAGATCATTTCAACCAAAAAATATTGTTGAGTGGTGGGAAATGTGGCTCCCACAAGGGCTGAGCCCAACTCATAAACAATGACATGGGACAACAAGCATAGTGTTTTAAAGAGTAACCTTTAATTCAGCATGAAGAAAACATATTGAGTAAAGCATCCTATTGCTCATCATTCAAAGAAGCAATCAAAAACATGTTGAATGAGCATAAATTGCATCTTTTATTTCAGTTTCAGCTCTCCTTTGCATTTACATTGCATTCAAATTAAGTATGGAGCCCCTTTATACTAAAGGGAAACATAGTACTCAAGAATTAAACTGTCTTTTAGAACTTTAAAGCATATGCATAGTCTACAGAAGACAAAAAATGAACAAGTGTTGAAGGGTGTGCTTTAGGTTTCTATAAGTGTCTTCGAAAATATTGATAGAGAAAATAAAAGAAGACAATCATATGCAATGACAATAATCTCAAAATTCCAGGTAGTGAGCTCAAAAGAACAGTCTTGTGAAAACAACTACAAGTTCCTGTCTAGGTAGTGCCAGGAAAAAATCAAGCCATATGCATTGATAGTTGATACAATGCAAAATATTTGAGACAACATTAAACAACATCAAATGGAACAACATTTGAAAGTACAAATACAATTTTTAGAAAAAAGCTGAGATACAAAAATGTTGAAAATCCACGCTTCAAGATCATGCAGTGATCATATTGCTGCTACAGGAGGTAGCTATATTACTACAAGAAGTTATATTTTGCACATAGGACAACAAGAAAGTGTTGCTGATAATGTTAATATATAAAGTGAAATGGCATGGTATGTTCTTTCATGTTGTTGTAAGGACAATTTTTATGAATAAAGTAACGTGTTGAAATACAAGCAACAAACCATCAAGTTACAAGGAGGAGGTAGTTTTAAATCTATATGATCAAAGAATGAGGAAAACTGGGTTCTCACAACACTCAAACAAATGATTTAAATACAATCCTTCATACCACCAAAAAATAGAAACGTGTCATTTAGTACACATGATTTGAAATGAGGATCATATCATTTTCATTGTATAGAGAAAGCATGGCATAAAACCACAATGAAGTTGAAACCCAGATCTGCACTAAAGATCACAATTTTTTTTTTTTAAAACCCTAGTTCAAAGACAAACCTAGAAGATTCAATGAGACCATGGCCTGTAAACACAAATCTGCTCATGTATTCATTTCCTGTAGTGCCCATACACAAGAATAGAAGCATATGGCTCAAAAACCGTGGCCCACCAAATAAATACAACAGAGGCCAAAGAAATTAGCATAAATGCAAGTATTTTCACTTTTTTCTTTGTTATAATAGGGCATTTTCTTTCACGAACTAAGTAAGGATGCATAAATATGAAGGAAAATCACGGCTATGAAAGAATGAAGGAGAGAAATTTACAGAGGAATTTGCAAAAAATCATTGAGGTCGTGCCATAAAAAGAAAATACATTTCTTGTTACTCAAGGCCGCAGCTATGGTGGTGAAGCTATAGGGAAATAAAAAAAGAAATGATAGAGGTCGAGCAACATATTTTACAGAGAGAAGGAGAAGAGCATTGCGGCTAAGAATATGCCTGAAACTGTGGAGAAAATACAAAAATGGAGGCTCGAAAATAACAAATTTTATGCATACCTCCTCTGATTACTTTCCAGGCTGAGGAAAGCTGACTGAAAATAGTGAGAAAAATGGTTGATTCAAGCTTCTGATAGTGCTTCAAGACCTAGCTCATGGCGACACTCTCTTTTCTAGGCTCTCTCCAAGCCAAAAAACAAATGATGCAAAATGATTAGGGTTTGATATTTTTTCCCTTTTTCCATTCACGAGTTTGGGTATTTTGGTCGGGTCTTTTAAAAATCAAATCATGCTGTATTTTATTCCCCGTGGCCTTGACTCTAAGTCATGAATCCTAATATCAATAATGCTAAGTGGTCGACCAATATGCATAAGGATGGAATAATGATAAGTGTGTGGCACATATTATGAAGGGGAGATATAAGGGGTAGATTTTATTTAATGCAAACACTTGATTATTTTTCCCCTTTGTTTAATATATGCTTTGTAAAGTTGATTTTCAAATATTATTAAAACAATATTATTTGTTTTAAGTAATAGTTTGAAACAAATATTATAAAAAAGGGGGTTTATATAATTTCACTCATGCACATGTGAAATGGAGTAAACAAAATGGATTTGAGACTCTCCCATGCATGAGGCATTTTTGAGTTACATCTTCAGTTGGAGGAGTAAATTTTGGAGCCTTTTTTGGTCAACTTGCATGCATGACTATTTTGGGATGGTGAGAGTTCAATTAGCTCCAGTTTTGTGCCCTTTTTTGAGAGTTTTTTGTCTTTGCTCCCAAGGAGATAATTTTGAGATTTAGATCACTTTCAGTGCCACCTCCATGCACATTTGAGGTAGTTTGAGTTACACTTCAGTGACAGGCAGTATGAGGTAGAGTTTTTTGCTGTTTGAGCTTAGTTCACAGTATCAGAGGGCCTTTTTTTTAGGCGTTTTCATCTTTTCTTGTGAGAAGCATGATGCTTTTTCTCACTTTCAGTTCACATGGAGTTTCACCTCTTGGATGCTTTATGCATGCCTTTTTTGTATATATTGAGGAATTTTTTTTATCTTTTTCCTCAATTCTTGACTTTTACTCTCTTGAATTTTGAGAGAGAAGAGATTTTGTAACTCAGTTTTATGACAATTTAATATACATCAACAGGTTTTATAGGTTCTATTTTTTTCCATTTTATGCAAGAGTTCCTTTAGTTTCAATTGAATCAAGTATCTACCTTATCATTGTGTTGTTTTTATGAATTATTGGATTAGATTTTACTGTGTTTTAACATCAGAACCTTTAAAATCATTGTCTCATTTATACTTGCATGCATTAAAAAAGTAGTGAAAATCACAAGTCTTAGGTTGTGTATTGAAATAATCATTTCTTTTCATGCTGTGAGAACCCAGTTTTCCTCCAAAGAAGAAATTTATTCAAGCCTTTCTTAGAATCATTTTTGTGATCAAATTTCCAAATTGATTTGTGTGGATAGATTTTCTGAAAGTTATTGTGAGTTAGAGTTGCATGTTTCTATCAATTAGGTGCATCACCCACAATTTTAAGTTTATTTTATGCACTCATTTCAAATTTTCTTCCCTTTTCCATCCAAGTTACACAAAATCATCAAAATATCTTATAGGTTGCTGTCCTATAATGAGGAGGTTTACTTTCATATAGGGTACCCACAACCTGAAGGTATTCCCATGTTACATAGGATTGCAAAGTATCTCTACTTTCACATTTAGGTGCACTCTTGTTGATAAAAGATACAACATGGAAAATATTATTCTTCTCTTAATTCTAAATGGGTAGCAGGTGGTGCTAATGTGGATTGATGAATTTTGACCTTTTGTTTGCTTTCCTTATCTTGCTTCGTAAATTTTGCTGTTTTGATTCTCCCATAGTTGGAATTTTTTGAACGCATGGGGAATATCTTGAAAATGTTGTAACAAACCAATGATGTCTTTTGAGGTGAGATCTGTTTTCTACAAAGAGTTGAGGCTAATTTTTCCTCATGTTTAGTTGCTCCACCTGAAGAATCAATTGTAACTGAAAGTGGAATATTGTTACAAGCGATCCAATGAGATCATGGCATGTGTGCTATCAGCTTGAAGCTTGTTTTCTCCTTCATCTCTATAAGAAGGAATTCAGGGCCAGAAGCATGGGAGTTGATTTTTTTTGAGTTACTACTGTCAAGTTTTCAATACAATACAAAGCAAGTTTTAAAGTTTTTTTCCCTAAGTCTCTTTTAGAGTTCATACTTATGGATGTAGATTTGATAACTGTATAGCATTTATAATATAGAGTAATATTAGTTTCATGGCTATTGTCTCTCCTTGTGTGTGTATTATGAGTTATGAGTGAAAGTAATCAAATATTTCTTTCATTTGTCTTTATCATAGCCTAATAGATGTTTAGTTTCATGCTTGCTTATTGATTCAATGAATTGATGCAAGTGCTTGGGTGAGATTAATAACTTATAAGAACTGGGTGCTAGGATGAATGTAAGTATTAATAATCATGAACATCACAGAGAAATGTTGTAATGTAATATTTCTTGAAGTTATAAATGTTATTGTTTAAATTGTTATTAGGTCACATAGAATGACATTGACTCCGTGCTTGGGATAAAGGCACTGGATCATGCAAAGTATTTGTGGTTCATTTTTAGTATTGATTCATTAGTTACTCAATCTTTAAATCATAAAATTTCAAAGGGATACTATTGTTGTTGTTTTGTGTTAAAGTTCCATTTTCTCATACTCAATATATATGACATTGATAAATAAGTTGCCAACTTATTTGATGCATATTATTGAATGGTTTTATGAGAGATATCTGTTAATGGCAATGTATTTGATTGTAATTGTGTAAGGTGTTTAAGTATACATTGTGGGATCACCCTCTTGGGTTTCATAGAGCCCAAAGAGTAGGAATAGAAGTCTTGCAACCTCTATTCGTTCGTTGGCCAATCCCTTTAGAAGTATTGATAATTGGAAATGGAAAAATCCATAGGTATTTCTAGAGATTAGTTTGGTTCTTAAAAAATAACCAATAGTTGCAAAAAGTTTAACATGTGGCATGATTCAAATGGATTCCATGAGTTTTTAAACCTTTCAAGGTGAGTCCCATTTCAAGTTGTGGGGCCACAAAAAGGTTGACACATGGCATGATTCAAATGGATTTTGCGATACTGTGAACCTTTGACTTGGAGGGTCCCATTTCAAACCATGGGGCCACATAAAGGTTGAAACATGTGTGATTCAAATGGATTTCATGAGTCTGTAGATATTTCAAGACATGTCCCATTTGTTGGAAATTGAGAGGTTGTCATTGATGTTAATAGACAGTAGGATTTGGATAACTATAACAATGGAATTTTTGGTGACTATTTGCTTCGATAATGGAAGTCTGCTATCCAGTATCTTGGTTTGGATTATCCTATTTTGTAACATTTGTTCAGAATATGATAACATGTTCTATGTTGATATTAGTTTCATCCACTAACATGGGTTCGACTAAATAGGTTGTATGGATGGAAAGGTACAGTTACGAGTAGTTTTGGAAATAGTGTCATACTTATACACTGGCTCTGTACGTCAATTTTTTGGTTCGGATTCTATCTCAGAAAAAGATATCATTACAAGACTTTGTACATAGAATTGAGACTACAAGATGCATCCTAAATTGGAGTTGCATAATGATATGTGAAGGAATTTGGAAGATATGAATGATAGTATTATGATCTGTAGACTACATGAGTGTTCATACTACACACTGATGTGGGAGACTTCACATTTTCTCATATTTGATTATCTTACCGTGCGGTGTTGAAGATATGTAGCTCGATATCATATAAGGGAGAATTCAATATGCTAACAAGTTTTTGTGTTACACGTTTGATGGATTACACATATGTTTGGAGTTTTTGGTCTAACTTTGGCCGACCTAATTATGTATTAATATTGAGAAGTTTTTCTATGTGCTCCGAATAATAAAGGGATCTATCATTAGGTCCACACCAACTGCTTATATGCGAAGATGAATGTGTTTTGAGGACAATGCTAACAGAGTTGATTAGGCCAACCTAATTATTGAACATGGATATATATGTATATATGTAAGACATTTTTAGAAGAGTGAGAGGTAGAGAGAAGCAGAGTTTGTGAAAGATACATGAAGATAGAGATGTGAATGTGTATGTGAAAAATTGTATGAATGTGCAAATAAGTGTGTTATATATATGAATTGTGCTTCATCAGAATCGAACCCCAACACAAGGAAGGTGCATTTCATTAGTTCATACTTTTGGTAGTGAGCCATATCATTTTGTATCTTGGAAGTGAGCCAAATCTTTTTGTATTTACTTCAAGCTATGAGCCTTTCAAGGATAGTGAGTCCTGCCAGTGAGCCCTTGTAATTTATTCTATATTTAGACATATTATATTGTGAGCTAACCCTCACCATGGTTTTTCCCATTTTGGGTTTTCCACATAAAAATACTGGTGTTCATGTGTTGTTTTGATTCCATGTTTACTTTTGTTGATTTTTTCATACTTGTGATAATGTTTAGATGGATTTTATGTGAACCCCCTCTCAATATATCAGATGTTCAACAACATTTTGAGTTGCGGGGTCATGGAAAAGTCAACATATGGCATGATTCAAATAGATTCAGTGAGTTTGTGGGTATTTCAAGGTGGGTCCCATTTTAATTTTAAAATTATAGAAGGTTGCCACATGGAATCCTTGCTAGTGTCATCAACTTTTTCGATGACGCTCTTCTCTACTGACCCACTTGGATGATGTGTAAAGTCAACCTAATGTGGAGTGTTTTTATTGGCTGAGAATTTTCAAGGTATTTCAAATTCATTCAAACTTGTTCAATGTATTTCAAACGTCAATCTCATCTTGTCCTAGCAACGACTGGTCATGGGTTCTGCATTTGTGGGAAACTTGCAATAATGTGCGGCTAGGTTTCCAATTGTCGAATTTGATTCTAGAGGGTTGCATGTATGATCATCAATGCATTATTTTATAATGTAGGTAAGGAAATGATAGTTCCCATGTGTCTTTATGGCTCAAGGTAATAGGTGGTACTGTGAAGGTGTCAACTTTCTATATAGGTATCCTCTGGTGCATAAATTTAGGGAGTTTCTTTTTGTCTAGTTGTGCTATGTACATATCCGATTTTTGATTTTGTGTGATATAATCAAATTTTTTCCTTTTTGTTAACCCTAATTGGATTAGGGTTGGTTCTAAAATTATCTGAGTTATGCCTGAACTATAAAGGAAAATATTATATTCTTTTTATGGGTTTTAATTTTAGCCAATGAAGAGGCTATGTACTAAAATTGTTGAATACTAAAGGAAAAGTCATTGTATTGTAAGTCCTCATATTGTAATGATCTTGTAACTTGATTGTAGAGATATGAATATATGTTGATATGATTTTTTCTCCAATTATGAGATATAATACCTTTTGAATTGTAATAACAAGGTTATTAGGTTCTTCAAGCATATTTTTTGTTTGATTTATTTATTTGTTTGTTGTCCATTCAAGGAGTGGTGTAAAATATTTCATGTAGGTAGTAAGGGTATTGTATTTTTAGATGGATTATTAAGTAGAATTTTATAGCAGACTTAAAAAGTTGTTTCTATCATAAGGTGATATATGTTAATAGGTCATCAAGATTATGTTATAGAATTATAATATGAAGTACATGATATGTGACTCTATTTCCCAAGGCATGCATCAATCTTGCATAGTTATCTTTCCCCGTGCTAATTTTTTTTTAATTAGAAACCATTTTATCCTTTAGTTTTATTTTTCAACTTCATGCCTAGATTAAAATGAGAATAAGGGGTATACCATTCATATATATAGCTATAAAAACCTTTATTGTTTAGTGTGAATTTTATCTATTGGACACTGTGTTGCACCACTAGCTAAAAATCTACATCCAATGTCATTAAGGGTGACCCCTCTAGGTTTTGTAGAGCTTGAAGTGCAGGGGAGAAAAGTGAGATATATCTCTCGTTCGTTGTCCACTGATCTTGATGACCTTAAGCATAAGAGTTGGATATCCTTTAGAGGATTTTTAAGGCATCATCTAGAAAAGGAACCAATACACCCCAAAATAGGGTAATCCCATACCCACTAGTTGGCCTTTTCTATCTGCATATCTATCCCAATCCACAACATCAAGTCCCTCCCTAAGACTCCTATTGATTGGGAAATTTATAGTTAGGTTCCAACTATATTATCCAAAAGTCTATTAACTATCCCTCATACTTCTCAAATGATTCCTTACAATTGACTCCATATGATAAGATGAACTTTTCATAAAGTTGACACCATAGTTCAAGACCCATTTACATGAAAATACAAAGAAAAACAGAACCACCCATAAAATTCTCAAACTATTCCTTAGAACTAATACCGTAGCTCAAGAAAAACCATCGTTAGAGAAACAATGTAGTTCAAGACTTATTCACATGAGAAGAGAAAGCAAATAAAAAATACATATGAAGAATATATGGGAAAAAATATAAGATCATTCTTTATCGAGCTATGTTGAAATCACTTCAAGAACTAGGTGTAGATTCCTTGGTATTTTTACTAAAAAATTTTCAAGAGTCTTTATTCTAACACTTGATTGTTAAAACTCAAATAACTGCCAAAAATAATAATTTATGATCATTTTAAACTCTAAGATATTCTCATGACATCATGATTTATAATATTATGTCAAAAATCTCACTACATGATCACTACATATTACAAGAGCTTCATGTGGTACAATACCACATCACTACCAAAGCTCACACTAAAATTATTCCCAATATTTAATGACATGATGAAAAATACCCATATCATGCAAAAAATCACACTAAATTTGTTCCCTATATTCCCATGGCCCAATACATCACTACTAAATATCACACTGAAAGTGTTATAGAGCTTGCATGACTCTATGATAAACATCTCCTTAAATCTAAAGATCACTTATGGCCTCAACATAATCAAAGGACTCCAAAAGTAAAGTGTTTTCTAGAAGCTCCCAAAAGGAAAAGTAAAACCACCATGTCCAAACCAAGAAGATAAGTTGCATCAATAAACCATGTCCCTACATAAAGCTCCCATTGAACCATGAGCTAAATATATCATGACTACATAATCCACATCCACAAAGAACCTTCAAAACCATTTGTATTTGACCAACAAAGATCCATTTGACCATTGTCCCTACTAAAATTATTACTAAATAGATATTGATTTTTCATGGTAGAATGGTTCATGGCTTATTTTTTTCTCCACCCAATGTCATTGCCAAAACTTCCATTGAAAAGCGATATAAATATTCCCATGGAAATGTCATATATTATGAGTTTTTTTCCATTAGTGACTAATAAACCCTTGCAATTCCACCTACTCTCCTAAAATTCCCATAATGCCATTAGTGACTAATAAACCCTTGCAACCAACATCTTTAATTTAACAAGTGCCCAAGAAACATATTTTAATCAAAAGGGCATACATTTAAGCACTAAAATGAATGAAAAGGGGGAATTCCCTAATTAATGCCATGGTTACTATTATAAATATTGACACACTTAGTTCATGTACAAATCTCATTTGATCTATGGGCGGGGGGCCTAGCTTGATTGGATAAAGTATCCTATTGTAGGAAAGAGGTCATGAGGTCTAGTCTCCCCCAAAACCCATTGTACCGGAGGGCATGTCGCACCAACGCCATCAATCATGTGAAAATAGTTTACTAGGTGCACTGCAGTTTATAGGGGGATGGATACTTGACCAATTCCTGCAGTCTATAAAAAAATCTCATTTGATCTCATATGTAGTGGATTTCCTAGGCTTCCCCTTGTCATTTCATGCTATCTCCAAAGGTGTAATGAATGAAAGGATAGTTTGTAGGCAACTTTCACATGTTTTTAGATGTGATGTTAGAGAATAAATGGTTGTGAGTAGGGTATCATTATTTTCTCAAAATTTCAAAATTTTCACAATCTCAAGGCTCTCACAAGTTGCTAGACTCTAAGACATGACAGATCTGCAATCACTTATTCATCCAAAGGGTTGGTCACCAAACAATTTTTTAGGCATGGTAAAGTCTTTAATTTTTTAGGGTGTAAAATAAATGATACAAGCTCGAGCCGTAAATAAATGAATGTAGCTCGAGCCGTAAATAAATGAATGTATCTTATAGAGTATAAAAACGGTTTGTAAATACATACATACATACATACATATATATATATACATATATATATATATATGTATATATACATATATATATGTATATGTATATATACATATACATATATATATGTATATATACATATACATATATGTATATGTATAAATACATATATATATATATATATATATACATATATATAGATATGTTAATGCATATACATATTACACACACATTACATATTATTACATATATACATACATGCATATACATATACACACACAGAAAGCATGTATTATTATTATATATACATACAAGCATTACATATATATATATATATATATATATGAGTTAAAGATATTACAATATTACATACATATATACATATATATATATACATATATACATATATACATATATATATATATGTATGTATATATATATATGTATATATACATATATATATAATGGTGTGTCTCCATGATGGCTTGTGGTGATGTAAGGGATTATATAATTGCAACTATATATTTTCTCTCATCACAATTGTTGGTACAAATGTAACTATGGTTTGGTGTGTGTGTGTGAGACAACACCTAATATGTTGTAAGTGATTTGTAATGACCATTCCTAAATTCCATGTAGATCATTGTATTTATGTAATGGATTATTAAGTATGTCCACTATATGAAATGTAATCTCTAATTTCTATATGAATGTATATCTAGGTTTGTGAATAATATACCTGAGTGCACTTCTTTGTACTCTTTGTTGTTCATCAATCTGTTGCCCAACAGAGTAGGCATTGGTTCGAATTGGTGAGATATCATTCATTCCACCATTTAAAAAAAATTCATTCTGGTTAGATATAGGTTTATATTAGTTTTTATGCATTGTTGTTCAATTTCCAGTGTTAAAAATTAGGGATAAATTTTAAGAAAACATTAAATAGTGAAATCATTAGAGAATATAAATATGCATGTATGCACCTTGCCACTATGTAAAATGATAATAAAAAATACCTTTAGGGATTAAAATAAGGTTGACGTAGGTGTTATTAGCTATATAGAGGTCTAGTTGATCTTGACCTAGTGATAGTTATAGGGATCAAGTTTATATTTGAGTATAGTCATAGAATTTTTATAGTTGTGTCACATTTTATTTGATGTGTAAGCTTATTTACATTACCTTTATAAATACCTTCCTAGGTTTAATTTTAGTCCAAAGAGACATAGAGTTTATCTAGTCTCATTATAGACCTTCAACCATCCTCAATTTTTTGAACTCTTCTTTTACCTTTTTGAAGACAAATCCCTAGTCCTAAGACAAATTTATAAGATTGTGGATCTAATCGAACTTAACATGTTCTCTAGGAGATTCCATGTTACCACATGAATAATTACACAACCTCTAAATAAAATACTAGGGGCTTGTTATAGGATCTTCCAAGCCATAATATGACCAACTCAACAACACACATCAACAAGCAATCAAATCCTATAAACAAGAATCTTTATCTCCATATTGTTGTGTTTTCATTCTTTGTGCTTAAGCATCAAGATCACCTATGTAGTGGATCTACTCAACTAGAGATTAATATCACAAGGAGACAAACCACTTACAACTAAAACAATAGATCTAATACCAAATGAAAGGAACTATTTCCATGACATCACTAGTAACAAGAACTCAAAATAAATATATAATACAAATGAAATGAATCCCATAATTACTACATTAATCCCATGATAATAAATACAAAAGGTTATAAATGTAAAGCTAAAAAACAAATAGAAAATACAACACAAGATATTTCTTAGGAAACCCTAGCAAGAAAACCCAACCTCCAAATCATGCTCAATGTATTATTCATTCATAAAATATTTACAATACACTGTCAAAATATAGTGCTTTATAAGAGTAAAATTAATGAGAACTTGAACCATTGGCTACATGCAATTAGTCCACCCATAACTAGGACTATAATAGATGATCCCCATTATGTGAACCAACTAGTAGCACCCTAGCCACACATCCATGATCATCATATAAAGTCACAAATATGAGAAACAAAAGACAACCTTATGATATAAATCTAGCAATATAACCCTACCTTAAAATATTTCTCTTCTCCAAAACCACTAATACATTCATCTAATATAGAGGCCAATCTAAGTTATGAAACCACTGGTAATTCCAAAAACCATGAGCTAAAACCACGAGAAAAGTTTACTTTCAAAATGAACATAATATCTTTTTTGAATCCACTTTTTTTCAAGTTCATCTCATGCATCTTTAAAAGAGCCTCCTTGATTTGATAATATGCACCTAATTCCCTATATTCATGCTTTTTTTTCCAAAGTATTTATATATTTTCATACCTTACAAGTGTCAAAGCCACATCAAGAAACCCTTATGACACCAAATCATACTTATAACTTTTCAAGCAAAAATTACAAAGTGGATTTCCCATTCCAAGTGGGTGCATAATTAATATAAATTATATATAATAAACATGGGATATTGCAAGTTGAATGAAACATAATCCCAACAACATGCTAAATATGTATGGGAAGTCTACTAATGAACCCCCCCTTTTGAATATATTCATCAATTGTATATGAGATATTGTTGATTAGTTCTTTAAATCACTACTCATAACTATGCAACAATTTTCTAGCTAACTATTGAATATCATTCAACACAACAATATTTTGGTGAGTCAAGTTAGTATTGTTGAACTCTAATAAGAAGCTATGAAAATGAAGCCAAAAAAATTGATGAAACTCCAATTACAATATCACAATAAATTCCAAGCTAAAATATGTGTACTTGAATTAATAATTTAATTGAATATAGGAGAAATGAGTAAACCAAATTCCAAATTTTGGAGGGAAAGGTTTGTTCAAATTTCTCAACTAACTTTGATAGATAACTACCTCTCTAACCAGCTAGCAACCTAAGCAAGTTGCCACCTGAGAAAGATTAACCTACAAGTGTAAAATAAATCTCGTAAATGAGGGTAAAATAGGAAATTTACACCATCACTCCCCATTAAGAATAACTTAGGTGGGAAATAAATATTGGGTCTTGAAAATAAGGTGTGATAAGGTACCCAAGTAGAATGCACCTCATAAAGAAAAGGAGAGAACCTTGCGGAAAAAACTCCCCCTAAATGAGGGTAAAAAATATGCTCTCCAAAAGATGATAAGAACCAAAAAAATTCATGTGACAAAAAATTGACCCCATAAGAGAGAAGAAGAAGAAAGACCATGTAGCCTCCCTCAATGTAGAATCTCCTATAGTGATGATAGATTCTTGACAATGAATACTAAAGATGATCCAAGATCATCAAACAACATTCCTCCCCTTAGTAATAAATAGAACCACATAAATATGCAAGTTTTCTTCCCTTTCTTGAAAGGAATATGAGGGAAGAAAACACAATGATGATCACTCCAAATGTTGCATAAAAGTATCCACACCAATGCCAAGCTATGAGAAATGATGTAGAGAAGGAACAAGAGTGTCCAAAGATGATGCAACTCCATGGAGCTAACATCAAAGATAATATGAATATCCTCAATAGTGTCCTCCAAGTTTGTAAGATGAGACTCACAAAAAAACTTATAATTTATGTCAAATACTCATCCGAAGTTGCTAAATCTAGAAGAAAATGAATATCCTACTGCATTGAATCACTAGAAGCTCTTGAAGAAGTGGCACTAAAGTTTTTAGATGAAAAATTAGATGGAGGAGATCAAGTATCTGTTGGAACTATATTTTTCATAAAAATTCTAAGGATTTTATCAGTTAAAATCCGAAATTCATACTATCATTTTTCATAAAAAGTCACATTATCGCCATCCATAAGGTCAATTTTTCCCTTTACCACGATACCGCTACTGCATTGGCCACCCCACATAGCCTTTACATCATACCTCTCTACCACAACCCATTACAAAGAAGCTCGTGGTATGACGGTATAAGGAGCTAACACTATACTCTGTCACCTTCACCCTTTTACCGCTATACCTTGGGGGGTCAAGACATAGCCCGCGGTAGAGCGGTACACTAAAGGATAGTAATAAAAGGAGACACCGCTATACCATAGAGGGTCAAAAAATAGCCCGTGGTAAAGCAGTATACTAAGGAGTAGTGGGAAGATACCACGGTACCGCTGGAAGGCAAAGATGACCTGTGGTAGAGCAGTATATTGAATATACGAACCAAGGAGACACCACGGTACCACATGGGAGTGAAAAGTAACACGACGTAGCACGGTAAATCAACCATTGGGTCATTTAGAGCATAGCAATCACATCAGTCAATGTCAAAATACAAAATCGAGCTCAATACGAAGATTTGAATTGTGCGAATTTATGATTAAGGAGTAAATGCATCTTGGTGTTAAAATACACTAAACGAGTTGAGAATTTTTCCAGAACAACTAAAACTAAGTTGTGGACGAGCTCAAAGTGGAGGAGTAAAGGGAATTCTTCAAGGAAAATCATATCACTGGGTAAGTTTTACTCATCACTCTCTGTGAATTTTATAAATGACACTAAAGAAGGCGGAAGCAGTAGTTAAGAAGGATGAAGCCAAACTAGTAAACCCTCTTTGCAGTCCCCATTTCTTTCTTTATTACCTGGTTCAATTGACAAAGGACCCAAGAAGGTTTTTAGAGATTTAGCTCAAGGATGTAGAGACCCCATTGTTCCTCAGTCGGGTTGGAACCTCTATTGGTATTTCTATCGAAACAAGAATGATAAGGTTCCAACATCAAATTTGTGGACCCTTGACTTAGCTAAACTGAATGTTCCAAATATTTTCATTGATATTGAGCTAATTAAAGCCCTTTCCCATAACTACCATTCCCCAACCAAAATTATCAGACTTCTAGATGGTTGGTGCCTAGTTGAAGTTTCAAGAGAGGCTATTATCAAGTGTTTTAACCTGAATAAACGAGCTATAACAGAGGTAAATTTAGTGAAACTGGAGTAGGAGTACAAGAGGCTGAGAAGAACTTATGGAAGTGATGAGATCCCCCTACATATGAAGAGGGGTGATAATAATAGAATACTCCCCATCCTTTCCTCTAAAATGGAGCCTTTCCTAGTTTCAAAATTTTAGGTTTATTTCAAAAACACTTATCATGCATTGTGTCAAGTATTGGGGATAGATGCAGAGGAAAATATGTCAGTGGGGTTGATGAGAATGGCTATGATAACTCAACACCCTCAGTCAAATGTAGAATTTTATTTCACATCTATAGTTGAGGAGCAAATACATGAGGGTTTGTTACAGGTCAAAGAGGCTAAGGCTCCCATTGTCTTTAGGAAGTATTCTTTGTTATGTCATTTAATCTTGTACCATAATGAAATGACATGGACTAAAAGGATGAAGTTGTGTACACAAGAGAATGGAGTAAGAATCCCTATACATAATTGGTGTTATATATGGGATAGAAGATGTGCATAATGTGATTTTTTTGTGTTTTAAGATGACTTTGTTGTTAGATTGATAGATTCCCTTGGTTACCCAACACCAAAGTTACCTGAATCATTGATGAATATAATGAGGCCTGTATAGTATAAGCCAGACCTTAGCTATACTCATAATTATGTTGATTGGTTCTTTATGCCACAACACACTATTATCAAAGTATACAACTACAATCAAGCACCACATATCTTGCCCAAATTTGTACCTGCAAGAGTATGTTTTTTTGAATTCATGTGGCAGATGCTCTGGATGGAACATGATTTGATGAGGAATCAAAGGAAAGGAATTTTTTTTCCTGATTTGACAGTGTTTGAAGAATTGGCTATTGGATCTAATATGTTGGAAGAATTGCAGAGGTTCATGAGGGTTAATTACCCCCTCAAATCTAGAAAGGAGAGAGTGTGTGACCCAGAGGGTCATATCAATATGATCAGAAGAACCTTGTTGACGAAAAGGGCTATATCACATGAATTTGACCTTGAGGAGGATGCCATAAGGAATTTGGTATTTTTTGTTGACGCACTGTAGACTAGAAAGAGATGGATAACGATGATGAGGTGGGAAAACTAGAAGGAGAAGAATAAAAGTTTTTAAGGGTTTTTCGCTGACGAACCTAACCTCTTGAAAAGGATGCAAATGATCCTTGATAAATTTGATGAATTATACAAAATGGGCCAAGATGAGGGGTTGATTCCACTTCCCACACCTCACCAACCACTACATGAAGCTTCCACATCACAGACACCACCTCCATCACTTGCACATCCATCCCCTCCATCTCCTACTAATGAACCATAGGCCAAGAGACAAAAGACTAAGTCATTGGCTGATTATGGCTCAAGTGATGACAAAGAAGAAGAAGCAGTCATAGCTCTGACTAAAATGAAGGAGGTAGCAGAGCAAAAAAAAAGTCAAGAGCCTCATGATCCTAAGATCATGCTTTTAGATGAGGGAGATGATGAAATTTAGGAGGATGAGAGGGTAGTGGCCTCTCTAAGGTTTATGGAAGATGATGGTTTTATCCATACCAATGAATTTAAGGAATTTTGGATTAAGATGAAGATGAAACAATTTGTTGAAAGATTGAAAATCAATCTTATAGGAGCTGATGAATTAAAGTAGACTGAGATCCAGGCTCAGACATTTGTAGAATTAAATGTTGATAACATCAATGTCACCCCCAGGAGGCAAGAGAACTAGTATTGAAAAGTGATATGCTGATTATACTAGGGATGGAGCTATCCAAAGTGCTTCTTCTAGATCATATCAAAGCATAGGATGATCCTATGTTAGTAGAAAAATTTGATTCAAAGGAAGATGTCTTAGGAATAGGGTATAATCCAACTACCCAAACACTTGCTTTATGGACAAAACAGAAAAATACAAGGAAGCCCTGAATCTTAGATGTAGTGCAGGAAATGAGAGGGCCAACTATGGTGAGAACGATGAAAGACACAACTCCCACAAAGGCTGCAACTATAACCATGCATTCTGCAATGTTCACTAAATATGTGGTAGAAAATATGGAAAAAGAAGATGAATGAATATGAGAAGAGATTCAAATTGTCAAATGATAAGGTAAACAAATTGTTTATTGAGAATGTGAAGCTAAAAAAATATTTTCAACAGCCCACCACAGTAAGAGGGGATGAGTTAATTGTCTATTGCCCACCTGTCCAGGCAGAGGATCCACAAATACAATAATTGAAAGATGAAATTGCTAAACTGAAGAAACATAACATGGAGGATGTCAAGCAACATATCATGGAGATTGTAAGGAAGATATTGGAGCATAGAATTAGGATGTTGAAGGAGAAGATATGTGGATTACATGAAAACTTTAACAATTTGATTAAAGCTTTGGAGCATATAGATGCTAACTCCCCTATCCTTGAAGAGCTCTAGAAGAGGTGGAAACCAACCTATCACATATTGACTACTCTATGCAAAGCCACACAAAGGGATCTAGATGCCCCACCAAGACTCTAACCTACACAGGAAATGGTAAAGGGTGTAATTGAGGAGTATAAGTATTTGGTGGATATGAGGAAGAAAGTGGAGAATAGGAGGATTTCATTTAACTCTATTAAATACATCTTCAACCCTCTGATCTTCAAAGATGATAATAAATTAAAAGAAATGGATGAATGGAGAGAATAATTTGATCAAATGATTCCTAAATGCTTAACACATGCACAAGATGATGGGGAGATTAATCTCGACAAATTTCATACTTTACGTGATGGGATTGTCATACTGGACAGTGGATACACAAAGTTCATGGTGGATATAAAAAATATCCTAGATAATAGATGGAAAATTCATCTCACAAACTTCGCATCTGCACAAGAATTTAAATGGCTGAGTGATCTGACAATTAATAAGTGGCAAGAGAAATATTTGGGCTTTGATGAAGATTGATTACAAGCATCACAAGGAGGAAATGACATACAATAAAAGATTTGAACAAGTCTTAGGTGACCACGGGCTTTTACTCGAAGATTAACGAATTAGCACACATGTTTATTGTTAAGTTCCTTTAGTTACGTTTAATTTCAAAGTTGTGTTTTGTTATCAAAAGACATGTCCTTTGGTCTGAAGCTTGTTGCCTCTCGTATAAATAAGAGAGACCAAGACCAAAGGAAATCATTAGATTAGATATAGGAGAAAGTAACAGGCGAATAGGGATAGGAATAATGCTTACATTTCAAAAGACCATGATGCATGTATAAATTTTGAAGAAGTCAATGAAAGATATCTGATTTTTCGGCCTAATTTTGGTATCAACTATTTGTTGGAATTATTCAATTATTTGGTTGTCTCCATTTTAATGCTTCTTTGCTATTTAAATTGATATATCAAGTATATGTTCAATTTATCAATGCAATTTTTTTGTACTTGTGTGACATGATTAATTGGTTTCCCCAAAGGAATTAAACATCCTTCTAATCAATCACAATAATCTGGAAGTGTTAATTGGATCGATAAGAAGAGCCACATAGTTAGGGTTGTCAATCAGTCTCCAATCTGGTGTTATCTGTGTTCTTGCATAATTTACTCATTTGGTTCTTTCAAGTAAAGACTAAATCCTTTTGATAAATTATAAGTAACCTGGTTGTGTCAGTTGGATCCATAAGTAGAGTTTGTCAATCATTTAATTACATGTTTATACAAGTTATAAACCAATATTAGTGTGTCAAACAGTTTGAGTTATTGCTAATACATGTCACATATTCTAGATCTTCATTTGACTCCATCTACCAAACAAGGAACTGGTCTTATCCATCTCATCATTTAGTTTTATCCAATTTATTTTCAAAAATTTACATCTATTAATTGAACATATTCATAAACTCCACCTTGATATTGCTTATACAATTCATACCAAATAGGTCTGCATCTCTCCACTTCCCATTTCCATTGTGGATAGATTGCTTAAGTAGGAAGCACAAAATTTAAGTCTGCTCCATTTGCATAGGTATACCCACCTAGGTTTGGTAGAGCTTGAAGAGAAGAAGGTTCAAATACACCATTGGGCCTTGTATGTTAGCCTAAAACGTACCAAGAGCTTGGCAACCTCTTGTGGTTTTTCAACCAACATTTTTGAGAACTAATAGTATCAATGTATTTCAATCAAATAGATTGATCATCCTATGAGTATTTGTCCACACAAGATGGGGCAACATAAGTCTTAGTATCATCCAAAGAAACATCACTATCAAATGAAGATCCAAAGTTTCTATACAACTATTGAATGATGGTCCAAGTAGTGAAAGGGAAATTAGTGTACTCCTTGTGATATAGATAATCCTAATAAATAATAAGACATATTAGTCCATAGACCATGTCATTCATCTATTCATAGCCACTTGGCTTAGGAACAAGTCCAAGAAGATAAGGCAATAGACCCTACTCAAGACAATGATTCTTTATCCCTTGTTTCCAAGACAAATAGTTCTTTGAAGTTAGCTTGACAACAAAAGGATAAAAGTAAAAAAAAAAATACATGATAAATCCCCCCAAAATCGAACTTTATCTTAGTTCATGATTGTAAAATACATATATAATCCCTCCAAGAAAGATACACAAAATATCACTTTATAAGTTGAGTGCATTAACAATTTCCTATATTTTTCTCAATTACTCTCCCCAAATTAAAAATTTAGAAGGAAGTGCAGAAGTATACAAGACACAATAGAAAGAACACTCCCACCGTGATTCAATTTTATACCCCCCTAAACTATGACACTTTATAATTTTAGTGCATAGATTTTAACAAATTTGGGATGAAAAATGACACTTTATAAAAATGGTTTTAAATCATTTGCAATGGATTAGGCTTGAAAAAACAATCAATTTTACAAAAAATGACACTCAATTTTGAGCTATTGATTAAAAGTTACAATGCTTTTAATTTTTTAAGCCTTCATAAAATTAGCACATAAAAAATATAATATTTTAAAATTACCTTCACAAATTTTGGGAGAAAAAATTAGAGGGGAAATTGAAGAGAGAAAATTTGAGAACATGGAGGAGAAATTTAAGCCCCCTTTAGTTGATTGTGACCATAACATATGATCATGGGCTTAGCTGAATGAAAACAAAAGCCAATTTTTTTTACAAAATTCTAATTACAATATCACATGAAATTATAGGCTAAAAGATGTGTTCTTGCATTCAAAATTGAGGTGAATATATAGGAGAAACGAGAAAACCAAATTTCTAGTTTTGGAGGGAAAGGTTTGTTCAAATTTCTCAACAACCTTTGAGAGATAACTACCTCTCTAACCAACTTTCCACCTAATATAGATTAACCTAAAAGTATAAAATAAATCATGTAAATGAGGGTAGAATACAAATTTTATACCAATAGAAGCTCTCTTTGAACTTAGCAATATTATTTTTTTGTTAGCCAGGGTCATATTGCACATAAAAATCTTGCACATGACCACTAAATGCTACTAAAACTAAATAGAGGGTATGTAACATTCTTGGTATACCATATAATTTCATATGTTTCTAGTGATGTGATGCATCTTTCTTGTGTAGCTCTTTATCCACATTAATTTTTGTTCATAGATGATAACTTTATCTTGATCCATATATTGGTTTTGATTTCCTTGTCACTATAACTTTGCAATGATACTATCTATTGTGCATTTTTCTATACAAATCTCAGATTTGATAAATTACTCTATCAAATATGTCTTTTATTTTTCTCTCAAAAATATCCTCCTTATTTATCTATCCTAATGTGTGTGTTATAAATTTAACTAATTCTTCACACCACTTAAAATAAGTTTTCTTATAAAAATTATTTTCATAAGGTTGTGGAGTACTAATACATAATTTGTTTCATCACCATCTAAGCCCACATACTCTATGTCTTCCACTTCTAGGCATGGGTAAATTAGTGGCTTTCCCTTCAATGTTTAATCATCCTTCTCATGTATTTATTCACCCTACACATGATCTATCTTCATAGGGTTCCATAATCATGTAATTCCTTGCATTAACACCTCCTTCATTATGCCACTTCCTTGGCATGCTTTATGGCCGTCAAGATTGTTCCACAACCACTATGTTTATTATGACTTCATTCCTCCATGCCCATCTTTACTATTTCTCGGACTTAGAATATTTAACCTCCATAACTTTGCATGATATAGTTTTGGGTTTAACTTCCTATTCCTTTCAACACTCGACCTTATGCTTAGTAAGAGACAACTCCATACTAATGCTATGGACAAACTTTTCAAAAAGGAGCATCTTTACCCAAAGTGTTAGCCTCTTTAGAAGAATATTTTAAACACCTAAAATTTACCACATCCTAACAGCACACCTAATATCACCACTTTTGATGCACTTAACATCCTATTTGTAACCATATTATCATCATATCAACACTAATTAATTAGATAAATTACATTTCATTAATTAATTAAGAATAATCCTATAACATTTCCAACATCATCAAATTAATTAAATAAATCATACTTATTTAATAAAACTAACATCCTACATCCATTCCCCCTAATTGATTAAATAATCTAATTATTTAATTAATTAGCATGAGTCCCCCAAATCTTAGCCTAATCCCCCATTAATGGGATAACCATGTCACATCCATAATTTTAAATTTAAAGAAATACAAATCATCAATCTAAAATCAAGTCAACATTCAATTCTATCCATCTAAATCATAAAAAAAATCCTAGCCTTCCAATCCGAATCACTAACTAATTAAAAAATCAAAATCAAATGCAAATCATCAATCCAAAATGAAACTAATACTCAATCCTAGCTATCAAATTAATTAGACTAGTCTTAGAAACCCATATCAAAATAACTTCAATCCAAATTCAAACTAAATTTTAATCATTTCCATCCATCTAATCAAGTCAATCCTAGCCCTTCATCCACAAGCCATTTGTATTTAATTATCTACTCGCTCTAAAAATCAAATATAGATCCTCTCATGAAATCCTAACCCTCCATTTCAAACAAATCATAGCCCTCCATTACTCTCCCATCAACTCTATAAATTTATGCTATCCCCAAGCATTTCCATATGAGAAAAAATGTAGTTATTTATTTTCATGTTGGGGACCTGAAGAGAAACTCAACATACCATCACAACATTAACACACCAATTTAGAAACATTAAAAAGTTATGAAAGGTATAATTATTTTCAAAGTTTTAATTATTTTATTCATCTTTTATTTGCACTCTAATTTAAGGTAGAAGTAGACTAATAATTTGCATTTGCATTATTATTTTATATTTTCTCTTACACATTTTGGCAAGCTCAAAAGATTCTCCCATCAAGGGAAATTTGTGATTTTTGGCTAAGCTTGCAAGGAAAATTATACCTTGAAAAGTGAAGGTAAAGAGTTGGTTACCCTATTGCCCCAATCCATTAGACATAAATCATTTCATGGATTTGGGCCTCATGTACCTTGAGGTATAAAAGGCCACCCTTACAAAGCTACAAATAACATAGGTCAAGGACCTCCTAGCACAAGCTATTTTACTAACCCAAGTCCAAAATACATTAGATTATCCACATAAAAGTATACCAATCATATTCCCAATCCATCAAAATACATAATCCATAATCCCTTGACCAATTAACATCCTATTCCAAGTGATCTATGTGTTGAAATCCATCAAGAAGACACCATCCTGTCACAATAGGAGCCTTGATACTTGAATCCAAATCAAAACATCTATTTGTGTTGCAACCACATGATGTGGTAGGGTTACTATCCAAGGGATTCCTCCATCTACTCTTATTTATGGGTACAACCTTATTAATTTTAACTTGATAAGACTTTGACACATATATCAATCTTGGATCTTCTCAAAACATCTACAACTCATAAGGAGGTATTAGACTTAGAATATTTAGGGGTCCCTCACAACATTGACCACCATGACTTACGAGTGATTATTGGCCATACACCACATTTCATCTCTTTTAGAAATAAAGATATGCCATCTTTGGATCTATCCCATAAAAATTATTTGCATATAAATAGCTATCAATTTAAAACATAAGATAAAAATAGTGCTTATGAATAATGGAGTCAAGTTAAAAATTTGTACCCTGAAATTGGTTCATCTTATTAGATATGTGGAAGCATCTTTGAACCACAAAAATAGAAATCAAGGCCTATGATAATGCAAAGAGAGAATTTGAAGGGACCATAACATTACCAATAGAAGTTGGGTTGGTCATACAGTCAACCCTATTTCATGTTATTGATCTTGACCTCCCCTACAACATTCTCCTAGGATGCCCTTGGATCCATACCATGAAGGTTTTCACTTCCACCTTTTACTAATGCCTCAAATTATTTCATGAAGGCTTTGAGGTTACCATCCTCACTGACACCCACCCTTTCCAATATTGCAAGATGTTGGAAGTGAAATATCAAAAATCCCATCTTTGTCTTAGCACTAAGATTGTCACTCTTGTCAAATATAAAAAATCCACATCTTGCATTGATCCAAGTGACCTCTCATCATCATCCACTCCCTAAGTCAAGATCATCAACACAATGTAATATTCCCCCTTATTTTATTTTTATTTTTAATCAGCAGCAACCACCATTGTTAGCGTTATCTCCAAATAATAACTAGCTTGGAATGTAACCCTTCACCTTTTGATCACCAAGATCCCAATGTGGGCGAGGTGGGAGCATATGGTGTCGGGGATCATTAGCAACTAGAAAACAAAATTACAAAATTACTAGGTGGCTAGTCGACCATGAATGAAAAGTAATGCTGGAAATACAAGAGTAGGTAGATAACTGACCATAAGCTTGACCACTTATTCAATAGGGGAAAAACTAATTACAAATAATAAGGTGGCAAGCCGACCATGAATCCGCTCTACCACTTATTTAGTGGGGGGAATTTAAACAAGTGCTGAAAGTAAATTATTTAACTCAACCACTTCTTCAGTGGGAGTAATTACAAACATTTAAAATGCAACAATAATTAAATCAACTGTTAGTACTACTAAACCAACTTTACAAAGATAGAGTTTTCAGCTGCAAAAACATAAAATTATTCTTCCAATGCCACAGAGTTAGAAAAAAACCTCTAACTGATACAATATGAGAGAATGATATAGAAAGTGAGCTCAAATTAGTCGTATGTCAAAAATAACCAAGTCTGATCAGAAATAGTAAGTACAAAAAATCATACCAGCAAGATGAGAATTCACCAATATGCTCATATCTTTGCCAAACGAAGCCCAATTGACGTGAAACTAAATGTAGATGAATCCTTGAAGCTAGACATACAAGTTACAATAGATATACACCCTTAAAATCCACACCTGTCAGTGGCACAAATCCCAATGCAGTTAGGAGAAGATGGTACAACCTCCAAGAAGGGTCGACATTCTCCCAAAAATCCAAAACTCAGTAATAAAATCTGAAAACTTGCAAAAATGGGTGCCCTACATAGGAGAATAGCTTGAGAAAATACCCAAAACTGAATAAAATATGTCGATGAAGCCATGAACAAAAATGTGCTTCAGCTAGCACTTCTAGTAGTATAAATAGATTATAAACCAACAATCTGCCTATAAAAATAAAAATAATAGATTATATAACAAAAATCATCTATAGAAAACATGAATAAGCTCTATCTACACCTTTGTGTGAAGTACAGTCTTCAATCACCATCTAGGAAGCCATAGTTTCAGGCTCGAAGAATGGCATAGAAAGTTAGAGGTACACAATCCTCATAGCAAAGTCTGAACTCAGTTCAACAACATAACATTATTACATTTTCCAAAAGATAAGAATGAAGGAGCAAGGCATCATTAAATATAATCTTTAGCTAGAAAATGAATCAATTTGAAACCTCCAACAAAGAACCTTTTCAACTTCCTCATGGGATGCCCATCTCCAAATGCACATTTTAAAATATTAAAATAACTTTAATATCTCTTCCCTAGGCGTCCACCAAAAAAACAAAAAAAACATCATTAAAGATAATATTATTTCATCTTGGACGACCACATAAAAGTCCCATTTTTAAAAGAAACTTCAAGTTCATCGCCTAGGCATAGGGTCCAAAAAGTAACATTGAAAAATGATTAAGTTATTAAAAATTAGCTCCAAGTGGAAAGAAGAAGCCAACACCCAAACTGAATTGTATCACTGCCCAAAATAGAAAGATGATTGGAGATGACTGAGTTGCTGCTAGGATGACACTGCCATAAATAGAACTTACTAAAAATAACAAACTCTATAAATAGTAGGTGTTCCCAAACGCCTTTTGAGCACAAACCGGGCATCCGTCATGACTTACTAAAAATAGTATGTGCCTCGAAAGGTTGTCAGATGGAGATGCATGTTATACCATCCTGGAGATCTCTGAAAACCCATAGAAACCCAAAAAACTTTCCTGCATGCAAGGAACTAGAGAGAAATGCATGTCATTATTTCAACATGCATGTTACCTTACCCTAAAACTCTCCAAACCCGAAAAGCTCCAAAGAACTATTTGTCAAAAAGCCTACATGTGAGCCTCCAAAAGCCAAGATGAAACCTCCTACAAAATAGGAAACCCTAATTTCCATTTTTGATTAGCCTACGAGTTTCCAGAAATAGACTAAATCCAATTGAAGAGTGTAAGGCTAAATTGGGGACATTACAGTCTGCCCTTCCCAAAATTGCTTGTCCTCAAGCAATGCCACCACACTCCAAGGAAACAGTTTGATCCATACTATGCCAAGTAGGATCCCAAGGTCCCATGTCCATCTTTGAAAAGACCCACCATGTTGATGTTGTGCCACATTGATCACACAAACATAAACAATATTCCAAAATTGCACTACCCTCCTTTGTAACCCCAAAAGGTTACCAAACATGTAACTGAAACTAAAAGACTAAGAGGAACTGAAATAAAAAAATTGCAACATATCACACCCCAAAGTCTCTGAGGAGTTAATACCATCAATGCCACTGATTATCATCATTCTAGGCACAAGGAAGAATGTTCTAAGTAACTCAAAAATATTCTCATCAACAAAAATCCCCAAAGCATCAAATAGAGTCACAACTACAAAAGTGACTCCATCAAGGGTATTTGCAAAGAAAGAAGCAACTCTTTGCATAAACACAACAACCTCATCCTCAAAACTCTTCAAGGATGTACAATTCCTTCTCTAAATAATACAAACATATTCAAGAAGACACTTGAAATCTTTCACAACTCTCTCTTTGATAGTCTTAGAATGACGAACCAAATAAGCTCAAAGTTCGCTGCCCCAAACATAAGTACAAGAGAATGTGCGCAGATAGCTACTAGAAAGAGCTCAAACTCTATCCAATAATTGATTCTAACTAGTCTAAACCACCATTTTTCCCATTTCAGGCCAAAAATAATCTCTAGAAAGAGATTGTGGAGTGAAAATATGAGTGTACCAGCTACCCACCAAGTTTAAAATGAATGAATCAACATCCGATTTAAGAGAAATCAATATGCTAGGAAATGAATAGCTGTTGCAATACTGAAAATCCTCATTCATTTTGACCAATCTGCTCATATTCAAAGCTGGAAACACCCACTCTAATAGCTCCATCACAGCAAAGAACCATTCTTTGCTCCAATTTCCTCTCCAAGCCACCAATAGATGATAAAAAATAATCATCAAATGGTTGATAAAGAAGGTAGCAACACCCATAGAAGATAAATTTTGACACTTATCACTCCAACATACCTTCTTTTCACATATAATAATCTTCATCAAAACATGTTGAAAATACCATACTTGAATAATCAACCATAAGTAATTTCCAATACCTCGAAACAACCTCTCTTCAAGATCCCAAAAATTAGATAAAGCCAAAAATGATCTCCAAAGATTAGTATCTTCTTTAGTGAACTATAAAATAATTAATTTCTTCACATCCCATGCTCCTAGAAGTGTCAAATACCAATTGATGCTAGGATCCCAAATCATAAGTATGGAATAACCATTCCACAGATGGAGAATTGCTCTGACTTGAATCCTCTGATCTATACACTCTATCTGAATCATTACTTCCTGAAACTCAAAGAAGTATTCAAAAAATCTGGATTCTCTAAAGAGATTTAATCCAATACTATGAGGCATGAATTCCTAAAAAAATTCAAAGAAATCATCTTCAAATTCTATAGTATGTTCAGTCCCACTCTCAAGAGGTCTCCCAAGGGATATGTTGCCAAACACTTTACTCTACTTTGTGATTAGGGACTGAACATCTAAATGATAGTACCTCTTGTCTTCCACTAGATTGGATGGTAGAATCAAGCATTCTACTGCCCATTCAACTTGATCATGATGAATCATCCTCTCCATCCTCTTGAAATACACAATGTGAGGACCTCCATTAGACAATTCTCTCAACACTATCTTCTTCCCATTTTCTTGAAACTACAACTCCATTGTTTGTAAATTCAAAGTGATCTCTCCAAGAGATCGCAACCACTGAATTCCAAGCATTGCATCATTATCTCCAATGCCAACAACATAAAATCATCTTTGATGCCAAAATTTCCCAATTGTATAGATAAATTGGAGATTTTACGGTTGCAAGATATAGTGAAATCATTAGCCACCATGACTTTGAATCCCTCAAAATTTTTCATCTTGAGGCCTCTTCTTGCAATTAGTCCTTGATTAATGAAGTTATGTGTGCCCATCGAGCACACCATGAACCTTGAAGGATTCATTCTTTTGAAAAATGGATAATTGGGCCAATGCATTCCCACTTCCTTGCCCTCTTTCAGGTTCAATTGGGCCTCTTTCATCATCACTATACTCATAATCATACTATTGTTCTAAAAAATCAAATTCTGATTCGTAATCAGAATAAGCTCTCATGTGATGAGAAAGATCCTTACCATAACATCTATTCCATTTAGACCACGGTTCTTGGGATGTGTAACAAACTCCTTTTATTAGCTTCTCACACAACTCTTCATCCATATTGGTAGGAAACTTCTTGGAAGGAAGAGGTAAAGGCTTCTTTTTTTCCTTATGTGCAAGGGATTTTGATGGAAACTTCGGCCTTGGAGTAGCCAATTCCATGCTTCTAGCTTTCCTTATTGCTTCTTCAAGACTTGGTGGATAAAATGCTTTAACCCACCCTTTCAATGGATCCATAAGACCTAACAACACAACAAGCCTTCTTTCGGTGATGTTGGGCACCATCACAAAATGTCTTTGAAAATATGCAATATAAGAATCCAATGAGCCATGTTGTTTCAACTAAGCAAGCTCACGAAACTTGATTTCTAGATCCTTGGTATCGAACCTATCGATCAACTTGTTGATAAATTCTTCATAAGAGTGACCAAACCATGGTACCACCACTTGTGTGCAACTCCATCCAAATGCAAAGTTGCAAATTTGATGGCGTCTTCTTCTAGCATAGGCCTGAGTGATAGGTAATTGTCTAGCTTTTGGACACATGATTGAGTTGTGCACTTGTCACTTCCATCAAAGTTATCTAAAGTGACTTTTCCAAGTGCTTGTTGATAGTCCATTTTGGGACCCATAGGAGCTCAAATATCCTTCTTTCCTCCTCCTCTTCCCTTCTTCTAATTCATATATTGATCAAAAGTTAATATTTCCCTTATTTCAAATGGAAGAGAAACATACTCCATATAACTTTGTCTTACTTCATCCACCATAGGGACTTCAAGTTCGGCAGATGCTTCCTCGCTTGGATAAAATTAGGAAGGAGAGGTCTAGGGCTGATTCCCTTGATTTGGAACCATGTTACCCAACTATTCTCCCTCTTGGTTCCGAATTGGAACCACTAGAATTTGATTCTTGCTTTGGCTGGGCTGGGGTCACTTGCAAGTCTATCTTCGCAAGTAACCTTGACATCATATCCATCATGGAATCAAACTTTATTTTTTCTTTAGAATCACTGTAATTTTCCTCATGGGCTAGTCCCTTTCCCCTATTAGCCATGGTTTCAACTAGTGTTTCTTGGTTTCTCAAAACCTCTAAAAAAGTCAATTTTAGGAAGCTGAAAATGAATTCTATTTCCTTTGGTGTAGCACCGAAATTCCCTATCACTCATCTGACACTGAAGCACGAAACTCACAGGATGAGAGGAAAACATGCTCTAATACCATTGTAATATTCCCCCTTAATTATTTTTGATTTTTAATCAGCACCAAACATCACTATTAGCGTTAACTCCAAATAATAACCAGCTTGGAAAGTAACCCTTCACCTTTTGATCACCAAGATCCCAATGTGGGCGAGGTGAGAGCATATGGTGTCAGGAATTGTTAGCAATTGGAAAATGAAATTACAAAACTGCTAGGCGGCCAACCGACCATAAGCTCAACCACTTATTCAACAGGGAGAATTTAAAAAACTACTGAAAGTAAATTATTTAACTCAACCACTTCTTTAGTGGGAGTAATTATAAACATTTAAAATGCAACAATAATTAAATAAGCTATTAGTACTACTAAACCAGCTTTACAAAGATAGAGTTTTCAGCTACAAAAACATAAATTTATTCTTCCAATGCCTCAAAGAGTTAGAGAAAAACCTCTAACTGATACAATATGAGAATGATATAGAAATTGAGCTCAAATCAATAGTATGTCAAAAGTAACCAAGTTTGATAAAAAAATAGTAAGTACAAAAAATCAGACCAGCAAGATGAGAATTCACCAATATGCTCATATCTTCACCAAACGAAGCCCAATTGACGTGAAACTGAATGTAGATGAATCCTTGAACCTAGGTGTCCAAGTTACAATAGATAGACACCCTTAAAATCTAAACCTGTTAATGACATGAATCCCAATGCAACCAAGAGAAGATGGTACGACCTCTAGGAAGGGTCAACCTTCTCCCAAAAATCCAAAACTTAGTAATAAAATATGAAAACTTGCAGAATTGGGTGCCCTACACAGGAGAATAGCTTGAGCAAATACCCAAAATCGAATAAAATATGCTGATGAAGCCACAAACAGAAATGTACTTCAGCTAGCACTTCCAATAGTAGTATAAATAGATTATAAACCAACAATCTGCCTATAAAAATCAGAAATAATAGATTATACAACAATAATTTACTATAGCAAACATGAATAACCCAATAATTTGCTATAGAAAACATGAATAAGCTCTATCTACACCTCTATGTGAAATACAGTCTTTAGTCACCATCTAGGAAGCCATAGTTCCAGGCCCAAAGAATGGTGTAGAAAGCTAGAGGTATGCAATCCTCATAGCAAAGTCTGAACTCAGTTCAACAATATAACATTATTAATTTTTTCAAAAGATAAGAATGAAGGAGCAAGGCATCATTAAAAAGACTCTTTAGCTGGAAAATAAATCAATTTGAAACCTCCAAGAAAAAACATTTTCAACTTCCTCATGGGACACCCATCTCCAAATGCACTTTTTAAAATATTAAAATAACTTTAATATCTCTTCCCTAGGCATCCACCAAAAAGAACAAATAAAACATCATTAAAGATAATCATATTTCATCTTGGATGACCACATAAAGGCCCCTTTTTTAAAAACAAATTCAAGTTCATGGCCTAGGCACAAGGTCCAAAAAGAAACATTGAAAAATGACTAAGTTATTAAAACTTAGCTCCAAGAGGAAAGAAGAAGCCAACACCCAAATTGAATTGCCTCACTGCCCAAAATAGAAAGATGACTAAGTTGTTGCTAGGATGAAACTGCCATAAATAGAACTTACTAAAAATAATAAACTGCTATAAATAGTAAGTGTTCCCAAATGCCTTTTGAGCACAAACCGGGTAGCCATCATGACTTACTAAAAATAGTAAGTGCTTGGAAAGGTTTTCAGATGGAGATGCATGTTATACTATCCTGGAGATCTTTGAAAACCTAGAAAAACCCATAACCCTTTCCTACATGCAAGGTACCAAAGAGAAATTCATGTCATTATTTCAACATGCATGTTACCTTACCTTGAAGCTCTCCAAAAACCCAAAAAGCTCCAAAGAACTATCTGTCAAAAATCCTGCATGCGAGCCTCCAAAAGCCAAGTTGAAATCTCCTACAAAATAGGAAAGCCTAATTTCCATTTCTGATTATCCCACGGGTTTCTAGAAATAGGCTAAATTCAACTAAAAAAGTGTAAGGCTAAATTGGGGACATTACACGCAAGTTGTGGGGAGTATGAACTACAACAATATTTTCATGTAGGCATGCTCCATTTAACTACACGATCCTATGGATGGATTGACTAAAAAAACTATAGAGCATAATTAAATCTAGCATGGTGCCATAAATTTTATACGAGTCAATCTCATAATAAATGAACATACCAATAATTATTGTAGTTGTTGGCTTCATCTCAAAGAAGAGTTTACATCACACTACCAAAATAATAAATATCCCATAGTCTTGAATTTTTTAATCATATGAGATATCAAGATAAGGGCCTTGCGTTACATGAACAAGGGATCCTCAAGCCTATCTAAGTCACAATACATCCAAGAATATGAGGGCTAGGAGATGTAACATGAGATGAGAAACTTTACAATCCTAGTGATCTCTCAGAGAGTGTTAAGGATGTCCTCTTTAATGTGTAAAATATTTTAGAAATATCATCTATGGATTCTATGAAGATTTATTTAAAACTAGCCATTTCCATGATACTACTATCCTCACTATTTACCTCAACATTTATTAGCTAGAACTCATTGACTAGGATAAAAAATATACCATACCATTATAAAAAATTTAAAATGAAGAAGCATTATCTAAATTTTTAGATGTTTGATATCATATTTTACAAGGAGATAATAAGAAAGGTTTTGAGATAAAGCTTAATATGTTGGCATAATTTAGACAAGAAGAATAATTATCTCAGTAAAAAAATATCCAAAAAATCCAAGAAGTCTATTAAGATGAATTCATACCCACCCCTTGGGAAAGAACAAGAAGAGATATATATCGATGAATAATTCCACCTCCCTCTTGCAACCACATAGTTATTGGATGGGTTAGCTTTTCTCATAGAGGATGCTATTGACATCAACTTTGGAATAAACAAGAATCCAAAAATCACTTAAATTGCAACTACCATGGATCCATTTCTTTTGAATGTCTTGGACCAGTTTGGTTTCTGCAAGAAATTCCTCCAAATTGTTGAGCAACTCATTTCTTCTCCCTCGTTTGCTGTCCTGGTGAATGACTCCCCTTCTCCTTTCTTTCGTAGTTTACGTGGGATGAGGTAGGGTGACCCTATCTTGTCGCTTCTTTTCATCTTGATGGATGAGGATTTGGGTCGTAATATCTAGAAGGTGCTTCAGGTCGGGGTTTTGAGGGGTCTTTTGCCTTCATCCAAATGTGATCTTATTACTCACCAAAAATTTGTTGATGACACTATTATGATGGGTATTTATTCTATTAAGGAAGTTAGAGCTGTTAAGTGGATGTTGGATGACTATGAGAAGGCTTCTGGTCAGAGGATCAACCTTCCTAAGTGTTAGATTTTCTTCCTCAACACTCCTAAAGCTCTGTAGCTTAAGCTTGCTAGAATCTTGTCTTGCAATAGAGGTGAGTTCCTGTCTTCTTATCTGGGGCTCCCTTTGTGCATCTCCAAGATTCCATATTCCTTTTGGTTGGATTTTCTGGATAAATTCAGCAGGTTGGAAAGGTGCGCTCCTCAGTCAGGTAGGTAAAATTCAACTTATTTCGTCAACTCTCCAAAACCTAGCCTTGTATGCTATGAGTCTCTTCAGGGTTCCTATAAAGTTTGAAGATAAAATGGAACAAATTATGAGAAGGTTCCTTTGGTTAGGGGTTGAGACTAAAGACAAAATTCCCCTTGTGGCCTGGGAGTCAGTGTGCAGGCCAAAGAAATGGGGAGGTCTGGGTATTAGAAATCTAAAATCTTTTAATAAGGCTCTTTTTTCAAAAAATGTTTGGAGGATCCTGAATGGGGATGCTGGGTGGGCCTCTTTGGTGAGTAATAAGTATCTATATGGTTTGGAGAAACCTTGGAACATTCTATCTTCAGAGGAGATTCCTTCTGGTTCATGTGTTTGGAGGAATATTATGTTGTGCAGGGACTTGATTGCTAGAGGTTTTAAGTGGCTGTTGGGTGATGGTACAAGTATTTTTTTTGGGAAGATGTTTGGTGTGGGGTCTTCCCTCTTATTTTTATTCCTTGGGTGCCTCCTATTTTCCCCTTGTGTAAATGATTATTTGGGGCCATGGTGGCTGATTATTTTGTAGATGGGAGTGGAAGAATTTTGAGGTATGGGACCCGTCTTTGAAGGTTTTGAAGGATTTCTTATGTAAGGTTCAAATCCCCTCTTTCCCTAGACCGGATAGAGTCATTTGGGCCCCTTGTTCTAGTGGAAATTTTTCTATGGCTTCTGCTCTCATAAGTTCTTTGGAAGCGCCTACATCTTTTCCTTTCTGGGGGAGGTTGTGGAATAAGAAGTTGATTCCCAAAGTGAATGTTTTCTTCTGGTTGCTTATGCAAAGTAAAGTTCTAACACAAGACAACCTTTGTAAGAGGGGGTTTGTGATTCCTAATAGATGTGTTCTTTGTGAAGCTGATGGTGAGAATGCTTTCCATATTCTCCTTGAGTGTGATTATTCTTTTTCTATTTGGAGTAAATTTCTAAAACTCTGGGATATTGGTTGGGTCTTTCCGGATTCTCTTGCTAAGTTTTTTTTATCAATGGACTTGCCCTTCTTCCTCTCCCATTCTGTGGTGGCTGTGGGATCTTATGGACCCGCATATTTCTTGAGGATTATGGAAAGAAAGAAATAATAGGATCTTTTTAGAGTCTAAGCTCAAGGCTGATAGTCTTTTTATCAAGATCCGTTGGGCCATTCTAGAGAATTTTGCTTTGATTCATTTTGATTCTACTCGGTGTGTCCCTTCTACTTGCCTTGCTGGTTATGAGCTACTTGTGACTTCTAACTAGAAGATTACTTCAATTCCTATTGTGAATCCTAAGTTAAACTCAGTTTCTAGATTGAACACTAGATGGAAGCCTCCTCCTTTTGGTTGGGTTAAAGTTAACTTTGGTGGGGCAGCGAAGGGGAATCTCAGGCCTGCAGGTTGTGGGGGGTGTTAAGAAATGATGTTGGAAAACTCCTTGGCATGGTGGCACTCTCGTTGGGAAATCATACCAATCATTGCGTGAAGGTGGAGGTTGCATTCATAAGTGTTAGATATGCTATTAGCAAAGGATACTCCAAATTATGGGTGGAAGGAAACTCCATGAACATAATAAATTATTTGCGTGGAACTCATGCTCTGAGTTGGAATTTCAACCAACTCATTAAGGATACGATAATCATGTTGCAATCTTGTGATGAGACCCACGTCTCTCGGGTTTACCGAGAAGGAAACTCGTTTGCAGATTTTTTTGCCAACGAGCCTGTCAGTTTAAATGAATTTCATTCATGTGAGGAGGGATCGATCCTTCCTAAGAAAGCTAGGATTTTATTAAGAAATGATGGCGTGGGGTGAGGTGATGCAACATTTAAGGTTTTGACCCTTCATCCATTTTGCACGCTTTGTGGGTGTCTTGCTACTCTCTGGTATTTAGTTGAGTTTGCAAGGGTTTGTGAGTCTTGTGTTGGTAGCCATGGGTGGTGACAGGAGCAGAATCGAGCTGCATTCATGTGGAGACATTCAGAGAAAGAGGAAACTCTTGAATATTCTGCTCCATGGTAATTTTACTCCATTTTTGTAGAGATTGCATGGGCATGACCCTAATACCTCGGTTCCTTTTGTTTCTTTTTGGCATAATTGTAAGCTCAAGGTTAAAGGTACAAAAGTGGAGGTAAATGAGGATTTGGTTGCCACTATTACTGGGATGACGACTGTGGGCTAGAGGTTCTTCAAGGATAAAAAAGAGTAATGAGGAGGCGATGGTCCAATTTTTTAAAGATGATGAGCGGAAGCAATTAATCAAATTGGAGAGCTTATGAGGGAAATTCCCTCAAGAAAATCTGGGCGAGCGTTGCTAAGGTGCTGATGCATTACATGACTCTAGAAGGGAGGTTTAGGGCTATTCTTGGTCACCATTTTACTCTCCTCAACCATTTTAGACATGGTTTGTTCATTTTCTTCCCTTTCTTTCTGTTATCATCTTTGGAGGACTTGGTGTACACACATTTGAAGAATAGGAGCCTCCCCGTCCTCCATGAAGGGCTTATTTTATTGATTATGGAGCATGTCAAGAATCTTATCCCTACTCTAACCATCAAGGGCAAGGAGAAAGATTTAAGTGACATGTCTGGGTCATTGGGTTCAGAGTCCTCTTCGGATGAGGAGGAGGAATGGAATGAAGATGAGGAGGATGTTTCTCCTGTGGCTGCGACTACGTCTTCGAAGAAGAGGAAGGTAGTTGGTGTCAAGTGCAATAGGACTACTAAGCAGTTGGCCCTTTCTGAGAGTGAGGACACAGAGGTGGGGTCAGGCGATTCTTCTCCCAAATCTGTGGAGGTGGTTGTTGGTAAAGATGTTGTTGGCAATGGTCTTAAGGTGGGGACACATGATAATGTTGTGGGTTTGGTTGACAAACTGAGGAGGTTGTTGAAGCGTATTGCTAACCTAAAGAACAAGGCCTCTGAGGTTCCAACTAAGGACCCCAATGTGGCTAGTGAGGATAAGGATTCTGGTGAGAAGATGGTGACAATTGAGGATTCTCCCATGCATGACTTGCCCAAGGAGGAGTAGGACAAGGAGATTAGGGGTATGGATGAGGAGGATGCGGAAAAGAAAAAATCCAAATAGGATCCCTTGAAGGTAAATCCTCTTTTCGAGGAATTTTCTTACCTTGATGATGATGCTACCTCCATGTATGAATTATTGGATATGGCTAGAGATGGGGCCATTGTACCTTTAAATTAGCCAAATGGACTCTACAGGAGTTCAATAAGATTAATATTAAAATTAGAGGTTTGAAGGAAAATATGAAGAATGTTTTGAAGGGTTCAATGTCAGACATTGTTATAGACAAAATGTTGGACCTTGAAGGTTCCTATCATGACTTTAAGTCTTTGTGTGATGAAAGATTGACGACTCTGGAAGCCAAGGTTTTAGGTATAAATGTGGATATCAAAAATTTAATGCATGCATACCATATCTCTGTGAAGAACATGGACTCCTTAGAAGTCATTTTTAGAAAAATAAGTGAGCTCAGGGAGGATCAAGTTTATTTCTTTGAGCTTATGGAGAAAGAGCACGCGACCAAGTACAAAAGTAGAAAAGTTGCTAAGGATGATGACAAACGACCTGTTGGAAGAGGTTCAGCTAATTGGAAGAGATCATTTGATGCTTAGAAGAAGGAGTTGTTGGATATGGTCGAAAGACATAGGAACTAGCAGATTGAAGTGGCCAACACTTTGAGTGGCTTGAACTAGTGCCTCGTATTTTCTTTCTGTTTCCTACTGGGTGTAGGTCTCTTTTAGGTTGTTTTGCTATTGTGTGGTTGTTGGGTGATGTTGGTAATTGTTTTTCTTACTTTTAGTGTAGCACTCGTTCGATTGTGTTTTTTGGTTGTTGGGTTGTTGTTGGTGGTCTTTTGGAAATCCTTTCTTGTAGCATTTTGTATCTTCTGTTGTAAATGGTTTTGGGTCCCTTCAAAACTTGTTTTTCCCTTATAATCAAAACTACCATGGATCCTAAGGATAAGGAAATACATGCTTCTATACTTAAAATATTTTTTTATGTCTTTGCCTAAACCTTCATAAACATGCTAGGGCTATATATTTTACTCATCATGCATCATATTTTTGTGCAATTATACGCTAAACTTGTGAACTAAAATATAAAAAAAATGCACTCTAAGATAGCTCTCCTTTTTAAGGAAGAATTATTAAAATTCTTGGACATAGGCTTCATTTTTCCTATCGACTGCTTTAAATGGATATCTAATGTTGTACTTATAAGTAAAAAGAACAAAGGGATCCAAATTTGTATACACTTCTACAACATCAACAAAGCATGCCCTAAAGATGAATTTCCTTTTCCTAATATTAACCTTATAATTGACTCCATAATAGGATAATATATTCTCTCCCTTATGGTTGAATTTTTTAGATACAATCAAGTTCAAATAACACTTAAGCATTAGAAAAAAACAAATTTCATAACACCACAAGAAATATTATACAATCAATTCATTCCCTTTGGGTTAAAAATATAGGAGCTAGCTATCAAAGATCCATGAGTTTCATCTTCTATTACATGATCCTCATGATTTTGAGGACTACATAGATGACATATCGAGCAAATAAAAAACTTGAGTTCTATGGATTTTTTTATAATGACTCGAGGAATATAAGGTTTACCTTAGTCTAAATAAATATTTGTTTAGAGTAACCATGTATAAATTACTTGGTTACATCATGCATAGATGAGGCATAGAATTGGATCCTATAAAGTTCAAAGCTATCAAAAATATTCCTCCACTCCACAATCTTCAAAAAATTCAAAACCAATAGGGAAATTACAATCCATTAAAATATTCATTACTCAATTAATGAATAAATTCCAACCATATACTCATCTCTTGAGGAAGAATATAAGTTTTCACAAGGATCAAACAGGTCAATAATATTTTAATAAAATCAAGTAATATTTGGCTAAGCCACTACCCCTTATGGTACATACTCCTAAAAACCTATTTTTGTTGTACATTTTAGCTACCCAACATGCTTTGGGTTCCCTACTTGCACAACATGATGACCAAGGTTGAGAAAGAGCTATATACTATATAAGTAGAACATTGATTAGATATGAAGCTAACTATATACCTATGGAAAAATATTGTCTAGTTGTGGTATTTTCTTCTCAAAAGCTATGACATTACAAACTCTCTTAAAAAATAAATCTCATAGCCATGATCAACTTGCTCAAGTACCTTCTCTCAAAATTATTTGACAAGGTGAATGGATCAATGGGTCATGCTCCTTAGTGATTTTGGTATTGAGTATGTGGATGCAAAAGTAGTTAAGGAACACATTGTTGTAGATCAATTAGAAAAATAATCATTGGAAGAATCTCACCCTCTTACTATGGATTTTATTGATGATTCTATGCTCTCCTACAAAAAAACATAAGAATAAAAGCTCTAATTTGATGGTTCCTTCACAAATCATGGCTTGAGAACTGGCATCCTATTCCTCACACCATGGGGGGACATATCTTTTGAGAAAATATCGTAAGTAAATAACAAGGCCACATATGCTATAGATATAATCAAATATCTTCTTGACATGTCAAATGATATATAGGAATGCTAATTTATAATGGAATAATTGTTTATCATAGCATATGATGTCCTTAAATTTGTAATGGAATGTGATATTCTTGGTCCCTAATAATAATTGGTACCATGACATCCACACCTATCTCACCCATCAAATCCTTCCACCTAACCTCACAACTAACCAATGAAAATCATTCATCCAATGTGTCTCTCATTCCACCATCCTTAGCAACACCCTTTATCAAAGGGGCTATGATCGTACCTTGTTGTGATATCTTGATATAAATGAGGTAAACCTAGTGGTTAAAGAGGTTCATGATGATATTTATGAAGCCCATAATGATGATATTGTCTTATCCAAGAAGCTCCTTCACATAAGATAATACTGGCCTAGTATGGAGGACACTTGTTAGTACTTGAAGAAATTATTATCTTGTTAGAAGCATAGAGATCTGATTCACGCTCTATCTCAAGCCTTGTATCCTATCAATAATACTTGGCCCTTCTCCTGTTGGGGCCTTGAAATCACTAGTAAAATAAATCATACTTCATCTAAAGGCCACAAGCACATCACCACCACCACTAAATACTTCACAAAGTGGGTCAAAGAAATTCCACTCATGCGACATGCAATAAAATGTCCAAGTGTATACCTAACCACATCCTTTTTGATATGGTATTACCACTTCCATCATCAACAAAAATAAAAAATCTTTCAATAAATTTGAAATATAAACCATCTATAAAAAAATTCCACATCAAACACAAATGGTCCACTCTATACTAGACACTAGGTAACAAACAAGCTAACACATTTAATGAAAAGCTTATCAAGATCCTTAAAAATATTACCAATGATATTGGCTATGATTGTTACCTCCAAATCCACCCCACCATATAGGCCTAATGAACCAACATTCACACTCCCATAAAAGACACACCAGATTCCATAGTCTTTTGAGTTGAAGCAATTTTATTAATTGAGGTTGAGCTAGCTTCATTGTGGATATCCTTACAAAACCTAATTGGTGATGAATAATACCATGTTGCATGACTATAAAAATTAGATTTCTTGAATAAACATAGGATTAATACACTCAATCATTTAAAAGTGTATCAAAGTAACATTCATCTAATATTTAATTAGTGTATCAAATCCAGATAATTTTAAGTTGGTGATTTTTTCCATAAGGAGAATAAAAAAACTACTCAAGAAAGAGAATACAAAGGAAAGTTTGAACATAATTAGTCAAGTCCCTGTGTGATTGTGAAAAAATATAGATTAGGAGCATAAAACTTGGTTACATTATAAAAATAGGAATATGAAGAACCTTTCAACATTAAACTTCTACACTTGAATCCAAAAGATCAAATAATTAATAAAAGCTTATAAAAAGTGAAAATAAAACAAATAAAGAGAAAAGTGTCCAAGAATGAAAAATATTTCCATGGAACCTTGGGAAACTACCATGAGAAAAAAAATTTGTGTATTTCATACATAAATCCACTACCCATGTGTATCCTACTCTCTGGGCCAAGCTTTTTCCTCCTATTATCCCATATATTATTCACAACCATTATCTAGTCATCCATATCATACTGTCATATTTTTCTTATCCATCACATATGTATCCTCATACCATCATACCTATCCTTTTTACCACATTTTAACTTGATAAGGAAATGGAAAAGACCTTGAAACATGTTTTGGCAATCCCTTAATATGTATAAGCATAACATCATAAATGAGCCATAAAAAACCAAGTGGGGCATATCACTCCTATGTGATGTATTCATTGGAAATACATCTTGTATCCCTTTCCTATTTGAATCTCATATCACATCCCCATATTCCTATCCATAATATAATCCTTCCATATATCCAACACCTTTACCCTTGGTGATAGAACATGTTTTCTCCTTAAACAATTAGAATGTTAGCTAATCCCATGCATACCATGCGATAAATCCAAGACCCAAAAAATATCCACATCAAACCTTTATGACTAAGATCCTTTTCCTAGTATCCAAATCTAATCCTTGCATCTAATCTAGTGCCCAAATCTCTTAGCTATCCAAAAACCACACCACTAGCATCGTAAAATAATATTGCCAAATCTAGCCAAGCAACCTAATGCATATCCAAAGGCATCCATAAGTTGCATTCTTAATCTTTCCAAAATTTAAACCCTGTTTAAATTATTCAATCATTATCATTGAGATATATTGTTCCCACATTAATAATATTACCATTATCATCAAAACTAATTAATCATTAGCTTTCAACTTGATCAAGGGTAAACTATTTTTATTTTTATCTAAACACTTGCTTGTTTTATTTTGTGTGTTTATTTTGTCACTTGAATTTATGATTCAATCCTAGTGGCATCATTTATCCTATTCCATCCATTTCATCCACCCCATCCATCTCATTCCATCACCACCCTCCTTTTTTAATTGTGACAATAGATTGGGGTAACAAATTAATATTTTCTTCAAGAAGAAATCTTGGAACATTCCCTCTATTACATTTCCAAGGTAGTATGAACCAAAAATCTTCTATGATGTGACTCCTTATAAAATTTAATTTTATGTAAACACATCACAAACTAGACCAACACCCTTGATGAAACTCTCTAATACATCCATAGAATAATGTCCTAGTTTAGACTTAATAATTTTCATTGTCATTATCATGGGAAATAAATACAACTTGGGAGGCAAATCCTTATCAATGTTTTATTAGGCCCTCTCCTATTTTACCTTGTTTGTGTTTTTATGCCCATATTGTACCTTTTGTGTCATTTTTCATTATTTTTGTTCTTTTCAAAGTATTATGTCATTTATTTTATATCTTTTTGTTTTTTAATGTGTCATCCCACACTAGACAATCATTGTCCATCATCCTATGTTGTGTCTCATGGATAGGTGTATTAAGATATCTCTCTTTTTTTTTATCTTTTTCTTGACATGTTTGCATCATGGCTTGTTGTTTGTCTTTCATTTTTATTGTGATTTCAAAAATTGCATCCTATGCAATTTCACATTCCATAAACTACCCCTTTAGATAAATTAATTCACCAATGCAACATTCCTTTAATTTTGTCCCTAACTTGTTCATCCATGGCTATTAAGATGATTTTTATTGTGGATGACCACATGTCGCATAGACCTCTACATGCCACATGAACATCCTGAAAAGCTTCTTGACTATATAGTTGTTTGTACATTACACTTCCTGCCTACTTGCAAGTGTAACACCTCTATACCTTGTAATCCCATCAGGAACGACCCCTTGCATGCATATACTTCATTTCCCCCCCTCATTTGGCCATTCATTCAATTTATTCTTACTCCTCATTCAATCTCTCAATCTATCTCATTCTTCAACTCTCTTGCACTCTCTACACCATTTTCTACCACCTCCATTGTACTTTGGCTGTCTACATCAAGACTTTGGAACTATTGGCATATCTTGTACAAGCTTGAAGGTTGCACCTTCTCTCTTTTGATATTTCTCACTTGCTAAGGGAGGGTAACTGTAGCTTCATTGTTGCATTGTCTATTTACTTTGATATGATAGTATTCTATCTTTTCTATTTACTTTCTTATCTCATCTATTATTTTCTCTATCTCTATCTATCTAGTTTTTTGTGGAGGTGGTAACACCTACATGGGTGTTTGATTGAGACAAGCCCCTAAAACAACCCCAACCATTTTCTTGTTTCCATGTGTGTAGTGTTGAAGTTGGAGCTTTGTTGGAGGCTTCATTCTTGGACCCCTTTGTGAGTCTCTTTTCCTCTTCTTCATCTTGTCATTTTATTTCCATTTAGTTTAGCTTATGTTGTAATTTTCTCTGTTATTTTAATAATTTTTGAGTATTTAGTTGCCAAAATTGTTAGTGGGTTCTAAGTCATTTCTTTTGGTAAAATTAGTTTTCATCTATATGGGACTACAATGCATTGTAGGGAAATCCATGCGCCGCACTATTGTCCTTGGCTGAGAGCTCACTAGTTTTTCTAGAAGACCTCTACAACCTGCTCTTTCAGTTCCTAAAATTTTCATCCTATGATTCTACATAAAACATAAATAAATAAAATTCATCTCTCATCCCATCACCCGAGATTTGATCCTTGAGGTAGTTGAGGATTATTTTCCCCTTTGGACCTTGTCACCTTTAGGGTGTTGAATCTCCTCCTCTACATTTTGGTGAACTTAATATAAAACTATCCTTACTCTAGTCTCTTGTTGAAAAATTATTCTATCTTGTTTGGACGTCTATTGGACCAAGTGTTGTGACACTTTTACGAGTTCACAACTCATTCTACAACTTTAGGGCATGTAGTAAGATGAAGCATTCAACACTTAGATATGAGTTTAAGATGATAGTTCAGTCCAATCGGTCAAGGTCCTAAATTTGATCAATTCACCATGGGTTTGTCACTTGGTTATATACCTCCTTGTGTTTTTTTTCATCCATATACTGAGGTTCAAGTGAGTTATCAAACAAGTACTCCATCTAGGTCTTCTTCTCCCATAGAACATGAGTCTGATCTTAGGGTCCCCTTTGAGCAAGTTCAATATTTGAAAGAGAGACTTACATAATTTGAAGATTTTCTAGATAAATATAACTTATACACTCAAGCTGCTCCTATTGTTTATGGTATGAGGAATTTACTTATCTCAGACTGCAAAGGTATTGAGTTGCTCCATGGGATAGCTAATATAGTAGAAACTAATGTGCCCTTGTACACGATAGCCTTAACCTACCCTCAAGATATCGAATCAGAGATCACTGGTACATAGCTGAATCACTTGATGTCAGAGGTGTCTGTGTATATGGTGGATACCAATCCTTCTATACCTTCTTTCATTTCTATTGATAACACACACACTGTGCCTCTTGATATTCTTGGAGTTAGTGTGAATCACATTCCTTTGGGGTATGAGATTCCTAAATCCACATCTTGAACCTTTGCTACCATGACTAGTCAACCTCCCCCACCTTCACCATACAATCCTGTCTTAAAAATCCTATTGCAAAATATTGGTTGAATTCAGTCTCAATTAGCCAACCTAACTAGTTCTACTTCTCATTCCACATTGAAACCATATTACCATCATAGTCCCTTGGTCCTAAGTATCTTAAATGTTCCCATTCCCTAAGGGGTGAAAATTCCTAATTTTGATAAGTACAATGGTACGGGTGACCCGCAAACTCATGTCTCATCATTCACTACCATGTGTAGTGACTTTCTCTATTAGGATGTGTTGTTAGCAAACTATTACCATGATCTCTAAAGGACACCATTTTGGAGTGTTTTTTCTCCCTTCCCGATAGTTACATCTTCACCTTTGAGCAATTGGTTAATCAATCCTTGTAGCAATTCCAAGCTAAAATTGGGTTGAAGGTCACCTTTATTGATCTCATCCACTATAAGCAGGGGGCTCACAAGAAGGTGATTGAATTTATTGCTCGCTACCAATCTCTATTTTCCTATATCTCTTATGCCCTACCTAGTTCTAATGTTCAGTGAGTGTTCATGGGGAATCTCCAACATACATTGAGAGAAAATGTTCTCTTAATGAAATACCCCTCTTTTCCCCATCGATGTACGACGCTTAGAGACTACCACCAAATGGTGACACAATACATGGGTTTCTCCTCATCCTTGGATCCTGATAATCAATTAGTCATGTCTATTTCTTGGGAGTTTAAAAAGAACAAGGTAGTAAGAAACATAGTTTTCATTCCTATCGAAAAGAAAATTGAAAGAAATAACCGAGGTTTCATAAAGTTATCTAAGTCTTACACCAATTTTCTTTAAAAGTTATTATTATATGGCTTGATCACTCTCCTGAAAATCAGACTGCTACCTGATGAAAAAGCTTATCCTAGTTGGTATGATGCAAAAAATTCTTGCCAATACCATAGAGTCCCTAGTCATAACATTAAATGTTGTGTGCACCTTTGAAATGTAGTCCAATACCACATAGATAGTGGTTCCATCCAAATTGATGATAGAAATAAAAACTAAAACAAATATATAGCCAAGGCTAACAACCAACTATAGATCTGCACAAATCCCTTCCCTTCTCATTGTACCAACCTTATCACATTCACTTCCACTTCTTCTAAACCTAGCCATTGTGACTATGTGAACACAGTATCATTCACTCTTATTCCTCCTATGAATTTTATGGAAAATATTCTTGTTATAATTTTTACACCATATGACCTCTACCTCAATAGGGAATCTTCTCCTCTTTACATCTTGACTCAAGTCAACTACAATATTGTAACAGGTATTATGGTTGACCCTGCCAGTTGGGTCAATATTATTATAGAGGAGACACTTTTTATTATCAACTTACACAAGGAGAAATATGAGGAATTGAAGGCCACGATCCATACTCACGATGGATTCTCTATACCTCCCATTGGTTCTATTTCTTTGTCAGTCCTAGTTGGACCCAAATCCCTAGATATTCCTTTTTTCATGATTTTTGAATCCAACCTATGCAGAGTAAGACTAGGCATTCCATGGCTAGTCTCCATGAATGCGGTCACATCAGTAGTCCACAAATGTTTAATTTTTTTTTACAATGGTACAATCCATACCATCCACAAAACATGATACAAACCCCTTGTGTCACATGGGGGTTTCTCCTTAGAGAATTTCTAGCTTGCTCCTACTGGACCTTTATCACCCTATGGAGACTTTTTTTATAGGGCCTACTACAGGTACAAGATGAGAGTTGTGGCCCCTAGTGTTGTTTTCCCCCCTTCATCTCATGTGCACTCTTCATGAAGGCATCTATGCATGTGTGACAACATGCCTTATCCTCCACACCTTCCTCCTTGAAGGTTACAAACAAGCACACTCCCACACATAGACCTTTTTCGGATCTAATTTCACAACCTTCGATAGTATCTGCAATTCCTTCCACTATGCCTAGCATAGGAGAAGGAAAGGCACCCATGTTGATGAAATCTAAGCCTCAAGTCTTCCAACTCCCATTCTTTCCCACAATTCCTTGACCCACTGTGTATGGTAAGGGGAAGAATACAAATGGAGCTATCTCTTCTTCTATTGATCTTACATCTTAGACCTCGAGGCCTCCTCTCTTTCCTCCACCTGCTTTAAAAGCATACAAAGGAAAGGAGCCCATGGCTGAGATCCCAGTATTTGTTTCTGTAGCTCCTCATGTCCCTCCTTGGGAACCTACTCTCTTAGTAGTAATGGTTGTGAAGATTACTCCTCTAGTAGAACAAGATCCCCTAGAGTCTTCTTAGGCCTCTCTTCCAGGTAGTCATAACTATCAAAATCGACTTGCAAATGATTGTAAGCATCATTGATGGGCTCTGGCCCAAGAATGTGATACCTTGTAGAAAAATGAGGAAGAGATTTTTTCTTCTGTAATTTTTTCTATTTCCATTAGCTCTATTCCCACTTCTACTCATATTTCCTTAGTCCTACTTCTGGCTTCCTCAATGGATCCCGATGAACCTCACCCTAAGTGGGTGTAGGTATTCATTTCTCCTTCTTCAAAGCCTCCCTTGATCACTTCTCTACTTGATCTTCCTCCTTTTCTTAAGCTTGTTGATATGCTTCATTCATATATACTGTGGCTTATTTTGTATCTTTTGTCTCTTCTAATTTTGATGAGAGGATTCCACATCCTCCTCTTAAGTGCAAGTTAGAATATGTACTCACTCCAAAGGAAAATTGTAATAAATATTTTTCTTCTTCATCTCATTCTAGTATGGTCTTTTCCATTCTCATAATGGAAGAGTCTCCTTCTTCCTCAGAGTTTTTCATTGTCCCTCTCTTAGAGGTTGATAACGACTCCTCAATTCATTTTCCTCCTTTTTCTCAATAACAACAATTCACATCAGAGAATTATATATTTGAATCGATGGAGGACATTCTAACATTATCATATATCTTTTCTAGATCAATGTCATTAACCTCGCAGAAGCTTGTCAATGGGGACATTGAGGTGACCTCCTCCTTGGCTCTTGTTGTAGTTGAGTTGATAGACATCACTCTCACTATCCTCCCTCTATAGGCTCATATTCCCTCACCTTATAATGATCTAGATTGGGAGCATGATGAATTGTTGGAGGTGTTGGACTAGAGCAATACCTCTTCTTATCTTTAGATTATATTTGTGTGTTTGTTTGTGTTCCCTTGTGCTTGTCTATTCATGTTTCTGCTTTCATCTAGAGGACCCTTGTTACCCTTGTAGGTACTTAGATACAAGAGAGAGAATCTATTGTAAAACTTCTATATGTTTCACCATTCTTCTATTTATCATAAAAATTATTTTTCACATTGGGAATGATGCAAAGTGTCGAGTCATTTAGGCCTCTTCCATGTTGACCCAACTTTTTATTTATCTTCACATGTGCTCTTCTTCCTATTTTAATCTATTTGGGGGGTGATTACAATTCATATATTTTACGCTATATACATTTATGATCAGTTTTGACCCCGAATAATTAGATCCCCTTGTGGTTTTGATCTCTACTTCTTGATGTTGCGGATTCTATGTGTTATCCCTCACGTGATAACATTACATGGGTACATCTTGATATGTTTTTCATGACACAACATCTCTCTATCTTTATTCTCCTTAGAATGGCTTGTACTCCTCTGTGTAGCACAAATCATTCTAAGGGGGGCTATCAAATTTGATTATTTCTTTCTATTTTTCAAAAATGTATGTCTTAAAAATATGTCTTATGATCTCATCTTCTAGCTTGGGGGCAGCCTAACTAGACTTGTCTTTTATCTCGATCTCATCCCTAGCTTGGGGGCAACCTGACGAGACCTTTTTTTCTTGTGACTATTTTGCAACGTAGTTTACAACAACCACATTCCTATTTGCTTGTCATATGGTCTCTAGCATAATGCAACTTGCTAGCCATACTTATCAACAATGTCTTTATATCTAATCAGATTTTATTACATCTATTTTTTTCTTTTTCACCTAACGTGTTTGTCTACAGCTAACATGTTTGTGGTGAGATTGTAGTTCACTTTGTAGGATAGAAGACCCTTGTCCTCTTTACGTCTTGGATAAAATTTTAAATTGCATATAGTGGATCAAAGACCTGCATCCTCTTCATCCCAGGTATATTCTCTCCAACCTCTTTCTCTCTCTACTTTAGCTCACATATGCTAAAATACATATGCTCGCTAAAGTGGGGGAAAATGTAATGTCCAAAAATGTATTCTATGCAATTTCACATTCCATAAACCCCCACTTTAGATAAATTAATTCAACAATGCAATATTCCTTTAATTTTTTCGCTAACCCATTCATCCTTGGTTGTTAAGATGTAGTTTTGTCACAGACGACCATGCATCATGTAGATGTCTACACATCGTATGAATGCCCTGAAAATATTCTTGAATGTAGTATCTATTTGGATGTTACACTTCCCGCCTACCTGCGAGGGTAATGCCTTTGCACCTTGTAGTCATGGTCACACTAGGAATGACACCTGCATGCATATATTTGGCTATTCATTTAATTCATTCTTATTCCTCATTAACTCTCTCAATCTATCTCATTCTTTCACTCTCTTGCACTCTCTACACCATTTTCTACCACCTTCATTGTACTTTGGCTCTCTACATCAAGACTTTGGCACTATTGGCACATCTTGTACAAGCTTGGAGGTTACAACTTCTCTCTTTTGATATTTCTCACTTGCTAAGGGAGGGTAACTGTAGCTTCATTGTTGCATTATCTATTTACTTTCTTATCTTGTCTATTATTTTCTCTATCTCTATCTATTTGGTTGTTCATGGAGGTGGGAACACTACATGAGGGTTTGATTGAGGAAAGCCCCTAAAATAGCCCCAAACATTTTCTTGTTTCGATGTGTGTAGGTGTTGAAGTTGGAGCTTTATTGGAGGCTTCATTCTTGGACCTCTTATGAGTGTCTCTTTTCCTCTTCTTCCCCTTATAATTTTCTTTCCATTTAGTTTAACTTATGTTGTCTTTATTTCTCTATTATTTTAGTATATTTTGAGTATTTAGTTGCCAAAATTGTTAGTGGGTTCTAATTTGTTTCTTGTGGTAAACTCAATTTTCATCTATATGAGACTACAACATGCCACAAGGACGTTCATGCACTATAGTGTCATCCTTGGCCGAGAGCCTGCCAGTTTTTCCAAAAGACCTCTACAACCCGCTCTTTCGGTTCTTGAAACTTTCATCCTCCTATTCTACACAAAACATAAATAAATAAATGTCTTCTCTCATCCCATCACCTGAGCTTTGATCCTTGAGGTAGTTGAGGACTATTTTCCCCTTTGTACCTCATTTTCTTTTAGGGTTTCGAATCTTCTCCTGTACATTTATTTTTTATTTTCGAGTCAATCCTTTTATACATAAAATACAACATTTCCTTGATCTTTAGATCTTGGTATATTATATTTTATTCTATAGTAAAGAAGTTTCTCAATACATTTGGAATCACCCAAGTAATTCCTCAAAGATACTGAGAATCACCAATGTTCATTCCCCTCACAAATCATATCCCATAAGAAACCCCTTCACAAATTCCAATATAAAAACTAATCATTAATCCAACCAAAATATCAATCCATCTTAAAATTCATATCTTAATTCCTGCGCCATAATTCGTTTTCCACCCATGCCCCTATTGGCATTTTTTTGGTAGTAACCACTAACTCTAAGGTTCTCACCAAAATAGAGACTAGGTGATAAAACTTTGTGAAATAATGAATAAATCTATGCTCAAATCAGGGGCTAAAAATTCCAACAAGCAAGAGGAATATGTACATCTTCTACACTTTAAGCCATACAAAACTTGGGAGGGTGTTCCTAGAAATCCTTTTAAGATAAAAAAGTATAAAATATAAAAATAAACCCACACACAAATGTCTATAACTAGCTTTGATAGCTATTCATTATGGAGGATTGTTCACTCATATGAATCACATATCTTTAACTTTAGGAATATGGCTTAAATAATGCAACACAAGATGAAAGTTTGTCACTAATCCCTATAGGTGTATTCTTTATTAGTTTCTTACAACATTCCTAACCCAAAATTATAACATTATACATTCCTTTAGTGATTTATCAGTTACATGTTCACAATAATTACAAAACATATTTACAATAATAAATTATGTAAAATGGTAGAACATTAAACAATGAGAAATTTATTAAAATATATAAAATAATTGGATGGTTAAGTTTGAACTCTTAGAAAGGTACCTATTCCTATAACATAGAGTCAAATCGAGGTAAAACCATAATGACGAAGCAAACTTAATATTTAGATGGGTTTAATAATACTTGGCTTTCTTTTATAGAGCTTAAACCATCAAATTGGCTTCTATTCTAAAGCACCACCTCTACTTTATAATCCACAATTAGTTAAAAAGCTTCGCATATTAGTATTGAAATATTTTTTACCTTGGCATGCAATTGCACAATTTTATTTTTTTTACACCTCTTAGACACAAAATTCTGATACCCAATACAAAGAACAACAAATGTGAACTCAAAGATTCTTTGAATCCCCTAAAACTCTTAAACAATAATGGAGATAAAGTGAAAAATTAAATAGAAATAATATCTTATATTGATTTTTTGAATTAATTGATAAAGTCATCACAAATTTCACACAAACTCAAAAACAATCTACATTCATATACATTGATCTATAAACACTATCTACAACTTGAACTCAATGAACTTGCTTAGAAAATATGAATAGAGACAAACCATTTACATGAAAAATACAAACCCATTTATAAATACGAAACTAGGGTACATGACCCTTAAAAGAGAAGACATGGTTGTTTTGTATTTATAGAGAATACACATTCCTCCAATGTCCTCATCTTCAACAACTATGTAGAAAATACCCTTTCAATCTTTGTGAATACATCTAGAAACATGAAAATTTTACCTTATTTTGATTTTACATCATGGTGAGCATTAACTAAATTTAGATCTAACTGTATAGGGTAGAAGACTTTCCAAAAAAATTGAGTAATAATGACCTAGAGATGGCATGAAAGATCAGACTCTAAAATTTTGATTGCCTCGATAAATTAGGGCATGGCCACCTATGCAATTTCCTTGTTTGAATCCATGTACTTTTAGAATAAATAGTGTTTTTAGGGAATACTCAAATCTAATCTAGTAGGTAAAATGCCACATCATTTCATTAATAGTATTTTGGGTAATTTTTTTCCCTATCATTGAAAATGACTTGTAAATCTACCCCAAAATCATGAGCAATATTTTTTACATGGGAAAAAACATTTTATGGTAATCACTACATCAAATAAATTCAAAAAAAGTTCTAGAGTGACAAGTGGGAATTTATAGAGGAAAATGTGGAAGTTTTAGACAATTGAGGATTAGGGTTGGGAATACGTCATACCACATTCCAGTCAAGAATTTAGAGTATCAAGAATCAGGGGCGATATGAAAGTCATGTAAATGGAGGGAACTCTAAACAAACAGTCTTGACGAGATGAGATAGTGCTATAATATTGAGGATTTGGTTTTAGAGGTGATTAATACTAGGTACCCTTTAGAAGGAAAGCTCTAATCTCTAACTTTGACAAGTATAAAGTACATTATTAGGAAGTGAAGTTTGGAGATACACAAGGAAGAGTATTATGGTAGGGGCAACATTTTGACTTTGATAAAGTTTATGAAGGAATCAATGAGGTTTGGTAGTTGGGTATAACAAGGAACAAGTACCCAAGTAGAAGGATAACCGTAATTATGACTTTGATAGAGCACTTAGTGAAAAAAATCAAGTCGAGAGTTGGGATTCAAGTATGACATGTGAAGGGTACTTGGGGAAGGGGAACTTTGATAGTCTAATAGGGAGTAAAAAACTTAAGTGCCCATTATAATGATTTGAGGATTTGAGCTTGAGAATTCTAGGGAAATGGTATAAGGAGAAGTACAAGTTGAAAAGTCCAACACATAAAAGTTTCTAAGGTATTGGGTTTGGTCTTCAAGTCTTGGATGGATTGTATGAAGGTAAGGGAGAGGTTGATAGTACATCAACCATACTTTGATAAATTTTACAAGGAAAAGGGTTAAGATGTTGTGATCAGGTGGAAAGACATACCAAAATGAACGACACTAAAAGTCAAAAACTTCAATAACAATAAAAATAACTTAAGGAAATGATCCAAAGAGACCCAAATTTATAATTTTTTATTATTATTTTGTACTTTAACACATAATGAACAAATAGGTGATGAAACATGGTAGTACTAAGGTAAATTTTTGACTCATGGATAGCCCACTTAGACTATGTCACATTCACTATAGAGGGTACATTGATAAAAGTCAACTACAACATCGGGAAAAACTTTACCTACTCCATAATATTTTAAGCTTGTAAAGCTGGTACCTAACAACCTCATATTTTTTGATCAACTTTCTTGCCTTCCTTACCTCTTTTCTATCCTCTCTTTTCAAGAGACCACTCATGCTATCTCTTCCCATTAGCTCTCTTGAGGGGGAATCCATTTTTCATATCCATTTACTAATTCTATTTCTTATCCATTTACTAAATCCATCTTCCTTTGGCCAATTGAGAAATATTTCCTTCCCCTTATCCACATACTAAATCCATTCTTCTTCCTCTATTGATATCATCAAACACCTATAAATTATCCTTCTTTGAAATGATGCTAGTTCTTTTATTTGGATCACTATTTCAAATAGGTGTAAAATATAGATATGATCATACTTGTTTAGCTAAACTAAATTCCTATATCAATTCCCAAAATTAATTAAATAATATAATTATTTAATTAATCCCCTATTATTGGGATAATCATGTCATGTCAATAATTTAAAATTAAAATAATGAAAATCATCAAATCCAAAATCAAGTCAACATTCAATCCTAGCTTTCCAATCCCAATCACCAACCAATTAAAAAAATAAAAAACGAAATGAAAGTTATTAATCCAAAATGAAATTAATACTTAATCCTAGCCATCAAATCAATTAAACTAATCCTCACCACCCATCTCCAACTACCCTCAATCCAAATTCAAACTAACTTTTGATCCTTACCATCCATATAATCAAATCAATGCTATCCCTCCTCCCACCAACCACCTACATTTAATTCTTTCCCCCCTACCAAATTCTAATTAAAATTTGTTATCCTTGAATCCAGCTGCACTTGATTCATAGGATAACCCCCATAAAACTTGTCTGTCTCGTAGTCCCGTGCACTCTAAGCATGAAAAACAATGAAAATTTCAATTTTCTTTTGTGCGTGGTCATGAGCCTCAAATTGTCCTTTTGAGCGCTTATCTCTTTCCATTTTTCGAAAAGATTCAAAATGAATATTTTGTCACTTTTCAATTTTTCCAGTGTCAAAATTTTTTTGCCTCATGTAGGGGCGTTGATTTTTAGCGCTCCTACATGAGAGTTAGGAAAAAAATTTGCATGCAGCGACACTATTTTTCAACACCTTTGCATGAGGTCAGTGTTTTTTGAAAATGCATAGGTGGTGCTTCTCACCACCCGTGCACTTTTCCCTCCCTCACACACGAGACATTGATGTACTTCTAGTTCATTAATGCAACTTTATTAATCACTATTTATGGCTTCTTAAGTCATTTTAATCGCCGTTTATGTTCATTTGAGTCGTGTTTTCTTTTTGCATATTTTTGTTAGTGGATTAAAGCATCTTCGATGATTCGTTGGAAGATTTTGACCAAGTTTCAATCTAGGGTTTTCATTTTTGTCATGGGTACGTGTTTGATTTCTTTTCCTTTCATTATTTTTTATTATTAGCTTACTTTGTTAAATTAAATTATCTCGTGATGATTGTTCCCAAACATGCATCAATTTTCTTTTCTAATTATTGTTAGATTGCAAGAAATATTCTCTTGCTTTCTCTTTTCTTTCTTATTCTTTGAGTCATTTGTGTGTTTGCATTTTTGTTCTATTCCCTAGCCTTCTGAGTTTACTTTTATTTTATCATTTTTAATTTATCTGGTTTTTATGGGGCACAGACTATCACCTATGTGTGAGCATTGTCATGCATTTGGGCTCATCCCCCATACCCAAATGACAATGTGTAGCGTCGGTCTTTTTCATTGAGTATACAGTGGTGTGAAAGGTTGAATTTCCCCTATAGGGTCGAAGTTTTCCCTAAACCTCACAAACTCTATATACCACTTGGCCTCTACGATGTATTGTCGATGTTTTTCACTGGTGATACACCCTGGCTCGCCCTTATACATGTATTGGCACAGAAAAATCCTGCCATGACATATCAATCCACCAAGTATTTGTATGTAGAGGTGGAATTTTCACCGCCTCTGCATAGAGATCAACAGTTACATGCAATAGCGGTGAAAAAGTCAGTTGTTGCATCTCTAAGATTTTTCCAAACTTTATGCTTGGTTACATGCATAGGTGGTAATTTTCAACACCTATACACGAGGATTTCCAAAGCATGTGCAATATTGGTGATTTTTAGTGCCCTTACACTTTTTTCCAAGTAAGATGCACTTGCACAAAAATTCAACAACACAACAAAAGATCTATCTCACTTGCATGTACAAGCACTAAAATTTAGTGCTATTACACTGAACTTCCAAATATGCAAAGCAATACACAAGTGCAGAAATTCAATGCTATTACACAAATAATCTTTCCAAAACATGCAAGGGTGCTGAATTTTAGCGCCCCTACAGAAAATGCATGAAATTTCATTAACTCCCAAAAATCTTCCAAAACACTTTCTGAACTCCATTTCACCCATATTCATTTGATTTTTCTCACTCCATTGCTTATATCTACTTTCTCCAAAATTCTCACTTGGATTTTTCGCATTCCCACGCTTACATAATGCATATTCTTCTAATATGGGAAAAATCCTTTGTTTCCTTATAGTTGATTTCCATCTCCTTTCAAGCATTTTCCCAAGGCATTCTTCATCAAGATATCAGTGGTTCCTGGTGCATTCAATGAAAATTGAAGAATCTCTATCATTAAGCAAGAAGGACAAAATGAAATACAAATACCAAGGTGTCTATTTTCCTACCATAGTCACATCCAAGATCGATGAGATCAAGGATACAAAAATTGGACACCTTGATATGGATGATTTTGTTAAAAGAACATTGAAGCAACCTATAGAAAAAGATTTGGGGGCAATAGTTCATAGCAATTTCCATTGAGTAGCCTCGATCTCGATAGCAACTCATTGCCCAGAGTTTGTCTTACAAGTAGCTTCACACTATATCAGGGAGGATAGAAGTGCCAGAGACTCCTTAGGTCAGGTGATGATGAGGCTTGATGCTGACCTCTTTGACATGGTTTTCCAAGTCCAAACAATGGAAAAATACACATATATGACTATTTCATATGCACAAGAGACTTATGATAAAAACTAGAATGAAGCTAAGTAGCTGATCAATTCCAAATGGTTGGAAACCCCAAGGCCTAGCATTGTAAGATGGCGTAAAAGAATTACCCGTAGTGATTTCAAGGAGGATGTGAATGATTTGATTACTTTCCTAAGTAGAGTAAAAGGATTTCCAACTTCTTCGACATTCCAAGAATGGATGTATGAATACATTCGGGTTATCAAGAGAAAGAAGAGCCACATTGATTGGGGTGCACAAATTAGTGTCAAAATCCATGAGCAACTCATCAACGTACCCTCTACTTTGAAGTTCTACATGACTTCATACTTGGTATACATTGCAACTGCAATGAGGTAGTATCCAGGTTTGTTGATAGATGGAGATAGAAGGTATGCGACTGTGCACAAGTATTACATTCAAATCACCGTAAGAGGGAGCATAAAACACTTCACCTAAGGGTAAATGATGCTTTCTTTGCACCCTTTTTGTGCATGTTTGATCCATCATTAGAGAATAAAATAGTTTTTGATGAGGCATGGAAAGTGGTGAATAAATATGGTTATATCTTCTTACAATTCCATACCTTCACATACCTTAGGGTGGGTTGCTACAAGAGATATCCTTACATGTTATCAAGATATCCTTCTGAAAAGTGGGTATTGATGGAATTGTGTAGAGAGGTTATCTCTATGCATAATGAGCATCAAGCTATCCATAAGCTAGGGATCAAGTTTCCAATCACCATTGGAAAATATTTAGTACAAATAGTGCCTAAGGATAAGGCTATAGCATCAGAGATGTAGATCATGACTAATAGTTGATTTTGATTGCACAAGAATGAAAAGAAAGATAAAAAAGAGCCATACACATGTCTACCAATTTTAGGATATTTAGGCCGAGTGCAGAGATGAAGAAGATGTTAGAAGGATGGACTATTGTAGGCTTACTGTAGAGAATATTTATGATCTTCTCTTGCTGGATCTTCCTAAAGAAATTGATGATACTGGTGATATTCTAAATGTAGTCTTTGATGAGAAGGAAATAACAAGCAAACCATTGCCTCTCATTCAATGGTCTCAAAAAGAAAATACTTCTATCTGACAAAGGCTTACTCCTATGAACTGAGCAATACCAATGTTTGGTTGCAAAGGCAAGGTATTCAGTTGAAGCCTTTCAAGATGGGTTCTAAGGGTGAAGAATCTGAAGGAGGGGAAAGTAGACAACAAGAACTCAGAAACAAGAATAAGGCAAGTGTTTCTCCCTCTTCCACATGTAAGGGACTAAAAATTACATTTACATGTGGGAAGAGTACATCATTGACTATTGAAGAGAAGCAACTTGAATAAGAGGAGAAACCTGAAGAGGAAGAACAAAATGCGAAGGAAGAAGAGAATGAAGAGGATGAAGACGATGAGAAAACAAAGGAAGGTGAACAGGAAGAAGAAATGCAGGATGAAGAAATGAAAAAATCTCCACATGAAAATTTCATTCAATATTCTCCACATATATCATTATCTTCAATTATTTCATCTCCTTCCACGGGGTTAGTATTGTAGAGTGTAGATGTTATTTCTGGATCTTCATCATCAATTACCAATTTGTCATCTCCCTCTTTTTGCATATCTTCATAAGCAGAATTTGATCAATTCATGAATGAATTGTTACCAGGTACATCAAATTTGCAGATTCTAGGTGCAGTAATGACGAAGACTCAAACTATTGTTACTACAACGTTTGTTTCCACAAATATAGGTGCGACACAAGAATTGGAAATAGGTCAAGAAAGTGATGTCTCATTCCTTCCTCCATGGCTTGCTTCACAAGCTTCCAAACATAAAAAATAAGTAGTTTCTCTTGATGAGTTGGATCTTGAGGAGATAGCTCTACAAAAGCCTAAGGGGAAAAAGAAGTTGAAGGTTCTTTCAAGGTTGCATATGGATAATTCCAAACACAAATATGTGGAAGTGGAGGAACCTCCTCAAGGTAAAAACCACGATGAAACTAGTATAGAGGACTACACCATTACCAAAGTTGATCTTGGAAAAATCAGTCATGAAAGTGCAAAGGAGGATGCCCACACATCTTTAATGGCATTGATGGAGAAATTTGATAAGTTGAAGGAGACTAAAGACATGTACAAGGAGAAATATAAGCATGTTTCCTTTGTGTTAAGGAGAATTACCGAGTCTTCTATGATGTGTAACGAGTTGCAATGTGTATTTAAGAACCTTTAGCTCAAAAGGTTGAGGAATATTATTCTAAAAGAAAAATCATATATGAATTTGTGGATAGGATAATTGAACAAGGTTCACAATTCATGACCCTTGCAGTGGAAAGGATCGCACATATATCCAAGATAAATCTAGAGATGGACAAGATAGTAAATACACTCTCCGTTGAGAAAAAAGAGATGGATCAAAATATTGAGTCTTGGTTACAATTGAAGAAAGTGAAGCTGGCCAGGTTAGTGGAAGGTGGGATTATTCCTGACAAGGATAAGTACGTGGAAATCAAAGAATCAATCAAAAACCACATACACATCATCAAGAACCTAATCAATGATGCACAACAAGTTCAAGAGGATGTTGAAGGGCATCATGTTGTCTTGGTGAAAAAAATTAAGGAATTTTTGAGAAAGCTTCTTGATGACAATCACACATTTCTTCTAGCTAGATTATTCAAGTATTCAAGGAAATAATTCAAAAACAAGTGGAAGATGAAGCATTTTAATTAGCTTCAATGGACACTTTGTGCCATGTACAATTGACTTTGGATAATCTCAAACACATCTAGATAGATGCAATAAGGTTTGTTCTTTTGCAAATAAGTCTATCATGAAGCTTCATACCATTATTGATTATACTTCAAGACTAGACGAGAAAGTGATGTAGGATATCTTAAAGAGATATGAATATTTCTAAGCCCAAAGCAAGGAGCCATAAATATATTTTCATTTCTAGAGATAATTTTTATGCTTTTTCTCATGCTTTATGTAAATAGGTGTTGGCATTTTTACATGTCTTTTTGTACTCATGCAACTAAATGTAAAAATAGAGATTTCCTCTTATAATCATGGACACCACGTTGAATAAGTAAAAAATTATTTAGGTTTTTTTTCTAGAATAACTCTTAGCTCTCATCTATAAATAATAGAGAGCTCTATTGTATTAATTACCTTTAATATATTGCAATGAAGTGCTACCAAATTGTAAAGCAATTTTGAGACTTCGAGTTCATATTGTGATACTATATTCAATCAATAAATAAGGTGAACTTGCATACCAAACTTTGTGTTGGGATTAATTTTGAATGGATGTGAATGTTCTTATTTCTTTCACATTAATTTATCTTATTATATGATTGGGTTATTGGTATTATATTAATTGTGGTTGAAGGGTGTTCAAGATGGATTTTATAGACTTTGCACTATATCATTTACTTGGGATCGTGTATGTGCTATGGATATATTTTCAATGAATGATCTTTGAGACTTTTTGATTGGTATTATTCATTCTATTCGTGGATCTATTCATGGCGTAGGTTGAAATACTTTTTTCTTCAATTTGCATCACTACTTACTGAAGAAACCATCATTGAAGAAAACATAAAGACTTTGTGCTTTCATTGGTTTTTGGGTTATGAATCTTTTTATTATGTTGGTATTCTTATGAATTGAGAAATTAAGAATATTGGAAATTAATGCTTTAGTTATTACTTAGAGTTGAAGAGCATCACGAAGTAACAACATGGAACATTGTAAACATATTCTTTGAAAGAAGAGATAATTATGAATGTAACACATCCCCATGGTTAGAATAGTGTAAATATTGTTAAGTCTAGAATAGTTTATTTTCATTCCTATAAGTAGTAAGAAGGGATCCTCCCTTTTTCAAGAGGAGAGATTTTATCTCACAATAATTGTGGCTGAGATTAAAGTTTTGTAATCTATAAAGAGATTATAGAATTTTCACCCAACAAAATCCTCTCATAAAATCCTAGTCCTCCATTTGAAATAAATCTTAGCTCTCCATTTTTCTCCACTCACTATAAATTCACGCTATTCCCAAGAATTTCATATGAGAAGAATTACAATAATATGCTATCATGTTGGAGACCCAAAGAGAAACTCAACATACCACTACAACATCAATACATCACTTTGGATCCATGCAAAAATCATAAAAGGTATATTTCTTTTCTAAGTTTGCACTATTTTATTTACCTTTTATTTATGCTCTAATCCAAAGTATAAGTAAACCATTAGTTTTCAATTACATTCTTAGTTTATATTTTCTCTGTTACAACCATAATGTTGTGGATTAAGGAAATCATCTAGTGCTTCTTATATTGATCTATAAATAGACACTAAAAAATCCAAGATGTCATATCAGTGACACCTATCGTAAAAATATTTACAGTACATGCATCTACACTATATCTATTTATATTAATTATTTAAACATCCTATATGTCTAGGAAACTATACCCTTGTACTTAGTATAACACTTTTTAACCCACTTTGATAACCATTCAAATAGGTAGTCTACTAACTGATCAAGGAATGCCTCAAATACTAGATCAAATAGTGTTGTCTTGTGCTAGTAGGAATCTCCTTGCATGCAAACTCTTTAACTTTAGTACTAAGCCATTGATAAACATTTGTGTGTGTAATGTGCTATGATATACTTAAAAAATAATTCACATATTGTGATAGGGTATCAAAAACTAAACCAAAATATTAGTCACAATCCCCATGTGTAGTTTAAGACCTATAGGATAGACACTTAATTACTTGTGTGCACTAGCATATCATTGTTAAGACTACTTATTAGAGGCATGCAATAAAAATAGTATCCTCGAAGAGATTTTCACATTGTAAATAAAAGTATACTAAATCATTCATAAAAATATATACACAATAGATGAAAGTACCATGTACCAAATCTTGAAAATATTTGTTGTATTAATTCTTAGATCTCAAAATATTACAATCATGGGTTTATAAAGGATTTCCCCTAACTCCTAGTTAAATTTTCTTTGACTACTTTGAAAATAATTTAAGTTTACTATTACTTTAATCTATATTTAGTTTCATGCAAATGCACTTAAGAATTCTAATTTCTTTTCCTAGAAGATAGTTACCAATATTATCTATGTAGTTCATATTTACATCTTTTAGAAATCCTATCTCATTCCATACAAGTTAATCTATTTTTGTAAAAATAAATATAGATCAAGTATACTCGGTGAAAGATACATATTATTACAAAAGTAATACCAATTTTAAGGGTCATGCACCTTTGATAAGTGACCAAATGACATGACAATGTAGTGAAAAAGTTCCCTAAGTGGTGAAGTCTATTTAATATTGGTTGTGAGGATTAATGAGAATTTAGCTATACTTAGGGAGGTTATCTATGAAAGAAAACCTCTCCTACCTTGTGGTAGAATCATTGATTATATCTATATTGGGCTATAGGAAGTTATCTACAATTTCATGTGCAATAATGGCGACCCGGGGAGCTATAGGGCTCCCTAGGCAATTTTTTTGCCTCAGCGAACAACTGCTCCAATTTGGATGAATTCATAGTCGATTTTAGGGTTTTTGGCCCTTTTGGACACAATGGAAGGGTTGGATTTGACCCAAAATTCTCCAAAATTGAAAATACCTTATGGATTTGGAAACCACTCTTCAGCTTCAAACCCTCTTAGATTTGGTCTCATATGTCTTATTTAGAAAAAATAAAAGGAAAAATTGACTATCTCGAACCTTCTAAACTCAATGATGATCTCATATTTGCACCAAAAAGCTATGATATGAACCTGAAATATAGAGAAACAAAGAGGAATCCCCAAATCTAGTATTTCTTTCAAGTTTTTTCTGATTCTCCAGATCATCATACGATGCAAGAGAAGAGCATACTCAACTTTTCAAGATTTACCAAGATCTCTTTAGAAAAATAATATCCAATGGCACCCGAATTGCTCTAATACCATGTTAGAATTGGGTATGGAGATAGCCACTCAAGATCTAGAGTCCAAATGGAAAGTATAAAAAGAGAAGATCTAAATATGACAGGAATAAACTATATTCTTATCAATTATGATTCAATTGATGTTGTGCATAATGTAGTAGAGACCCCTTGGTTATATAGCTAAGGTGAGATACAAGATGCCATAATATTATGACAAGTGTCTTAATCATATGATATGAGACAACTAATCATAACTACCTAGGTCACATGTGTTACAAGTCAAAAGACAAGATAACAACTAATGAAAACTAACACCTTCTAGAAATATTCCTCCCTAGAACCTAAGTAAAATTAACTTAATGTGTAAATAACTCTTCTAGTAATTAACTATATACAAGACCTTATTTACAAAAATAGGTAGAACCTACACAATTCAGAGGTTTAACTAGCTGAAAAGTCCACTCAACATTGCTCAATACTACATTAAATTGTCAACCTAGGGTTTGTAAGCTTGTGATGGTGTAACATTATATATTCCTTCAAGGACTCAAAACTACTTAAGTTATCCTACTCAAGTTATTCTACTTGTTGGAAACTGACAAAATTACAAAATAGTGAAAGACATAACTAGAACTAGTGGCTATGGGTACCTACAACTTAGACTATAACTGAATTGTTACTAATGAAATGATGTTATAATAACTCAAAAATAATAAAAAATAGTGACTTGACTAAACTAACCTCCATAGTACTATTGGTTAACCATTGCATGAATATTCATAATCATTTATTAACAATAAGCAATATATGAAGTTCAAATTAACTTGCATATGATTCATGAAAGAATGATAAACTAATAACAACTAACAAAAATAAATAACTGGAAAATAAAGTGAGGAACAACACCTTGAGTGGCCTACTCGAGTGACTATTTTTACTCTAATTAAAGCCAAATCTAGCTAATAGATTTAAGACATCCCATGAAATTAACTCCATTCATTGCATATTCATAAAAGGTTACAAAATATTTTTCCACAAATTGTACTCAATCATTCAAAATATTCCTCATGTTTTGAAATTGAAAGTAACTGATAACAAAAAATTAAAAACCAACTAACTATTCTATGGATTCAACCAACAACTGTATGCAAGCTTGAGGGAATCTTATTTGAAGCAACAACTTTAATCGAAATCATAAACTCCACTCCTAGATATTTAGAGCATAGAGTTAAGATTGATTTATTCAACCTATAACTGAAAAGGAAAAGGAATCCTAATAGGACTAAAACTCTGTAAAAAAAAATTGCATGTAAACATTCAACCATTTGTCAAAATCCTATGAGTGAAGGATACCTCTTCTTCAACATTTATTAACTGGTCATAGTAATTCCTTATTCAACCTTCATCAAGTGCCTTTAATCAACAACTATCATGTTCATCTTAACCTAGAGCTTCCCCTATTTTAGTGTCCACTTGTTCCTTTTGCTATGAGTTCATCCTACAACTGTTGTGTGCCATGGTCTCACTTTAGCTACAAACAAGTTAATTTTGTCAAGCCTGTACACAAGCATAACAATCATAATCAAAATATAGCATTCCATCAACATTTCATACATATCTTCATATAAATCATACAATACTAATATATTATAACCATAATTCCATCATTGCATTTAAGGTTCAAGTCTGCATAATAGATATGAAATGATAGTGTAATTTAAGAGCATTGTCTAGAAAGTTTATCTAAAAGTATCTCAAATATGCATAAAAACAATAGAAAATAAGCTATTATATGGACCTATCATTGTTGAACAAGACAATTGAGAGGGGGGGTGAATCAATTGTAGAAAATTAAATCTTTAAAACATCCACTAGAAATTAGATCAATCATAAATCCTTTAATTTGCTATAATGATTAAACATTAAGTGCAAAGGAATAAACTGAAAAGCAACACACATACACAATAACACCAGATTTACGTGGAAAACCCAATAAGGGAAAAACCATGGTGATGATTAGCTCACAATATAGAGAATATCAAAACCAATTACAAAAGCTCACTGCTAGATTAGGCTCACTACCAAAACAACAAGGACTCACTGTCTGGAATAGGACTCATTTTCCAACAAGGGTTAACCATTCAGAGGGCTCACTGCCACACAAATACAAAGAAGATAGAAGAGATATGTTACAAATATAAGACAATCTCAATGCAATAGATATTTCCACCATGATTCACTCAACCACTTGTAGACATGCATGAATGATAGAGTACACCTTTAGCTCACTGCTTCCGAAAACTTAGTGTTTAGATTTCACACTGATCTGCCTCACTCGCATCACATACACACTAATTCACATCTATTTCACATCAATCTGCTCTATTTATTTGCACCACTCTTTGCACACCTTTCACCAATATCTCATCCTATATATATACCATCTTCAACTTTGAAACATATCCAAAGATAGCCATCTATCATTTAAATTCAAATTAGGTCAGTGCCAAAACATTCTAGGGTGGAATTAGAATGAGGGTGACCTAAACACATGCTAAGAGAAGACCCAAATAATTCCCAACACACTTCATGATATTCGAGAGTAGTGATTAACACAAGGTCGACCAAACTAGTGTAAAACAAATAGAACAATTAAGCACACACAATCCTTAACCCGATCAAATCTTTCCAGACAACAAAAATATCTTCAACATGATCATAACAACTTAAATCTAGAATTGAAATTCATAAGACTTAAACAAAAAGAAATACAAACCAACAACATTTCTCTTGGACCTCAGCTAGAAACCCTAAAAACCACAGTTCACAACTGGTGAACATAACTCGCACTATACAATGAATCAAAAGCCAAAAATATGGGTATAATAGCTTCCAACAGCCATGATCAACATATTTGAACCACACAATCATACGAGTAAATCCTTGAGCAGAACTCGGAGCAACCACTAAATACTTGCAACCTTTTCTTTTACAATTTTCTCAATATCCTCGACATATACAACCAATAACCTTCATCCATGACATTAACGACAATAGCAACCAATTGATAACCAACTAACTAGTTGACATCAATGACAACACCTTCGTTCTTGTAACAACTTCATACTTGCAACAATCTCCACCTTTGTCATTGATGGCAACACATGATGTGAAAAACCATCAAAGACAACACTCTAGCTCTGAACACACTTCTCATGATTTTGCTTTTTGTTTCTCCCCCTTAGAGGATAACCTCTTTCATATATTCCTCATCTTAATAGATAATATTTTTCGCATATTCATCATCTCCCCCTTTGACATCAATGGCAAAGGAAAAAGATGTTTTACATTGAATTCCCCTTTGACATTAAACACAAAATATTCTTTCAATGACAACACATGACACTACCTACTCCCCCTAAGAGGTAGCCACCAAAACATCAGTCTAGAAGAAAGATAGATCCATAGATGCACCAGAATGATGCATCTCCATATGCATCTAGTTCAAGAAAGGAAGGGAAATCACCCCTAACTTCTCTCAAAGATACTCAAAAGTATCTTTAGGAAGAGCCTTTGTAAATATATCAACAATCTAATCCTTCGTAGGTACATACTCAAACTTTACTTCATTCTCCACAACCTCTCTCTCTCAAGAAGTGATACCTGATAGATATATTTGTTGTCCTCGAGTGCTGAAATGTTAATTGCACTTGTATTATCATATAAGATAGAAATAGGATCATCATACATCACTTTGATATCTTTCAATATATGTTTCCTCCATAAACTTGTGTACAACAAGATCCTGCAAAAATATAGTGAGCTTCAATAGTAGATAAGGAAAATGAATCTTTCTTTTTACTTAACCAAGCCACCAACCTGAAACTAAGAAAGAATGCACCACCACTTGTACTCTTTCTATCATCTACACATCCAACCCAATCTACCTTTATATAGGCACTTAGTGTGAATTCAGTATCCCTTAGATACCATAAGCCATAATTCAGAGTGCCATTTAAATATATGAATATTCTCTTAATAGTCAGAACATGTGTTTCTTTAGGATCTTCTTGAAATCTAGCCACAAGACAAACTACATGCATAATATCTAGTCTAGTAGTAGTCAAATATAACAGTCCACCAATCATAGATCTATATTTTCTCTGATCAACCTTAGGTGAATCATCATCTTTACTTAATTTACAACCAGTCACCATAGGAGTGCATACTGGTTTGGAACCATCCATCCTAAACTTCTTCAACATCTCTTTTACATACTTTGACTATGAAAAAAAAATCCCTTTCTCTGTTTGATTAATTTGTAGCCCAAGAAAGAAATTCATCTCACCAAACATGGACATCTAAAATTATTTTTACATTTCTTCTGTAAACATCTTGCACATAGTTTCATTTCCTCGACAGATAATGCCATGAACATATACAACCACAATCAAGATTTTGTCATTTTCAATTTTAAAATACATATTACTATCTGCCATACCTTTGTTGAAACCTTGCTAAATCAAATATTTGTCTAACCTTGCATACCAAGCTCTAAGAGCTTGCTTCAATCCATATAAAGCTTTCTTGAATATGTAGACCATATCTAGTTGATCTGACAACTGAAAACCTTCCAGTTGTTCCATGTAGACCTCTTCTTCTAGCTCACCATTGAAGAAAGTAGACTTAACATCCATCTAATAGACTTTGAAATCTTTATGAGCAGCAAACACTAAGAACATTTTGATAGCTTCCATTTTTCCACCAGAGCAAAAGTCTCTTGAAAATCTATGCCTTCTACTTGTGAGTAGCCCTTACACACAATTCTAGCTTTTTTTTTACCACTTCTCCATTCTCATTCAACTTGTTTATGAACACCCACTATGATCCAATTATGTTTTTATCTGTTGGTCTAGGGACCAATTCCCAGGTTTGATTCCTTTCAATTTGCATAAGTTCTTCTTACATTGCTTCCATCCAATGTTCATCTTTACATGCTTCACTTACAGTCTTAGGTTCTGTTGTGCAGTTTTTGCACACACGCCCCACTTGGAGTAGGGACCCTCTTTTGAATGTCTTTTGACCTTTGGTTTTGTTGGACTTATCTTTTGAGGTCTTGACATGTTGGTCTTGTTGGCTTTGATCTTACCCTAAGGCTTGAATTGGTTAAAATTGAGTTTTAAGCAAAATCCGGGTTTTCACCTAACTCCGGGATTTTCCGGCTCCGGCGGATTTCCCCGGACCCTGGTTCTTTATCTGTTTCTGGCTGGATTTTTCGAAATCCGGGTTTTTTCCCGATTCCGGGATCTTTCGGTTCGGATGGATTTTCCTGGACTTTTCCAAAATCCTGAACTTCATCGTTTTCCCGGTTTCAGCCATATCCGTGGAATTCGTGCTCATCCGGATTTCCGCGTATCTTTGGGTTTTCAGAAATTCCGTCCTGGGCTCGGGTTTCCAGATTTGTCATATGCGTCTTGTTGCTCATTAATGACTGAGGTACCTTTGTTCAGATGTGTAAATGGGTGCATTTAAACTCTTCTGGGCATCATTTTAACTTCATTGTTCACTTGTTTGCTGCCTTATCGATTGAGTGCATTCTTCATTCGAAGCTTTGAGTGTTGATTCTGAGCCGTTGGCATGTGGACTGTCTGGATCGCTGATCAAGGTTTTCACTGTTAGGCGTGCTTGCTTCGTGGTTGCTTCTCCAAGTTCGAGTTCCGTCTGCAATAATCCATGGTAGGTTATCGATGGCCCTTCCATTTATTTACACGATGATTATGTTTCCTATGTTGATTAGTGGTCATGTCGAGTCGGCCCATGTTCGGTCACAATTTTCTTCTTGTCGAGTTAGGGTTGGACTCATTTCTTCGTGAAAACCTAATCACCCACGCCATATATGCTTGTATTTATCCATTGGATGACGGGTGCATCCGTTGGATAGTGTTCTGGGTAGATTTCGGCCCTCTAAGTGCATAATTTTCCATATTGTTCTGGGTAGGGTTTCTTTGGTGTTTGGCCCAGAGTAGTGAATTCGTCGTAATTTTTGTACCTCGCGCCAGGATTACACCGACCCCTATCTTGGGAGGATTCGGAGCGCCCTAGATTGATCTTTATAGATGGAATGTTAAACCCGAGCTTAACACTGGTTTTCATGGCGGGAAGTTTACTCATTGAAATTAGGGCATCGCTATTTCACCATGAGGACTAGTCATTTAAAGCTTTTGGGATTTGAATTTGTTTGCATTTGAGGTCTAGCCTTTTGGCGTCGATTTTGGGGTCATTAGCAGCCAGGTGGAAAAGATTGCATGATCGTTCGGTCGATGGTTTGCGTATCGTTGTTCATCGGGTTTTCGAGGTTCTCGCGGAATTTCGTCGCACTTGGATTTTCCCGGTTTCGGCTGATTCCGCAGGGCATAACGATTTCTGGAGTTCCTCAAACTGTCCGCGAAAATCCGTCTCATCCGGACTTTTTCGGTTTTCCTGTTTGGTTGCACTTCTTCCGATTTTCTAAGGATAGGATTAACGGGGCAAGTGTTAAATGCTAATTTCTTGTTGCTAATGAACAAATTACATGATAATCCAATGATCTTTTGGCGGAATTAACAATTTATTTGACTGTTGATGTTTTGGCAGCAAGAATCCGTCTGGGTCGGAGTTCTCCGAAATTCTGCCCCGACTGGATTTTTCCGATTTATACTGTTTTCCCGGATTGTTCTATTTTTCCGGATTCTCCAAGATGGATGACTTGTGATGGATTTTAACTGCTTTATATGATTTCAAGCTAACCTTTGGATTGGAATATGCATGATGATTGAATACTAATGATGTCCTTTGTGTGCAGGCTGAGTCAAGCAAGGCAGGTGCAGGAAAATCTAAGGGTGATACAAAGGGGTCATCCATCTCAGAGGCAGAGAGGCTAAGGTTAGATATTAAGAGTCAGCTCCCTGAAAGCAAGATATCTTCTGTGTGGTCCGAGGTGTCTGACACCAATGTGGGGGCTTGGAGATATGAAGAGTTCAAGCAGAGGACATCAGACAAGGACCTATCACTCTTGAGGCAAGGAATGATGAAGTCCGGGCTAGTGCATGTGGCAGGGTTTCCTCCGGCGATCCAATGCTACGAATTAATCTTGGAGTGTGCCCGACAGTATGATTTTGATACCCAAAGGGTTGTCAGCACCGAGGGAAGGGTCTTGGCTAATTTTAGTCCTGTCTCCATTGCCCAAGCCTTTGACATGCCTGATCTGCCTTCAGTGTGTGCACTGAACATGGACATGGCGATGACCTATTATGAGAGTGAGCTAGCCAAAGCTCAACAGATGATTAACTCTTGGCTGGAAAAGCCAAATTCGCATTACTCCAAGCTGCCCAAGCAGTTGCACAGGGTCAAATTCAGGTCAGATAAGTATGATGCAATTACATTCTTAAGTAGAGTGGTAGGACTGAAGACTACTGGAGTGTTAGAGAACTGGATGGTCCATGTGATCAGCAAAATTGAACAGGGAACTAATTATCATTGGGCAAGGCTTATCAGTTCTAAAATTGATAAACAGTTGAGGAATGTCTTAGAGACCAAGAGATTCACCATGTCCTCCTATGTCATGTATGTGCTTGCCAGATTCTACCCATACAGGGGTTTGAATCCACGAGGGACGTTTGGACAGGATATAGTTTATGAAGTATACCCAGAGTTGCACCTAGGACACCGAGACTACAGAAGAGCCAATGATGCATTCACAATGCATATTACCCGGATGCTTCAGAATGCTGAGCATGTGTGGCTGTCGGATGGAGCCAAAGGGTTAATAAAGAATTATGGGGCCTGGTTCACCTAGTTTCCCACCTTCACCTACATTAGGATTGATGGATGTCCGGTTGCTCCATACAGGTTACCTCGGTATCCTACTGATCACATTGTTTTGTTAGAGATTGTGAGGCAGATTTGTGAATTTGATGCCATTGTAAAGAGAGAAAAGCATAAGACGGGCTTCGGTGGAGATTTCCCCCTCGGAATTGGTGTAGCAGAGGTGTGTCCTTCCATCCAATCGACACATACTGCAGGAGAAGAATTGGCAGCATATGGTTTCTCCTTCCACTCCAAAAGGATGAACTTCGACATCACAGGAGAGGCACAAAAGAAATCCACTAGGGAATACCGGCATAAAGATGACCTAGAAGACTATTGGGCTAACATTAAGGATGACCTTGAAGCAAGAAAGAAGAGGTATTCCAGGCTCCTTGTGGAGGCGATCAGACAATACAATGTCAAGTTGATTCCGGACCAACTGGAGGATGATGGAAACTTGGTGCAGGATCATGCCTATGAAGCTGTGAAGGACAGGCCCATCGGGGAAATCAATTGGAATGAGGATGAGGTTACAGAGTTGGAAGACCTAATGGCCCCTGTTATGAAATTCACCTCTTCCTGGTTAAAGCATAAAATTTGGGAGTTGGAGAGCGAGAAGGTAACTTGTACCTTCAATTTGATGGGGGACCTCAATCCTATGTCGACTTCAGAGGAATCCGGGGAAGATGACCCCAAAGGGAAAACTGCAAAGAGCTCTCCTTTCAAGATAAAGATTAGAGGCCCCAAGGAAAGTGAGCCTGAACCAAAGAGGAAGCCAAAAGGGAAGAAGAGAAGTCAGACTTTGAAGATTGGTAAGTCCTCTGATGAGGAAGGGTTGGAAAAAGTAGAAGGAGAAAGTGCTCCTCCACCACTAAACAAAACTAGAACAACCAGGGTCTCAAAGAAGAGGAGTCAGGATACATCAAAGAGTGAGCCTCCTATTGTTGATGTTGAGAGTTCAGGGGAGAAGACCAAGGTTTATATGAGGAAATCCAGGACTCCCTCTCCAAAAGACACTGTGCAAAAGATGGATCCTCCACCAAAATCACCAGTCACGGAGCCACCTAAGGTTGCTTCTCCTCCACCGAGCGTGCATGGGCAAGAGACTCCTGAGGAACATGACACTAGTGGGGAGGCAGAACCTTTCAAGGAAGGGGCACTCTTTGGTGAGGCAGCTGAGCTCGAGGCCGAAGAGGTGGAAAAGCACCCTTCTCCTCTAGTGATGTATGAAGATTCTCCGGAAAATGGTAGAGGAAGCGGATTGCCTGAGAAGGAGGAAGATAAAACAGTTGAAAAGGAGAAGGAGAAAACTCTGGAAAAATAGCAGGAAGAGGCAACAATAGAAGAAATCCGGGTAGAACCTGCAACCCCGGATTGGCTTGAAAAGGAGATTGCAAGGAAGAAGCAGGTGGTAGTTGAAGACACTCCCTTGGATTGGGATGAAATGCTGTCTAAAATTGGAAAAGGGAAGAAAAGGAAGGTGGATAAGGTAGTCTCAAAGGTGGAGAGAGATGAAGCAATCAATAGGGTCATCCACATTGCCACCCCTGCCGCGGACAAAACTAGGGAAGATTTCACTGGTCAGGATTATAATGTGCAAACTATTAACCTTGGACCAGCATCCATGGAGCAAGACATAGAGGAATATGAAGGGTCCAGTGCTGTGATTATTGGGAGATTGAGAAAAGAGACCCAAACCAAGCATGAGCTGAGGAAAGAAAATGAAAAACTTAGGAAATGCTTGGAGGAAGTGATGAAACCCCTGCAGTCTCTCCATCCTTCTTCTGCTATTCCCAGTTTTCTGCCCAAGAAAACTATCTCCGGAATTGAGAAAATGAAAGTCTCAGCTCAAACTGTAGTGGATTGGCTAAAGAATGTGCAAATAAAGGGAGATGATATAATTAAAGAAATCCTATTGGTTGGGAAAGATGCAGTCCGAGCCAAGGAATTATTGGAGCAGGTGCTGTCTCAGGACAAAGAGGACATTGACCTCTTGCTGCAGAAATCCAAGGTCATCATAGAGTATGGTAAAGAACAATTGGCTGCGGATGGAATCCTTCCTTCCTCCAGGTTAAATGAACCATGGGAATGGTTTGAGGCTCTACAAATTCGGCATAAGGCCATGAAAAAGATTCAGAAAAGAAAGAAAGCAATTGATGGTGATCTTACTGGGGTGTATGAGGGCTGCATTGCATTTTTTGAGGTCATGACTGGAAGGAGAAAGATTGCTCCTAAATACCTAAGTCTGGAGCAACTCAGGGAATGGTGGCATGAGGTTTATACCCCAGATTCTGAGAATGTTATAACCGGCCACCAGCTTGATTATGCAGCCACCTACTTGGCAGTAATGGATAAATACCAAGCACATAAGGAAGAATGGGATAAGATTGTTAAACAGTCAAAAGAGGAGATTGATTCCATTAAATGCAGACTTAAGATCTTGCCTTTACCACCTGTAGTCGAGCTGGATGGAATATTTTTGAGGGTTCAGGGATCGTTGGCCCAGAGCAAGGATAAAGGAGGCAGTATTTAATGCCATTTTGAGATTTGTGCTTCCCTATTATCATAGGGCATGCATTGGACCGGACTACATTGGGGATTGTGCCCAGGCCGACCTTGATGATATAGATGGCATTTAATGTGTGCCTTATTTTGATTTCCTAAGGCCGACTTGTTTTGGGCAGTTATTCTTATTTTGTAAAAATGTTTGGCTGGGCCGACATATCTTGAGATTTGCTATAAAAGGCATTCTTGCCTCATTGTAAAGGTTAGCTAGAAAGTAATAGAGATAAGTAAGAGCAGAGAAGAGCTAGAGTATTTTGTAGTAGGAGTAGTATTCAATTTCTTGAAGCAAATACTGTATTAGAACAGTTGAATTGTTGCAGCATTTCAGTGATCTAATACAATAGAAGGCATTGTGGTTTTCCTGGTGAAATCTCTTTGTGTTATATTATCTTGCATGGTTCTTATTGTTCTATCTTTCAAATTGCTTGAAGATTTAGGGTTTAGTGTTCAGGAATAAGTTAATTTTAGTTTGGTGAATGATGTTTATGATTTCATATTTGGAATGTTTGTAGCAATCTCTGGTCTATACTCCCAGTAACTATCTGATTGTAGTAGGCTAGTGAAGTCAACCTGGACCATACATTTAAATGTGCTTAAGTTCGGTTGTGGATGAATGTCTATGATTTGAAAATCTGTATACCCTAGAAGATTGCACCGTTCTTGTTAGATTTCATTGTGGGTTAAGCAAGAATTGGTTATTTGAGATTGGTCCATTCCGGATATCTGTCATTTGCATCACTCATTCTAGGAATAGTTTAGATTTTATCATATTCTTATACCCTTATCTTTTGCTATTTCTTTATTATCTGGTTAGATTTAGGATTTGAGATCATCATATTGCAAAATCTGATAAATTGAAAGATACAGTTTGCTTGTAGTAAGGTCCCTTTGTGATTACCAACATTTTCACATAATTATCTGAGTTGTTTATGCATTGTCATGACCTGACACCCGAGAGACCTTGGGGTAATTTTCAACAATTCATTGTTGAAGATTATCTTTCAAGAGAAATAGAATATTGCATTTTGGCTGAGTTGTTGCTGTGCAGAAAACACCATCAACAGATTGGTGCTAGAAGGAGGTCCTGAATGAGCACACTGGATCATTTCTTGAACGCCATCTCTTCTTAGAGATATAGGAGAAATACCAGATCTACTGCAGAAGAAGAAGATTTGCAGGAATTGCAATTCCCCCTAGGTCAAGAAGGACTCAAGAAAGGGGAGAATCATCATCACCTATCCCTTCACCAGCATCATCCATACCTTCACATCCAGAGGTTGAAGCCATAGCCATTCCTGAAGCAGTTCCCATTCAGCAACCCTAGCCTATCGTTAACCAACCACAACCACTACCCCCGCTTCTGCCAATAGCTTTCCTAGCTAATAATCCATCCCCTTTGTCTTTCAATGCTTACAATGTTATGCCCAAAAACCCTGAACACTTTTGTTCAAAATTCCACGTCAATGACCCAAATAAGACTGCAGAAGAACATATGAGGATCTTCCAAACCTGTCTCAAGGATAGAGGGATTGTTCATGAGGATGTTGCCTGTAGGTTGTTCCCTTATTCACTAGGAGAAGAGGCCTTTTACTGGTACAATCACCTCCCTTCTGGCTCAATTCTTAATTGGAATGATCTTGAGACTACCTTCTTACAGAAGTTCAGAATACCTATCAGTGCCAATGAATTGTATTTGCAATTCACTAGAGTCAAGAGAGAGGTTAATGAGCCAATATCCAGCTTCAATAATAGGTTCCACCGTGCATACATCATATTGCAAGACCCATATGTTTTAGATGATAATACAGCCCTGGGAGTCTATTATGAGGCTCTAGATAGCCTCACAGCAACATTTTTGAAATGGAGACCCAATCCTCCAGCTACCCTTACTGATGCCTACACAGAAGCTGTTAAGCTTAGCACAGATCTGAGGCAACACATAACCGGGCCGTTGCCTTCTTTAGGACCAGTTGCACATCCCAGTCAGGTTCAAGCAGTAAATCAGGCACTCACTAATCATACTCCAATCATGAATCCAATACCTCAATTACCTTTGGTGCCACATCCTGGTCTCCCCATGAGCCAAGTCTCTCCTATGATGAATTTTCCCCAGCAGCAGGTTAATCAGCCCATGTATCAACCACAGTCAAATAGTTTTCTTGCTTATCTGCAAAATTCTGAGGTGTTGCATCAGTCTATGGGATCTACTACAATGCCTGTCCCTCCTCCGAGTAACCCAAGCTAGCCTCCTTATCGAGATCCGAATAGGGAGAGGATTGATGAAATGGCTGAACAGATAAAGAAGTTGAATCTAGAGGTGACCTACCTGAGGAATCAAAATAGTCAACTGCAAGCTACCCAGAAGAGTATGCAATCCAATCATAACAAATAATTTTCACAAGGGCAGAATTTTGACAGGGGACAACATAATGAGAGGGGATTCCACAATGACAGAGGATACAATCAGGACAGGGGTTACAATAATGACAGAGGATTCAATAGTGATAGGAGACAAAATTTTGATAAGAGGCCATCACAAGGACATAGTAGGACTTGGAATACATGCCCTAATAATGGAGGCGTTCCTACCCCATTGGATCAACCTGTCAACCAGTCTGCAAGTTAGCCAGTCAGTCAAGAAAAGCCTCCTAGTGGTGTATATTTGGCTGAGGCTGCCCTGTCAGGATGGTGCAGGCTTCATAAGACCAGTCAGCATTCAAAATTGGAGTGTCCAGAGTTCTAAACCGCGGCCTCCATTTTCCAGTATGAGGTAGAGAATAATGCAAATGGGTAGGAGATTGTTCCCTCAAGCCCTTATGATTCTCCCGTGCTAGTATTAAATCACGCTCCCTTCTCGGCAAGTAAGGAGAATATTCCAGAGGAAGAATCTGATTCCCAGGAAGATAAAACAGATCAGATCTAAAATGGGGATGAGGTGGCTCAGCTATTCAATGAAGAAGCAATGAACGATAATGGCCCCCTCGATCAGGAGGAAGCCTTTGTTGAAGAAGTACAGATGTTCTAGAGGCAAGGTCTGAGGGATATGCCTCATAGGTGCCCACAGGTTGGGGGACCTTTCACCACTTCTATTCCTCCTAACAACTTCAGTACTCCCCCAGATCCTAATGCTAGCAATAATCCGTCCTATCCATGTGTTTCCAGACAATACCTTTCAAAGGAAAGACAAGTTCAAGCTGACCCACAGAAGGAAATAACTGTCGAGGCAAGCAAGGACAAGGCGGAGGAACCAACTTCCACTGATATGAACGAAGAGCAGATGGCTTCGTATGTCGCTGAGGAATTCAAGAAACTAAAGGTAAATCTTTCAGCATTTGAGTTATTAAGGTTCCCTCCCATTAGGAAGGCAGTTTTAGGTACTTATGATGCACATCCAGCGTCATTGGATAAATCTTCTGAGGATGTCAGTAGGACTTCTAGTTTCCTGCCTGAAAAGACACAAAATCAGACTAACTTGCCCCCTGGAGATAAAGGAAAAGAAAAGGACAAAACTCAAGTGGCTCAAGTTGATACTCAGCCTACTTTGTTTCAAGGAAAGACAGAAACCCCACCATTCCTGATCTCTGTCCGTATATTTGGTAAGAATCTGCATAATTGCCTGTTAGACTTTGGTGCTTCCACTAATGTGATGCCATTTGGAGTTTGTAGAGCTTTAGGGATTACACCTGCTGACTCTCAGAAGAAGGTGACTCACCTGGATAGAACTGAGGTAAATGTGGTGGGAGAGTTAAATATGATTCACATGCAGGTAGCTTCAGACCCAAGAATTCAACAAGTTATCAATATTTAGGTAGCTGATATCCCTGATGCATATGGTTTGATTCTAGGAAGAGATTTTACGAAGGATTTGAATGGATATGTGTCTACTGATCACTCTCACATGTGGCTTCCCTGGAAAGGAGTGCCTAATCAGATCAGAATTGAGAGAGAACCGAGAATGAAATATATGATTACAGAATACCAAAAGACTTCAACAAAAGTTCTGATATCAGAAGTCGGCATGGGAAATTATATGTTGTCAACACAGTATGAGGAGCCAGACTCAGAGGAGGTATTGATGCTACACACGATGCCTATTGATGCAGAAACCAGATCTAGCGCTGTTACTGTTTTGACAGAATCAGTTCAGGAAGAAGAAGAACTTGAAGACAGTCAGATCAGCCTATTAGACAGCTTCCGGGAATTCATCTGGCAGTGTATGAAGAATCAAACTCACCTAGGTAGAAGGACAAGCTTTGAAGAATTACTCTTACCCAATTGGTGTAGGGTCCATAATGCTTCTCACTCAGAGCTGGAGTGTTGTTTGTGCCAAACAACGGTAAAACAAGTACAGAAGGGTATGAATCCAACCCTGGCAGATAAAACAGATATACAGAATCCTCAGGAAGGATATCAAAGAAAGGAGTCCGTGTCATCTGAAAGACCATCTAGCAGTATAAAGCCAAAGGATGTGATGAAGAGGACTACTACTGATGAATGCTGGACTCTCAGGTTTGATGGATCCAAGTCCAAGCATGGAGCTGGGGCAGGGTTTGAGTTGATCAGTTCGAAAGGTAAGAATTTCTTTGTAGCCCATAGACTTCAATTTCACTAATGTGGCAGAGTATGAAGCGTTAATTCATGGACTTCTTATGGTGCTTAAGAAAAATGTCAAGATTCTGCAAGTCTTTGGTGATTCTGAGTTAGTAGTTAAGCAAGTAAGGAAACAATATTCATGCCATGATAGGAGAATGACTAATTATAGGCATAGAGTGTGGGACCTTATTGAAGGATTTGATGCCTTTAATATCCAATTGATACCACGGCAAAAAAATCAAACTGCTGATTCCCTGGCTCAGGCAGCGAGCACTTTGCAGCCCTTATCTTTGTCAGGATTGAAAAAATTCACTGTAGAATTGACTCCTGTGCCATCAGTTCTGGACAATGTTACCAACTTTCAGGTGTTTGAGGATGATAAGCATATTCTAGATTTTATCACAAATACAGACGTCTTTGCTTCTCAAATCATTGATGAGACAGAGCTCCAGGAAGCAGAACTAGATTTAGAAGGTGTGATAAATCTAAAATCAAATACTATTCCAAGGGGAATGGTACAGTTGAAAAGAATTTTTGATATGGATAAGATCAAGGATCAAGAACAAGAGTCGAAGAAAGAATCAATCAGTGGACAGTGTGACACTCACAATTTAGGAACTAAGGACAATGTTAAGAACATTTTCATTGGTAAAGTGTGCACTCCAGAAGAAAGATGAGGAATAATTGCAGCATTGCATAGCTTTCCTGATATAGTAGCCTGGAGTTATGAGGACTTGAAAACTTATGATACATCAATCATAACTCATACTATCCCTTTGAAGCTAGATGCCAAGCCCTTTAGACAGAGGCAGAGACCAATTAATGCGTTATTGGAACCAGTCATACAGAAAGAAGTTCAAAAACTATTATCTACCAGAATCATATTTCCTGTCAGACATTCAACATGGGTAGCAAACCTGGTTCCAGTGAGGAAAAAGAATGGTGAAATTAGACTCTGTGTTGATTTTAAGAATTTGAACAGATCGTCAGAAAATGACAACTATCCAGTCCCTTCATTGGATGAAGTGCTTCAAGTGGTTAATGGATCCCAAATGATGTCCTTTCTAGATGGTTATTCAGGGTACAATCAAGTGATGGTCCAATATGAGGACAGACACAAAACCGCCTTCACAACTAAATGGGGTACCTTTGCCTACAAGAGAATGCCGTTGGGACTCATTAATGCAGGGGCTACATTTCAAAGGGCCATGGATATTGCTTTTAAGGATATCATAGGAAAATGCATTATCATTTATATGGATGATCTGACTGTGTTTTCAAATAACAGAGGGGATCACATATCAGATTTGCACAAAGTGTTTCAAAGGTGCAGAGAATTTGACATATCCTTGAATCCTAAAAAATGTATTTTTGGAGTAATAGAGGGAAAGCTACTAGGACATGTCATATCAAAAAAGGGAATTTCTATAGATCCAGAGAGGGTGGAGGCCATCCTGAATATTCAACCACCTGCTAGCAAAAAGGAGATGAAGTCTTTCTTTGGTAAGATCAACTTCGTCATAAAGTTCATTACTAGATTTGCTGAAATAGTTAAGCCATTGAATGCAATGTTGAAACAAGATGCCAAGATTGAATGGAATACAGAAGTGAAGGAGGCATTTGCAGAGATCAAAAGGGCCATTGCTGATGCTCCAGTATTGGTAAGTCTGAACTACAGCAAACCCTTTTATATCTATTCATTTTCTTCAGATAATTCATGTGTTGGAATGTTAACTCAAAAGTCTGACGATGGAAATGAGCATCCTATCGCTTTTATGAGTACACCGTTAAAAGATGTCGAGTTGAAATATCCAAGTGAGGAAAAGCAGGCGTACGCCTTGGTCAGAGCAGTAAAGAAATTCAGGCATTATATCATCAGAAATAAGGTGTATGCAATTGTCCCTGATCCTGCGGTTAAGTTACTCTTGATGCAAAATGAATTAGGTGAGCACAGAGCTAAATGGGTGACCATGTTACAGGAGTATGACATTGAGATCCAACCCATGAAGCTGGTAAGAGGGAAAGGACTCACTCAGACTATGGCTGAGATAGGCCCTGAATTGTCTGTTTAGCATTATAATATTGAATTTGTTTCTCCAGATGGTTGGTATGATGACCTAGTGTACTATTTGCTGAATCAACGACCTCCAGGTCATCTTAATGCAATTCAGAGATGAGCTCTACGGTTAAAGAGTGATGGTTTCATGTTGAAAGGAGCTGTTTTGTACAAGAGAAATCATGAAGGCATTTATTTGAGGTGTCTCGGTAAATAGGAAGCTGACAGGGTGATAAACGAGTTTCATGAAAAGTATGGCATTGGCCATGGTTCTGCAATTGCCATAGCAAATCAAATTTTGAGGGCAGGGTACTACTGGCCTACGCTGTTCAAAGATGTTCACCATCATGTACGGACCTGTCACACGTGCCAGACTACAGCAATGAGGGAAAGGTATGCAGCGCTTCCGCTCCAACCGGTCACTGAGGTAAGGCCTTTTGCTCAGTGGGGTATGGATTTCATAGGCCCCATCAACCCACCATCTTCTGCAGGACACAGGTACATTCTCACTATTACTGATTATTTTACAAGATGGACTGAAGAATTTGCTTGTAGGCAATGTACATCAGATGTAGTGATTGCTTTTTTAGAGTCTGCTATTCTTAATCGATTTGGATGCCCTATTGCTGTTGTCTGTGATAATGGTCCTGCCTTTGCATCTTTGAAATTCTCAAATTGGGCTTTTGATCATGGCATTATTGTGAAGTTTGCATCCAACTATTACCCTCAGGGTAATGGCCTAGCAGAGTCCTCTAATAAGAACCTATTGACTATCATCCGTAAGCTGTTAGAGAGGAACCCAAAAGACTGGCACACCCAGCTTCAGTTTGCCCTTTGGGCAGATTGTACAAGACTTAAATCGTCCATTGGAACATCTCCTTATCACTTAGTGTATGGTCTGGAGCCAGTATTCCCTATTCAACTCAAGATCCCAACTTTACAGTTTATAAATGAGTTTTATGATGAAGAGAACAGAAGGGAGGCTAGGTTGACAGAACTGCTGCACCTTGAGGAGAAACGAGACAACGCCCTTGAGAATTTTGCTAAACATCAGGGGATAGTTAAGAGATGGTTTGACAGGAGGGCTAAAGTCAAAGCCTTCAGGATTTTTGACCTTGTCCTATACTGGGATAAACCTCATGATCAGAAAGGGAACCATGGGAAGTTTGATAAACTCTAGCTTGGCCCATATCAGATTGTTGAAATACTTGGAGATAATGCCTTCCGTTTGAGGACTCTCACGGGAGAGGATATCCCACTGCCTGTCAATGGGCAGTATTTGAAACATTATTTCTAGTCCTGAGCTGTTTCCAGCTCCTTGCTTTGTAAATAGTTGGTTGCTTTGCTTGTTTTGTTTGGTTAGAGTAGGTCTCCCTTTTGGTTTGCTTGTTTTCTTTGGTTAGAATAGGTTTGCTTTGGTTTGTTTGTTTTCGTTTGCATTGCTCTTGCTTTTGGTTCTTTCTCTTTTGGGATCTTTGGATGCATCTGTATGACAATGGTGGCAAAGTAGGTCTAATGTTCTTAGTATTTCCCTTACAAACTCTAATCATCCTTCCAGGACACTGTGGTACAAACTCTCTATCTAATGTCACTTATCCTTATGTTGAGGCAAAGGGTTTTCTAGTTAGTTTGAACAAGAATATATTGGGGTCTCATACTTTTAATTATTAAATATACCTCAAAATTGCAGAGGATCCTTATAAGGTCTGAATAGGTGAAAAATCCTTTTCTGCTCTAGTGCCACTGTGGTTCTCAACCCTGAGTGTGGACTTCACTATTCACAGGTTGAATGAAATGAGTGAAAAGACAAGAAATATCAAAAAAAAAAAAAAAAAAGAGAAGAGAAAATATTGAAAATCAACAGAATGAATTCAACTTATCAGAGGGATCTGAATATCTCTACCGGGGCTATGGACGTCTGGCTGGCAGTAGAGCTATGTTTAAGAGGATCACAGTGATAACCTCGTCGGGGCTATGGACACCTGACTGACAGCGAGGCTCTATCCGGGTTACTTTTAGAGTATGAATTTTTACGTAGCTTGTTCATACTAAGTTTGGTTCCTGGTGCAACTGAGGGTAGGTAATAAACGCATATGCACACACTTTGACCCTGGTATAGGAAACGTTGAATGACTGGGAGTTCCTTTGTTTAAATATGAGGGTGGTGGCTGGATGTCTGAGTGAAACCATAAGTTCTGGGTTCTTGATTCCAGTTTGTTATCGAAATGCTCAGGAGCATTTCCCCAGCAGAGTCGCCATTTGTCGTGCAGTTTTTGCACACACGCCCCACTTGGAGTAGGGACCCTCTTTTGAATGTCTTTTGACCTTTGGTTTTATTGGACTTATCTTTTGAGGTCTTGACATGTTGGTTTTGTTGGCTTTGATCTTACCTTGAGGCTTGAATTGGTTAAAATTGAGTTTTAAGCAAAATCTGGGTTTTCACCTAACTCCGAGATTTTCCGGCTCTGACAGATTTCCCCGGACCCTGGTTCTTTATCTGTTTTTGGCTGGATTTTCTGAAATTCGAGTTTTTTCCTGATTCCGAGATCTTCCGGTTCGGATGGATTTTCCTGGACTTTGCCAAAATCCCGAACTTCATCGTTTTCCCGGTTTCAGCCATATCCGCAGAATTCGTGCTCATCCGGATTTCTGCGTATCTTTGAGTTTTCCGAAATTCCGTCCTAGGCTCGGGTTTCCAGATTTGTCATATGCGTCTTGTTGCTCATTAATGACTGAGGTACCTTTGTTCAGATGCGTAAATGGGTGGATTTAAACTCTTCTGGGCATCATTTTAACTTCATTGTTCACTTGTTTGCTGCCTTATCGATTGAGTGCATTCTTCATTTGAAGCTTTGAGTGTTGATTATGAGCCATTGGCGTGTGGACTGTCTGGATCGCTGATCAAGGTTTTCACTGTTAGGCGTGCTTGCTTCGTGGTTGCTTCTCCAAGTTCAAATTTTGTCTGCAATAATCCATGGTAGGTTATTGATGGCCCTTCCATTTATTTACACGATGATTATGTTTCCTATGTTGATTAGTGGTCATGTCGAGTCGGCCCATGTTCGGTCACGATTTTCTTCTTGTCGAGTTAGGGTTGGACTCATTTCTTCATGAAAACCTAATCACCCACGCCATATATGCTTGTATTTATCCATTGGATGACGGGTGCATCCATTGGACGGTGTTCTGGGTAGATTTCGGCCCTCTAAGTGCGTAATTTGCCATATTGTTCTGGGTAGGGTTTCTTTGGTGTTTGGCCCAGAGTAGTGAATTTGTCATAATTTTTGTACCTCGCGCCAGGATTACACCGACCCCTGTCTTGGGAGGATTCAGAGTGCCCTAGATTGATCTTTATAGATGGAATGTTAAACCCGAGCTTAACCCTGGTTTTCATGGCGGGAAGTTTACTCATTGAAATTAGGGCATCGCTATTTCACCATGAGGACTAGTCATTTAAAGCTTTTGGGATTTGAATTTGTTTGCATTTGAGGTCTAGCCTTTTGGCGTCGATTTTGGGGTCATTAGCAACCAGGAGGAAAAGATTGCATGATCGTTCAGTCGATGGTTTGCGTATCGTCGTTCATCGGGTTTCCGAGGTTCTCGCGGAATTTCGTCGCACTCGGATTTTCCTGGTTTTGGCTAATTCCGCGGGGCATAACGATTTCTGGAGTTCCTCAAACTGTCCGCGAAAATCTGTCTCATCCAGAATTTTCCGGTTTTCCTGTTTGGTTGCACTTCTTCTGATTTTCTAAGGATAGGATTAACGGGGCAAGTGTTAAATGCTAATTTCTTGTTGCTAATGAACAAATTACATGATAATCCAATGATCTTTTGGCGGAATTAACGATTTATTTGACTGTTGATGTTTTGGCAGCAAGAATTCGTCTAGGTCGGATTTCTCCGAAATTTTGCCCCGACTGGATTTTTCCGGTTTATACTGTTTTCCCGGATTGTTCTATTTTTCCGGATTCTCCAAGATGGATGACTTGTGATGGATTTCAACTACTTTATATGATTTCAGGCTAACCTTTGGATTGGAATATGCATGATGATTGAATACTAATGATGTCCTTTGTGTGCAGGCTGAGTCAAGCAAGGCAGCTGCAGGAAAATCTAAGGGTGATACAGAGGGGTCATCCATCTCAGAGGCAGAGAGGCTAAGGTTAGATATTAAGAGTTAGCTCCCTGAAAGCAAGATATCTTCCGTGTGGTCCGAGGTGTCTAACACCAATGTGGGGGCTTGGAGATATGAAGAGTTCAAGCAGAGGACATCAGACAAGGACCTGTCACTCTTGAGGCAAGGAATGATGAAGTCCGGGCTAGTGCATGTGGCAGGGTTTCCTCCGGCGATCCAATGCTACGAATTAATCTTGGAGTGTGCCCGACAGTATGATTTTGATACCCAAAGGGTTGTCAGCACCGAGGGAAGGGTCTTGGCTAATTTTAGTCCTGTCTCCATTGCCCAAGCCTTTGACATGCCTGATCTGCCTTTAGTGTGTGCGTTGAACATGGACATGGCGAGGACCTATTATGATAGTGAGCTAGCCAAAGCTCAACAGATGATTAACTCTTGGTTGGAAAAGCCAAAGTCGCATTACTCCAAGCTGCCCAAGCAGTTGCACAGGGTCAAATTCAGGTCAGATAAGTATGATACAATTACATTCTTAAGTAGAGTGGTAGGATTGAAGACTGCTGGAGTGTTAGAGAACTGGATGGTCCATGTGATCAGCAAAATTGAACAAGGAACTAATTATCATTGGGCAGGGCTTATCAATTCTGAAATTGATAAACAGTTGATGAATGTCTTAGAGACCAAGAGATTCACCATGTCCTCCTATGTCATGTATGTGCTTGCCAGATTCTACCCATACAGGGGTTTGAATCCACGAGGAACGTTTGGACATGATATAGTTTATGAAGTATACCCAGAGTTGCACCTAGGACACCGAGACTACAGAAGAGCCAATGATGCATTCACAATGCATATTACCCGGATGCTTCAGAATGCTGAGCATGTAAGGCTGTCAGATGGAGCCAAAGGGTTAATAAAGAATTATGGGGCCTGGTTCACCCAGTTTCCCACCTTCACCTACATTAGGATTGATGGATGTCCGGTTGCTCCATACAGGTTACCTCGGTATCCTACTGATCACATTGTTTTGTTAGAGATTGTGAGGCAGATTTGTGAATTTGATGCCATTGTATAGAGAGAAAAGCATAAGATGGGCTTCGGTGGAGATTTCCCCCTCGGAATTGGTGTAGCAGAGGTGTGTCCTTCCATCCAATCGGCACATATTTCAGGAGAAGAATTGGCAGCATATGGTTTCTCCTTCCACTCCAAAAGGATGAACTTCGACATCATAGGAGAGGCACAGAAGAAAGCCACTAGGGAATACCGGCATAAAGATGACCTAGAAGACTATTGGGCTAACATTAAGGATGACCTTGAAGCAAGAAAGAAGAGGTATTCCAGGCTCCCTGTGGAGGCGATCAGACAATACAATGTCAAGTTGATTCCGGACCAACTGGAGGATGATGGAAATCTGGTGCAGGATCATGCCTATGAAGCTGTGAAGGACAGGCCCATCGGGGAAATCAATTGGAATGAGGATGAGGTTATAGAGTTGGAAGACCTAATGGCCCCCGTTATGAAATTCACCTCTTCCTGGTTAAAGCATAAAATTTGGGAGTTGGAGAGCGAGAAGGTAACTTGTACCTTCAATTTGATGGGGGACCTCAATCCTATGTCGAATTCAGAGGAATCCGGGGAAGATGACCCCAAAGGGAAAACTGCAAAGAGCTCTCCTTTCAAGATAAAGATTAGAGGCCCCAAGGAAAGTGAGCCTGAACCAAAGAGGAAGCCAAAAGGGAAGAAGAGAAGTCAGACTTTGAAGATTGGTAAGTCCTCTGATGAGGAAGGGTTGGAAAAAGCAGAAGGAGAAAGTGCTCCACCACCACCAAAGAAAACTAGAACAACCAGGGTCTCAAAGAAGAGGAGTCAGGATACATCAAAGAGTGAGCCTCCTATTGTTGATGTTGAGATTTCAGGGGAGAAGACCAAGGTTTATATGAGGAAATCCAGGACTCCATCTCCAAAAGACACTGTGCAAAAGATGGATCCTCCACCAAAATCACCAGTCACGGAGCCACCTAAGGTTGCTTCTCCTCCACTGAGCGTGCATGGGCAAGAGACTCCTGAGGAACATGACACTAGTGGGGAGGCAGAACCTTTCAAGGAAGGGGCACTCTTTGGTGAGGCAGTTGAGCTCGAGGCCGAAGAGGTGGAAAATCACCCTTCTCGTCTAGTGATGTATGAAGATTCTTCGGAAAATGGCAGAGGAAGCGAATTGCCTGAGAAGGAGGAAGATAAAACAGTTGAAAAGGAGAAGGAGAAAACTCTGGAAAAACAGCAGGAAGAGGCAACAACAGAAGAAATCCGGGTAGAACCTGCAACCCCAGATTGGCTTGAAAAGGAGATTGCAAGGAAGAAGCAGGTGGTAGTTGAAGACACTCCCTTGGATTGGGATGAAATGCTGTCTAAAATTGGAAAAGGGAAGAAAAGGAAGGTGGCTAAGGTAGTCTCAAAGGTGGAGAGAGATGAAGCAAACAACAGGGTCATCCACATTGCCACCCCTGCCACGGACAAAACTAGGGAAGATGCCACTGGTCAGGATTATAATGTGCAAACTATTAACCTTGGACCAGCATCCATGGAGCAAGACATAGAGGAATATGAAGGGTACAATGCTGTGATTATTGGGAGATTGAGAAAAGAGACCCAGACCAAGCATGAGCTGAGGAAAGAAAATGAAAAACTTAGGAAATGCTTGGAGGAAGTGATGAAACCCCTGCAGTCTCTCCATCCTTCTTCTACTACTCCTGATTTTCTGTCCAAGGAAACTATCTCCGGAATTGAGAAAATGAAAGTCTTAGCTCAAACTGCAGTGGATTGGCTGAAGAATGTGCAAATAAAGGGAGATGATATAATTAAAGAAATCCTATTGGTTGGGAAAGATGCAGTCCGAGCCAAGGAATTATTGGAGCAGGTGCTGTCTCAGGACAAAGAGGACATTGACCTCTTGCTGCAGAAATCCAAGGTCATCATAGAGTATGGTAAAGAACAATTGGCTGCGGATGGAATCCTTCCTTCCTCCAGGTTAAATGAACCATGGGAATGGTTTGAGGCTCTACAAATTCGGCATAAGGCCATGAAAAAGATTCAGAAAAGAAAGAAAGCAATTGATGGTGATCTTACTGGGGTGTATGAGGGTTGCATTGCATTTTTTGAGGTCATGACTAGAAGGAGAAAGATTGCTCCTAAATACCTAAGTCTGTAGCAACTCAGGGAATGGTGGCATGAGGTTTATACCCCAGATTATGAGAATGTTATAACCGGCCACCAGCTTGATGATGCAGCCACCTACTTGGCAGTAATGGATAAATACCAAGCACATAAGGAAGAATGGGATAAGACTGTTAAACAGTCAAAAGAGGAGATTGATTCCATTAAATGCAGACTTAAGATCTTGCCTTTACCACCTGTAGCCGAGCTAGATGGAATATTTTTGAGGGTTCAGGGATCGTTGGCCCAGAGCAAGGATAAAGGAGGCGGTATTTAATGCCATTTTGAGATTTGTGCTTCCCTATCATCATAGGGCATGCATTGGACCAGACTACATTGGGGATTGTGCCCAGGCCGACCCTGATGATATAGATGGCATTTAATGTGTGCCTTATTTTGATTTCCTAAGGCCGACTTGTTTTGGGCAGTTATTCTTATTTTGTAAAAATGTTTGGTTGGGCCGACATATCTTGAGATTTTCTATAAAAGGCATTCTTGCCTCATTGTAAAGGTTAGCTAGAAAGTAATAGAGATAAGTAAGAGCAGAGAAGAGCTAGAGTATTTTGTAGTAGGAGTAGTATTCAATTTCTTGAAGCAAATACTGTATCAGAACAGTTGAATTGTTGCAGCATTTCGGTGATCTAATACAATAGAAGGCATTGTGGTTTTCCTGGTGAAATATCTTGTGTTATATTATCTTGCATGGTTCTTATTGTTCTATCTTTCAAATTTCTTGAAGATTTAGGGTTTAGTGTTCAGGAATAAGTTAATTTTAGTTTGGTGAATGATGTTTATGATTTCATATTTGGAATGTTTGTAGCAATCTCTGGTCTATACTCCTAGGAACTATCTGATTGTAATAGGCTGGTGAAGTCAACCTGGACCATACATTTAAATGTCCTTAAGTTCGGTTGTGGATGAATGTCTATGATTTGAAAATCTGTATACCCTAGAAGATTGCACCGTTCTTGTTAGATTGCCTTGTGGGTTAAGCAAGAATTGGTTATTTGAGATTGGTCCATTCCGGATATCTGTCATTTGCATCACTCATTCTAGGAATAGTTTAGATTTTATCATATTCTTATACCCTTATCTTTTGCTATTTCTTTATTATCTGGTTAGATTTAGGATTTGAGATCACCATATTGCAAAATCTGATAAATTGAAAGATACAGTTTGCTTGTAGTAAGGTTCCTTTGTGATTACCAGCATTTTCACATAATTATCTGAGTTGTTTATGCATTTTCATGACCTGACACTTGAGAGACCTTGGGGTAATTTTCGGAAATTCATTGTTGAAGATTATCTTTCAAGAGAGATAGAATATTGCATTCTGTCTGAGTTGTTGCTGTGCAGAAAACACCATCAACAGGTTCAATCTCAGAAAGTAAACACAGATTCACTTCACCAACAATAGCTCTACTTCTTGTCAATACTCCTTTTGTTTTGTCTCTAATGATCTGACTATCTGAATGATTTCTCTATATGTATTTAGGTGTCTTGAGGGACACCACTAGAGATTCTTCTTGCTCTTCTTCATTTTTCTTCTCTTGCTCATCCTTTTCCTATTCTTCCATAGATTCTTTAATTCTTACGCAATCAGGTTCATTAGATACATATCCATCAACTTTAATTGAATTTTTCATTGCTTGATAAACCTTGATATTTGTGATTTCTACAATCTTCCTTAGTATTTTATTGAAATAGCTATAAGCTTTGATTCTAGTAGAATATCCAAGAAAATAGCATCATCACTTCTAGCATCAAACTTTTCTAAATTTTCCTCATCCCGTTTGATATAACATTTTCTTCCAAATACCTTGAAATACTTAATAGTAGGAATTCTTCCACACGATAGCTCATAGGGGGTCTTAATATTGTTTTCTCTTGCTTGATTCTGATTGAAAACCTAAACAATAGTATGAATAGCTTCTCTCCAATAGGCTTTTGGTAGACTAGCTTCAATCATCATTGATCTAGCAGCTTCTTGAATCATTATGTTCTTCCTCTCTACAACTCCATTATGCCAAGGAGTTCTTGGAGTAGATAACTGTCTCTTTATTCCATGAACCTAAAAAAGAAACATATTAAACTCATGGGAGATGAATTCACCAACTCTGTTAGAACTTAATAATTTTATTCCTGTAGAAGAGGAGGATTCACTACTCATGAGTTCTCCTCATTCAGAGAGCCTCACGAGCAAAATTTCCATAATCTACCTCAAGAACAACAATGAGAGTTCTAGAATCTGAAAGAGCAGGTCACAAATATTTTTTGGACAAACTGACAAGCTCTCAGCCAAAGGACATTAGTGTAGAATATGAACGACATCGTGATGCATTGGTGTCCAGGAGGTGCATTGGCATCTAGTATAGACTAGAGAATGAGTTTGTCATAGAAAATGCCTAAATAACTGCTTCTACTCTGATTGCTGAAAACTTACAAAATGTGATAAAGTGACAGAATGTAATGAAATTAAAATAGAATGAAATGGAAATGATGAAGCTAGAAGAAGAAATGAAAGAAATACTTACAATAATGAGAGTGATGAAGCCTTCACCAAATAAATTTCTTCAAAACCTGTGTGCACAATATATGGAGAGAATGTTGGGGCTATATAGGGGTTTTCCTTAGTCAAACCCTCGTTTTGGTGTTCTCACCTCCACAGACATCTAAGAAAATAGAGAAAGAGAGTAACTAAAATGAAAAAAAGTGTGTGGTGAAAGAAAAACCCATTGAGGAGTAGAACCCGCACCACCAAGTGAGCGTGTGATAAAAACAATCCCCGCTCGAGGAGGAGAACCCGTATCACAAAAGAGGTGATAAAAGAAAACCTCGATCAAGGAGGAGAACCCATATCACAAAGTGTAAAATGCAATGGAATAGAGGATTGTGAAGTCCCAAGATGCTCACAAGCATATGGAAAGGGATATGGAGTTGCAAGAGCTAAGAGAGCTATAAGGAGCATTGCTAAGAGAGCTTGAAGATGCTACAACAAGCTGTTATGAAGTTGTGTAAGCAAAAGCTAAAGTGTAGAATGCTAGAGAGAAACTAGAAGTGGAAGAAGTCCCCAAATGAAGTGAAAAGAGGACTTTTAAGGAGGGAGAAGAAGCTTCCACCGTTTCCACCAAAAAACTTAGCTGACAAGTGGAAAACATGCCCAAAAATAGTTATTTTAGTGTTGACACGTCGCAGGATGCTAACGAGGCACGTAGATGTCTGCATGGTGCGCTAGTGTCCAGACACGTTACGCTACAAAACGACGTGAATGAGAAAGCACACGATTCAAGGTAAAGCTGATGTATGAAGGGTAGCTGCTAAAAAGGGGTGTCAGAGCATCCTAAGAGGGAGAAAGGCTGATGCAAAGGTTAAAATGATCCTACTCAAGATGCTAAGGGAGTGGACACTAAAGTAGATGCAAGAATGTATGCGTAATTGCAAGGGGTGCAATTTTACACTTATACATTTTTCCCCCACTTTAGCGGGCATATGAATCTACATTAATATGCACGCTAAAGGAAATCTACTGAACATAAATAACATCATATGCCAAAAGGATACTATAGAGGAAGTAGATAACTCTTTGAACCATGGAAGCATGCCTCCAGGCTGAAGACCTGCAAAACAAATGAATTAGACAAGAGAAACCTACACCAGACAAGGTTAGCACACAAAAAACTAAAGGATTCGAGTCAGCAAAGTAAAGAGACCTCGATGTAGAAGGTTGTCTCGGTACTATGTGTCATCCTAAAACAATACATAGAAGAACTTTAAGATGAAGAAAGGAAGGGCATATACTTAGGAGGAAGAAGATGCAAATCTTGAATCTAGTATATGCAAAAGAGAAGAGAGAGATAGAGTAACTGAAATGGATGAAGCATGTGGTGAAAGCAAAACCTGCTCAGGAGTAGAACCCACACCACAAAGTAGGAGTGATAAAAGCAATCCCTGCTCGAGGAGGAAAACCTGTATCACAAAATATAGGTGATGAAAGCAATCCCTGCTCGAGGAGGAAAACTTGTATCACCAAAGATAGGTGATAAAATCAATCCTTGCTTGAGGAGGAAAACCCGTATCACCAAAGATAGGTGATAAAAGCAATCCCCGCTCGAGGAGGAAAACTTGTATCACCAAGGAGGTGATAAAATTAATCCTCGCTGAAGGAGGAAAAACCATATCACCAAATAAGGATGTAATGGAGCTGTACAAGTTCTTAGTCCTATAGAAAGGTATCCCCCAAGATCTCTCGTGTGGAGGAAACCTTCAAAAATTGGACTCCGCAAAGTCAGAAAGTGGCCACATAGGGAAGTAAGCGGTCAGTCACGCAGACCATCAATAGATTGGAAAGCTTTCAAATCGGTCCCTCAGGAACCCTTCAAAAGAAGAGGGGTCCACTCAAGGGACGTGTTGTTTGAAAATCGAGGTCTAATTAGGCTGCCCCCAAGCTAGATGCAAAGAAATAAAATAGGTCTAGTCAAGATGCCCCCAAGCTAGATGCAAATAATTCATTTCAGATAAAGACTTTAAAAGGGGCTCCCTCAGGAACCCTTCAAAAGAAAAAAGGGGTCCACTCAAGGGATGCTTCATTTGAAAGACATAGCGGAGAGAGGGGGTCCTTAAGAAGGACACATCTCCAAGATGAGTTATCACTGCCACATCATAGAGGGGATGACAACCATGCAAAATGCTTAGAATAGGATAGAGGTAAACCTCGATATCACTTGTCATGTGAAGACAAGGTAGGTGCATCAATCAAATGGGAGTTTTATGGCACGTGAATCAAGAAGTTGTTTCATTTTGTCCTTCAAGGCCTTATATTCGCTAATGGAATGGCCAAGCACTCAATGGTATGCATAGAAAGGATGTTCTTCTTCATTATGTTTATGAATTTTATTACGTGTAGGAGAAGGAAGAGTAATTAAGCAGGCTTTTAGAAGCCACAACAAAATATGCTCTTGCTTAGATAAGGAATGAGGAGTAGGAAGCAACCCTTTCTCACGTGGAGAAAATTTTGACTGCTCATGAGAAGAAGAAGACATGAAGATAGAAGACAAAGGAGGAGGATCTCCATAGAGAGCATTATTCTGACAACAAGGATTATACTTCTTTACAGGATCACTATCAACCTTCTTAATAGGACTAACAACATTAACCTCTTTAATAGCGGTGTGATCATCTTCCTCAGAAGGAGGATCAACACCAAGAACATTATAGTTTGCATTCACCTTACCCCACGATACATAAGAGTAAGCATCTTCAATAACAGGTGTGGATGATGTTATCAGAAGGTCTAAGTGGATTGGGTAGACTTTATATTCCTGAATGAAGGAATCTGTAAAGTCTAGAGGACCCCAATTATCACCAAGACATGTGTTCTTTTGGGAAGAGGAAGACTTCATATTTCTTGCTTTAGAAGGATCTTCCTTAGGGACGTCTGTCTCAAGAGTATCCTTTGTAGTAGGTACTACTAGAATAAACATCGACACACTAGAAGACACTGAAGGGATGAGAGTAGGCACAAATGAAGCTCGACCAACAACAACTATTTCACATAAGTGCATAGCATTAGGGTCAGCCTTGACTGTGACTACTCGATTGTTACAAATGAACTTAATAGATTTATGGAAGGTAGATGGGACTGCACCCATAGCATGAATCCATGGTCTACCAAGGAGAAGGTTATAAGGAAACTTTTCTGCCATAATATATACAAGGGTAGGTATGGTAACAGGTCCAATCTACAAAGGTAATACTATCGTACGTAGAGCTTATCGTACAACATTATCAAACCCACGAATAACAATAAAAGAAGCATTAAGAGAAGATGAGTCAATATTAATCTTAGGAAATATATCAATGCTACATATGTTGAGCATTGAACAATCATCAACGAGAGTATGCCTAATGCCAATTTTATTAATGTTGACTATAATCATTAGAGGATCTGCTTGCTTTTGTACTTTCAGAGGTGGGAGCTCCTACAGATAGAATGTGATATTCAGTGAATCCGCATGAATATATGCCATCAACACATTAGCATCTATTGGCCTAGGAGAATAAGGAAAGAGGATCTTTTGTAAGGATTCCTAAAGCATACCTTGATAAACCAGAGAAGATTGAAGCAAGTCCCACAGTGAGATTTTAGCTGGAGTAACCTGAAGTTGCTCAACAAGGTCATAATCACTAGGTGCTTGAGGAAGAATTGGTTTTTTATTTGTTCTATTCTCATAAGTATGGGCCACTGCTCTATAATAGGGAGCCTTAGAGAGATTAAGAGAACCACCATCAAATGGAACACCAACAATAGAACATATCCTTTTAGAAGAAGGACTAGCTAGAGTCACATAAATGACTAGTCTCTTAGGCCTTTGAGAGGTGGCAGAGACATAGACTATATTTACAGAATCATCACAACTAGTAGAATAATTATTTGAATACATATTCTCCACATTGATCCAAATAGGATCAAATGTGGAATAATTTTTCAAAGAAACATTCTCAACACCGATCTAGGGAGAATCAGATGTGGAAGGAGGTTCATCATTTGCTAATGCATCATCTCTAGGAGAGAGTGCATTGGAATGAATAGAAGGTAGAGTAATGTTAAGAAAGGTATCAATGATTTCATCTTCTTGCAACAAAATATCCTCTGAAGTAAGAGGACTTTTGTGAGAAGGATCAAAGAAACCAAGTGACATAGGTAAAGAAAAGTCACTATCACATGCATTAAATGGAATATAATTAACATTTTGAACAAAATTAGATACAAAACTAATGAAAGAAGATATTAAATCCATTACATTTTTTTTGGTATTTTCTATGTTGTAGTAATTTGCATTTTCGGAGGTCTTTGGAGCAGAATTTGCAGTCAGAACTTGCATTGGTACCTAAAATTCAACTTCCGAGCACCGAGTCAAAAGTTATGACCCTGACAATTAGGGGTAAATAAAATCCTAGTTTTTTAAAGAACACTATTCTTCACGTCAGGTTCACCAAAAATGTAGAAGAGGGGGATTTGCTACTCACGAGTTCTCCTTATTCAGAGAGTCTCATGGGGTGAACTTCCCTAATCTACCTCAAGAATAGTAGTGAGAGTTCCTAAATCTGAAAGAGTAGGCCAAAGATTTTATGGAAAAATTGACAAGCTCTCGGCCAAAGGATGCCAGCGCAAAATACAGACAACAACACGGCGAGCTAGTGTCTCAGAGGCGCATTGGCATCTAGTACAGACTATAGAATGAGTTTGTCACATAAAATGCCTAAATAACTGCTTCTACTCTGATTGCTGACAACTTACAAAATGCAATAAAGTGATAGAATGTAACGAAACTGAAATAGAATGAAACAAAAATGATGAAGCTAAGAAGAAGAAAGGAAATAAATACTTACAATAATGAGAGCGATGAAGCCTTCACCAAACGAATTTATTCAAAACCTGTGTGCACAATATTTGGAGAGAATGTTGGGGCTATATAGGGGTTTTCCTCAGTCAAACCCCCGTTTTGGTGTTCCCACCTCCATGAACAACCAAGAAGATAGAGAAAGAGAGTAACCAAAATGGAAAAAACTGTGGTGAAAGAAAAACCCGCTCAGGAGTAGAACCCGCACCACCAAGTAAGCATGTGAGAAAAACAAACCCCGCTCAAGGAGGAGAACCCATATCACAAAAGAGGTGATAAAAGAAAACCCCACTCAAGGAGGAGAACCCATATCACCAAGCGTAAAATGCAATGGAATAGAGGATTGTGAAGTCCCAAGATGCTCACAAGCATATGTCAAGGGCTATGGAGTTGCAAGAGCTAAGAGAGCTATAAGGAGCATTGCTAAGAGATCTTGAGAGAGCTTGAAGCTACTACAACATGTTGTTATGAAGTTGTGCAAGAAAAAGCTAAAGTGTAGAATACTAGAGAGAAACTGGAACTAGAAGAAGTCCCCAAATGAAGTGAAAAGAGGACTTTTAAGGAGGGAGAAGAAGCTTTCGATGTTTCCACCGAAAAACTTAGTTGACAAATGGAAATAATTCCCAGAAATGGTCGTCTAAGCATTGACACATCCCAGGACACTAGCGTGACACACATACATCCACGCGACGCATTAGTGTCTAGACACATTACGCTACAAAACGACACGAACGAGAAATCACATGATTCAAGGTAAAGCTGACGCGCAAAGGGTAGTTGTCGAAAAGGGGTGTCAGAGCATCTTCAGAGGGAGAAAGGTTGATGCAAGGGTTAAAATGAGCTTACTCAAGATGCTAAGGTAGTGGACACTAAAGCAGATGCAAAAATGTACGCGAAATTGTGAGGGGTGCAATTTTACGCTATACAATTCCAAATTCACTTCATTCTCAACCATAGCTTTGAATGTCTTGAATCTATCTAATGCATTAGATTTCTCTCTAAGAAATGTAACCCATGCATACCTAGAGTAATCATCAATCAAAAGCGTAAAGTACCTTTCACCTTGTAGACTTCTCATTCTTGTAGGACCACAAAGATTTGAATGAATTAAATCTAGTAGTCCCAGTAGTAGATTGTTCCTTCGATTTGAACTTGTTTTTTGCATGCTTTTTGAACTGGAAATTCTTGCAAATAGCATTAACATGCTTTGTAATCCTTGGTAAATCTCTCATGAATTGTACTGCACCAATCCTCGCTAGATTACCAAAATTCATATGACACATTCTCTGATGCCATAACCAACTATTATTAATTTGAGTCATAAATCAATGTCCATTAACACCCTTAAGTTGATATATATTTCCTTCAAACTTATTTCCTACATAAATCACTGTTATGGATCCTTTCCTAATTTCACACCTCTCATCCTTAAATACAAGATCATATCCCTTACTACACATCTGTCCAACACTCAAAATATTATGCCTTAAACCCCTAACATAGTAGACATCATCAGTATTATGCTTTCCATCAAAACTTACTGAACCTATCCCACAAATCTTAGCACCAGTATCATCTCCAAACATAACTAAGCCTCCATCATATTTTAAATTTTAACAAACTTACTCTTGTCACCATTCATGTGATGTGAACAACCGTTGTCAACAACCCAATAGTTCTTTTCCTATTTAGCATGTATGACAAAGATTACATTAAGTTTATCTTTCTCTTTCTCTGGAGGACATTCTTTCACCTATTTTTTAGAATTAACAGAAGTAGGTTCATCTTTTATAGCCAAGAACAAGCTTTCATTGTCATCAAGATCTCCATAATCAGATTCTTCATCATAAATACAAGCATCCTCATTCACAGAATATGCGTTGTTAATATTTTTACCTTTGTTTTCTCTCTCATGTCTTTGTTTGTTCCTCTTAGCTCTTTCTAGACGTCTTGAAGAAAAATGACCTATTCCTCCACAACTAAAGAATTTAAAGGGTAACTTACCTTCATACTTGTCAGAGCCTTTCTTCATCCTTCTCACAAAGTTAGCTTCTAATTCATCAGGGCTTTCTTCATCTAGATCTTCTACTCTTGTATCCTTGAAAACAGTTTCTGATTTGGATCCATTTCTTAAATTCAATTTTCTCAACTCATAAGTTGTTTGAGTTCCCACTAACTGATTTTTAGTGTAGGTCTTGTAATCTATATGTTCTTCAATAGCATATACCTTTTCACTGTATGCATCAGGGAGAGTTCTAAGAATCTTGTTTACAATCCTAGATTCATCTATTGTAGCACCAAGTCCTTACATTCCACCTACCACTTCATCTACTCTTCATACATAGGATTTAATGTTCTCATCTTTAGACATGTGCAAGAGCTCAAACTATGTCTCCAAATTTTGCAACTTTGCTTCTTTGACCTTCTCATCTCCTTCATGCGCCTTTTTTAAAGCATCCTATACTTCTTTAGCAGTCTTTAGATTTTGAACTTTAATCAACTTGAAATGTGCAAGACTATTCTTCAAAATGAACTTCACCTTATTGTTTGATTCATGTGCCTTGAATTCGTCAGTTATATTCAGACCATTAGTAGGAGGAGTGTAAGGATTCTTATAAGCTTTCTCAACATCATATCTACAATACTCCAGATATTCTTCCATCGGTATTTTCTAGGCATAATTTTTTCCATTGAACTTTAAATTCTCAAAAGTGTTAAGCTCTTCTCCAAGGAACCAAGCTCTGATTCCAATTGTTGATCAAGGAAACTAAGATGGGGGTGAATTAGTTGTAGCAAATTTAATCTTTAAAACATCCACCAAAACTTAGATCAATTATAAATCCTTTACTCTATTAAAATGATTAAACATTAAGTGCAAAGGTAGAAACTAAAAAGTAACACACATACACAATAACACTAGATTTACATGGAAAACCCAATAAGAGAAAAACAACGATGAGGATTAGCTCACAATATAGCGAATATCAAAACTGATTACAAAGGATCACTGCCAAAACAACAAGGACTCACTGTCTAGATCAGGACTCACTATCCAACAAGGGTTAACCATCTAAAGGGATCACTGCCACATAGATACAAAGAAGATAGAAGAGATATGTTACATAGAGAAGAAAATATCAATGCAACAGAGATTTCCACCACGATTCACTCAACCACTTGCAAGCATGCATGAATGATAAAGTACACCTTCAGCTCACTACTTTCAAAAACTCAACATTTAGATTTCACACTGATCTACCTTACTTGCATCACATACACACTGATTTGCATCTATTTCGCATCAATCTGCTCTATTTCTTCACACCACTCTTTGTATACCTTTCACCAATATCTCATCCTGTATATATACCATCTTCAACTTTGAAACATATCCAAAGTTGGTCATCCATCATTTAAATTCAAATTAGGTTGACACCAAAACATTCTAGGGTGGAATTAGAATGAGGGAGACCCAAACACACGCTAAGAGAAGACCCAAATAATTCCCAACACACTTCATGATCTTTGAGAGTAGTGTTTAACACAAGGTCAACCAAACTAGTGTAAAACACATAGAACAATTAAGCACACACAATCCTTAACTCAATCCAATGTTTCCAGAAAACAAAAATATCTTCAACATGATCATAAAAAATTAACTCTAGAACTGCAAGTCATAAGAATTAAACAGAAAGAAATCTAGACCGACAACATTTCTCCTGGATCTCAGCCAGAAACCCTAAAAACTACAGTTCACAACTGGTGAACATAACTCGCATTGTACAATGAATTAGAAGCCAAAAATTTGGGTATAGCAGCTTCCAACTACCATGATCAACATATTTGAACCACACAAACATAGGAGGAAATCTTGGAGCCAAAACTAGAGCAACCACTAAATACCGACAACCTTTTCTTTTACAATTTTCTCAATATCCTTGACATATACAACCAATAACCTTCATTCTTGCAACACATTTTTCATACTTACAACAATCGCTCCCCCCAACTAGCCTTTTTCTTGTCCTCAAGAAAAACACTAGGGATTTTGATTGTATTGCAAAGAAATTTTCCTTAGGTCCATAACTGTGTTAACCCCCTGAATCTATTTCAAATAGAACCCTTGATATTCTAAAAGTTACCCCATCCTGATAGTTCCTACTTTCTTACATTCATCACTCCTCTTCAATCCAATGTGGAATTGGATAGAGGAGAATAGGTGGATCGAAGGTGAGTGGTACCCAATGAAATCCTTTGTTGACATGAATTTCCATATATTTATGTGCCCTCTTGTGCATATTAGTAAAATTATACATAAAATGTGTCTCTTTCTTCTGCAATCTAGGTATTAAGCTATTCCATCTATTTTGTACATGCTTATAACACTGTTTTCCAATACCTATAGCTAGCATATTCATTCTTTTTATAGTCCGATTCTCCGAGTTTCATGATCTTTTTACCCACACCTTTATGTCCAAGAAGTTTTTTCCACTCATCAATGACTGCATCTGGATCCTTAGCCTCTCTTCTTATATGAAGTGCAATGATTTTTTATTTTTCCTCATACTCTTCCATAATCTCTCCTCTAAGTTTCTCATTTCTATAATAAGAGGAAAGTTCCATAATCTAAAGGTCTCCCACAAAAATTAGAGGGTTCCATTCTATTTCATCAAGTATTACATAGTTGTGCAAATAAAACTTGCACAACTGATCTTGTTCTTCAAGTGTAGATTCAATGAAAGCTTTTAAAAATTTAGATTCCATACTCATACTAGCAGATTGTTTGCTAACTAATCTACTAAACTAAAAGCATAAAAACATTTCCTACAAAAATAATGCATATGTTCTTAGTGGCATCCTACATCTGAAAATTTGTGCAGCCTTATTTGCTAATTCCTCCAACCAAACTACTAATATGCTCAATTCCATATCTCTCTTTTCCAATTCCCTTTCATATTCTTCCTTGTCTTTCTTCCATTTCTCCTTTCCTTGTGCAAGTTCATTAGTTACTCTCTACAATTGGTAGCCAAGTGAAAAGGTTGTATGATAATCAAGAGTTGTAAGAGGAGGGGGTTTCTCATCTAGCATTGCTAATTCTTTGTCCCCTATTTTGGTGACGACCAACTATGCCAATAGATCTAACTTAGTGCCATGGCCATACAACTACAATTTTTCCTCCATCTCTTGCATTTTTACTTCTCTTTCCTTATCCCTCCACTCATGATTTTTCACCAACTCCTTCAGGTGTCTAATTCTATCCAATGCCTCCTGGAGTTCTTTCCTTATACCTCTCTTTTCAAGGTAAACCTCTATATTTTCAAACTGGTCATTACCTTCTTCATAGTCTCCATGAATAAGGCTATCTAGGATTTTTGTCCATAATTTCTTGGCAATAAATATGTCTTTTGATTTAGAATCAGAAGTTGGCACCACATATCTTCTTTTTCTTGCTGGTATATTCATATTACTAGGAACATCCCTTTATATTTTAGAGTTAGTTTCTACAATCAATGTTGAACCAGACAACTAAGAAGGGGGTGAATTAGTTGTAAGTTTTTTTAACCTTTAAAAATTTCATCAAAAAATTAAATCAATCAAAAATCCTTTATTCTACTTGTGAGCAGCGTTATTTACCCATCCTAAAAGATGCAAAACAAAATGCAAAAGAAGAAAATAACACTTCAACACCTCAAGATTGGGCTTTGTTGAACTCAAACAAAATAAAGATAAAAAAGAGAGTAGATTTATACCCTGTATGAGTTGATGTCCTTGGTTGGCCCTTTGATAGTTGATGAATGTGTGCTCCTTGATGGAGATTATACTAAAAATGGATGCAAAATGATCTAGATTAAATGATGGATGCAATGAGCTATTTGGGTATTTTGATAGATGAATGCAAGTGCAAGTGTTGAGAGCTTAAAGCATGCAACAATGGAGGATGAGAGTATGAAAGTTGGAGAGCTTGAGCTTGAATTGCAAAATGTGATGAATTCTTGAGTTGAAAATGTGTGAAATAATGTTATTGAGAGAAAATCTTCCATTTTAAAGGAAGAATCTCTAAAGAAATGGACGGTCAATATTTTGCCAACATGGGCAAGATGAAGGGTTGTGGTGAGCTGACTCATAAGCCCTCACACCTTTCCATGTGGAGGATGAGATGTCACAAGGATAAATGAGTTGGAAAGAGGACATGTGAGGTGGAGGTACTTGCAAGTACTTTGGGGTTAGGGGAATATCTCCTTAAAAATGAAGTTCTTGTTCCCATATGAGAGTGATGGTGACAAGTGAGGAATTTTAGAAAGTCCTATTTTATCACCATGGTGATGAGAGAAGTTGTTGGGGGAATAAAAGTGAATTTTAAATTCATATGATTGGAAGAGATAAGTGGTTGGGATAATAAATGTAAATTTTAAATTCACATGATGGGAAGTACCTTGTGGATAAGACAAGGTCCTTATTAAGGAGTCCCTTGTCCCATGTGATTGATGTGACAAGTGAGAGAACTTAGAATTTCCCAACAACTTGCATGGGGAAGAAAAATGCATTGAATGAATAAATGTGAATTTTAAATTTAGATGGAGAAGAGGTTAAGGCTCAAAAATGAAAGTACTTATGAAAGGTTGACTTGGAGGACATGCCAAAGATGACATATGATTAGATTAAGGTTATGCAAATAGGTAATTAAAGAGATTAATGAGGGATTAGAGGCAAGTGGCCAAATATGGAGGATGTGACATTAATCTTGATTAAAGGTGTGCACATCCTAATCATGGATTAATTAAACTAATCTAGATTAGAAGAGGGTTATGAAGGACGTGACAAGGAGAGAGAAAAATAAGAATTTAAAATTGATTTAAATTCAAAAAGGCTAAATGACAATTAAACAAATTGATATATTTATTTAATTTAGAGAGGAAATGATGAAAGGTAAAGTATTTAATTATTAAATTAAATACTTTAGGAATATTAGTGAAAGGGGAAATATTAATTAAATAAATGATTTAATTAATATCGATGACATAGATGAATGAAGGGGACGAATTTGACCATGTGGGAGTGGTCAAATTTGGATGTCTACATTTTTCCCCTCTTCAAAATATTGTTAGAATAAAAGTGTTTCGAAGAAAAGAAAAATGTAGATGACTCTATAGAGGAAGTGACTAGAAAATGATGCCCCAACATGGGAGAAGTTGCGTGAGCTTCCTAAATGGAGGGAAATGAAAGGACATGCCCCAATCTTGCAAGGGAATGGCCATGACAGAGGAATAGAAGAAAATGGTAAGGTATGCCCCCTCAAGAGGGCGGTTGGGGAAGAAAAAAGGGCCCCAAGCAACTTCTCAATATGAGGAAATGGAATATATGGTTGGATAGAGATCGAAAAACCATGAAGATTGGATTTTGAACGGAGTCAAACGGACACACAGTTTGCAAATGGCAGCTCTAGGAAGTTAGATGATAAGTTGAATTAAAAGAGGTTTAAATAAAGGGGAAAAAATACCTTTCAATTAAAAAGGTTAAAAAAGGAGGGAAAAGGGGATATATAGTAATTTTAGAAATTACTATTCCTCATTTGCACACTTGGAAGTTGAGTGAGAGAGAGAAAAGAGGAGAGAAAGGAGATGAGGAGACGAGGATGCCAGACGATTGTATGCAACCTAAAATGGTCACCTAGACTTTGGGCCCCATTTATTTAATTTGTCAACATCAACTTTCTGAATCAATGATTGTCGCATTTTCAAATCAAATTTCTTAATCAATTCATAACTATTTCAAATGTTTCAATTTTCCCTAAGGTTTGAATGCTTCATTAATTTTATTTAATCAAAAGAAATAAATCCTTTTAATAAATAAAATAATGTTATTTAATTGAAGTTAATATTACTTAAATAAAATGATGCTATTTAATTAAATCTATTTTTAATTAAATAATTTTATTTTATTTTATTAATATTCATTTCTAAATTACATAATCTTATTTTATTTTATTAAAAGAGATATTATCATCTTAAATAAAATAAAATAAATGAAATATCCTCTCAAGAATATCCTGTGATGAAAAATGGAAACAAATCAGTTAAAATAAATAAAAAAAAATAATTTCAATCAAGATTTGTTTCTATTTTTCTATTATCCCACATTGCTTCTGAATTTGCCTTCAATTCCACTTTTGCCTATAAAATGAGCCCTCTCATTCTCATTTCAAAAGAATCACGAATTTTTACATCAGACTTATGCTACAAATTTTCTTGAATTTTATCATTTGAGATTACACATTAATTTGATTTTATAAGCATCTTAGTTTTAGAGCATATAGTTTAATATTACATTTTAGCTTAATCTTCATAGTAGATTAATTTGCAAAGTAATTCATTTATGGCATTGCATGTAGATCAATTTTCATTTCAATAAATTAGTTTTGTTTATTGCATTTTACAGTCATTTAGATTAGTTTTCATTGTTGCATTGCAAGAACATGATTCATGGAGATTGGCATTCTTGCTTCTCCTATTTGAATCTCTCATTCCGAGACTGTATTTGCAGGGGTAACTGGGTCAATCTGAGGGCCACAATATCAATCCCTGCTCTTCTTGGATAGAGAGCTGTGAATTGATTTGCAAGGACTCATTATTGAGTATCCTTGCATGCAAGGATTCACATAAGTATAACATATTTTCAGTTATACAACGATTACAATTTTGACATCATTCACTGGGAAGATGAGGTATGACAGTTCTTTCACAAGTGCGTGGTTCCACACCAATTTAGGTCTAAAACCTCCTTTGTGATTTTAAGCAATTTCTGTTATATTTTGAGTTTTTAGTACATTTTGAAAACGTGGGTTTTGGGATTGGGGTAGGTTAGAAAAATGGGTCGGGGGAAAATTTTGATTTCATCGAGTGGGTAGGCAGAATCATCTATTAGAGGCAGGGGAAAGGGGGGTGAATTTTCCCAATTAGAGGGTAAATGCACCAAAAAAAAAGGAAAGAAATGCCTGAAAAGGGAAAAGGGAAAATAGGGGAGGGTGAATTTCCCTAGGATTGCGTGAATCCATCAAAAAAAAATTAGTGGCAAAGGGGCGACCTTTCCCAGTAGATGGGCGACCTCGCCCATAAGGGGGGTGACCCCGCCCCTAAGAGGGGTGTCCCTGCCCCAAGAGGGGAAACCCAGCCTGGGCGCGACTACCCATCTGGGGGCAGGTTTTCCCACCTTCCCAGCGGGCTCACTTGCAGCTAGGGTGGGCTCACCCACGGTCGGGGCGGGCTTTCCCAAGGGCCGAGGTGGGTTCTCCCACCTCTGGGCTAGGGCGGGTTCGCTTTCCTCTCGAGCGGGCTCGCTCGTGGACCAGGGCAGGTTCACCCATGGGCCAGGGCAGGCTCGCCTACAACCAGGGTGGGCTCGCCCGTGGGTCGAAGCAGGTTCGCTCGTCAGAGGGTGGGCTCACCCAAGGGGCGGACAAGGGGGGAGGGGGGAGAAAAAGAAAAACCAGACTGGGAAAACTAGATAAAATTTGGCCAGAAAAGGGGAGGGGAAAAAAATTAGTGAAAAATAACCCGCGGTCGGGAAAGGGAAAAGCAGAGGAGAGGAGGAAAAAGATAAGATGACTGACATGTGGTGTGGTATGGATGCAGCGGTTCGATAGTTTGCAGATACGCGAGAGGTGATCAAAGGTGTTGGAGGTGATGGTAGCGCCCATGAACGAAGCAGATCATGAGGCGCTGTCATGTGCGGGGTTGCTACATTTACTGGGATATTCGACAATTAGAGCCCATCAGGTGATGCTGACAGCCTTGATAGAGTGGTGGAGTTGAAAGACTTCAACTTTCCATCTCTCGACAGGGGAGATGACTATGACATTGGAGGAAATATGGTGGATACTGAGGCTGCCTATAGCAAGCCACCTAGTGAGTGTGATGACATCAGAGGGGGTGGCATTGAATCATACCTTGTGGCTGTTGTTTGGATGAGATGACCTTCCTGTGTAGAGGCAGAGGTTGGACGTAGACCGATGCCTGGCATTGGGGGTGTCACCGCTACCACTATACCTATGTGGGCTGATTAGCAGATTGTAGTTACCAGACCAGAGTGAGTGCTTTTACAACCTAAGCTACATGGAGGTGATATGACACATTGTTGAGGGGAGATAGGGGTAGTTCGCATGGGGTACGTGCGTACTAGCATAGTTCTACAGAGACATGCACATTGAGTACTACCGAGAGGCGCTCAACATGACGCAGGTGACACTGCTACAGGTATGGGCTTGGGAGCACATTAGTATTTCTAGGCCAGGATTGGAGGATGAGACAACACCAGTAGCTTAATGGTATGGGTTAGAGTATGGCTGGGTGTGGCACTACGAGGGCTTCAGGGATCTAGACAGATGGAGGACACTGGATGACCTTGAGGAGGAGCATATAGTGTGGAGGCTATCTATGACATATTTTTTGGATGGAGGAGGGATGAGTAGAGACACCGAAGCTACTTATGCACCAGATGCTACATAGTTGGGAGGGAGCCATGCATAGTGGAGACACATAGACCAAATAGTTTGAGTTGACATAGGACATTCCACGTGGACTAGAGAGATTGACATTCCACGTGGACTAGAGAGATTCTGACAGATCTCACGAGAGTGGCCATGGGGAGAGTCAATTTCACCGAGGTTTTGAGAGAGTATTGGGAGACATTATAGCTGGTACCCTACCTGGGTAGGACCGAGGGGGAAGTAGAGACGGGAGTGACAGTTTGATACGCCATGTGGCATACCTGTCACCGACCCCCATGGATTACTCCAGAGGAGTCGATTGTGGAGGCATTGTGGTTTGGGCCAGAGGATGAGGTATGATTTGCAGGCCCGAGGTGAGGGGGTAGGAGAGGATAGTAGAGGAGAGGTCAGCAGGCAGCTAGAGTAGCAAGGCAACATGAGAGAAGACATGAGGCAACTAGAGTAGAAGGACAACAAGAGAGAGGATAGGGAGAGGTTGGAGCTACTAGGAAGCAGGAGAGGGTGGGGAGGAGAAGATAGTGGAGGAGAGCTTGAGTGGAGATTGGGGCAGAGCAGGAGAGAGATGAGGCAGAGGTGGAGATAATGGATGAGAGAGATGAGGTAGGGATGGAGGCTGGGGCTGTAGGTCAATAGGATAGAGGAAAGGGAGAGGCTAGGGTTGTACGGCAACATGAGAGGGTGAGGAGGAGGAGATAGTAGAGGAGAGCCCAAGTGGAGATTGAGGCAGAGGAGCATAGAGATGAGGTAGAGATGGAGGTGACGAATGAGAGAGAGGAGGTCGAGGTGGAGGTGATGGATATGGACGTTCATGATATTCCCCCATTGGCCATGGTACCACCGATAGCAGAGGATCTGACTATACTGTTGAGAGGGGTTGTGGAAAGATTACAAATCATCGAGTAGAGACTAAGAGATATAGAGGCTACGAGATGCGGACTAGAGGCAAAAGTGAGCATGTTGTGAGCAGAGGTGGGAAAGGTACGGGTAGAGGGCGAGAGGGATTTCAGGTCTGTAGCCGATGCAATGTCACGGTATGAGGAGCTACAAGTAGAGAGAGATGGTCTGCGAGTCAAGGTGAGCCAACTACGATTAGAGGTGACTTGGTTGGAGGGGGAGGCATTGAGAGAGCATGAGGAGGTGGTGGCTATGAGATGGGAGTGAGACAGGCTAGAGGCGGTGGTGACTATACTTTAATCGAGAGGACAAGGAGAGCCTGGAGTGATAGAGCAGACATCAATAGAGACCATGGAAGATGTGAAGAGGGACATGGATGATCTGAGGAGACAGGTGGATGGACTACTGAGAGAGAGGACTGAGCTAAGACAGGAGCAAGATTAGCTCTGCGATAGAGTCAAGGTAGTGGAGAAGATAGTGGGAGATATGGGGTTGATGTAGGATACTATGAGGGCCCAAGTACAGACCTTGTAGGTAGAGAGGGACGTAGGACAGAAACAGGTGCAGACCTTGCAAAGGGAGAGGGATGTAGCACATATACAGGTGTAGACCCTACAGAGGGAGAGGGATGTGGTAGTGGCACGAGCATAGGTAGTAGAGAGAGAGAGATGCAACACAGGCTCGATAATAGGCAATGTAGGGTGAGAGTGGCGGGATAGGGGCAGAGGTGCAAAGATTACAGGCATAGATACAAACCATGTAGGATGAGAGGGACAGGGCCATAGATGAGGTGTCATGGATGGGAGCAAAGATAGATTAGTTGAGGTTGACACAAGACGCATGGGCGCTGGAGCGAAGATCCATATGTGGATCCCATGACAGATATAGGGGAGAGTGGGATGTAACTAGATATTAGGTGATAGAGTAGGATGAGTACATGTAAGAAGCCAACTATTATATGGCAGCCTACCATATATCAGTGCCAGAGGAGCGCTTGATACCTCCCTATGTTTGAGCGAGGCCACAGATGCGAGCCCCATCCTAGTTGGTAGGGAAAAATACCCACATATAGTAGTTGGAGAGAGACTCCTCCATGCATAGGGGGAGTGACAGACTCACCCCAGAGATCAAATGTGGATAGTTCATAGTAGAGAGGGGATAGGACAGGTGACAGGATACTAGTTTTTGATAGGTGCATGGTGGATGTACAATACAGAGCAGCAGAGATCCGAGTTGATCTAGAGCCTTGTATGTGTACTTTATATGATGATATATGCGATGGATATGTATTTTGATTATATGATGGACATTATTATGGACTATATGAGGGACTTTGTATGTTGATTTTTATATATGATGTGTGATAGCCCTTATTGACACTATGTGATGTTCATGTGATGGGTGATTCTATTTATGCATATGTATGTGTTTATGCTTTTATGATAGATGATCATGTTGATGTGATATATGTATGTGCTTATGATGATGTATGTTAATGCTGATATGAATGAGATGAATTATATGTATGGTGACTAACATGTATGATGCAGGGTGTGATGAATGATTTATGCCTTTATATGCTATGGATACGGATCTAACAATTTGCAATGCAGGTGGCGATGTATGTAATATGTTGATGATATGGATTAAGATGGAAATGAATGACTAATGAGATGAATCTAAGATATTTAGAATAATCAAATATAATTAATCTAAACAACTGAAATTAAATATGAGACAATAGTGCACACTAAATGAAATGCAATAACCTATAATGTGGGGTGAGATACAATTAAATTTCTTACAAACACTAATGGATAAATGAAATGCAACGTGGATGGTAGATGGATTTTATTTGTGATCATTCTTGCTTTAGCTCATATAAAATAAAGGTTTGTGATACGTGAGTGTGATGGCCTAACATGGAATGCAATGCATGATGAACATGAGTGTCAATAAGCACTTGCATAGTAATGAGGATATATGGTAGGCACATTACTGGTTTAATGGCAAGCACTTTACTTGCAATCATTATAAAATGAAGGGAAGATGGGTGTGAGACTGCACCTGTCAAGAACTGTAGGTATCCTGAGAAGAATGGGAGATGGAAGGGGAGATGTTTGCATAACCAAAATCATAAGTCATAGGTCACGTATGAATGCAATGCAACAAAATTGATCATGAAATGCAATCCTAATGTAATTTTCCATTTTTGGAGCACTGCATTTTGCTATAGCATAAGACACTAGGTACCATGGTATGTGAACCAAGGAGAATTAGTGTCTAATGCACAAAACAAACACAACAAACAAGAAGGTTGTCCCCGCACCCCAAAGTCACAAAGACCTTGGTTGGGCTAGGAATTGGGATAACCACAAACACAAAAGGATGCCCCAACATAACACAAGACCTTAGGGATCTTGGTGGGTACTATGTGGGACAACCAGGAAGACAACAACAAAGAAAAAAATCAAAATATGCCCCTATGTTAACCGATCAAAACACACCATACTATGTTAACCGATCAAAAGATTACAATCAATTTCAAAACATCCTTTGCCATAGGATCAAGAGGATGGATGGGGTTGATGAGTTTTGTTAGGAAGGATGCATCCTGTTGAGACCAAAGATGGATATTAAACTAAAAGATCGATTATGATGCAGGAAATTCCAAAAATGATCGAATCTCATGATACGAGTGGATCTCATTTGTGAAGAACCAGCTAGATAAGGACATACTTGATGCCACGACATGAGACACAAGACACAAGACTGACACACCCTAACGACCTAGGGGCTCGGGGGCCGATCAAAGATTAGCCTTGCCTATGTGAAAGCGCAAAACCCTCATAGTTCAAGAAAAGACAATGGATAAAAGCAGAAAGAGGATAAATGGAGATGAGCGATGGAAAACAATGTCAAAGAAAAAAAAAAGAAAAGCCATGGGGGTGGATCAAATGATCGACCTTGCCTATGTGAAAGCGCAAGGGCAACATAGTTTGAAAAAAGACCAAAGCAGGACCAGGGATAAGAGCGAAAAGGGGACAATGGAGACCACGATAGATGACCAAAATAGGATGGACAAAATTCCTCGAGGGTGAATTAAATGATCAACCTTTCCTATGCGAAAGTGTAGGGTTAACGTAGTTTGACAAAGACCAAAAAGACCGACGTGACCGGATGAGATCTATATGAAGATCGACATGATGGAGGAAGCTAGATGGACACGAAAGACTAACAAGATGACAAGACTGACGACACAAGCTCATATCAGGATAAAAGATTAGGATAATAGAGAGTGGATGAGGTTCATCCAATTCTCAACCAAAATATACCAATCGACCAAATGATGGATGCGGATGGAAGGAGAGGATTGAGGAGATGATAGGATATGAGATCGGGATGGATAGAAGCATTAATTAACTAGGACGCAAGGTAGATAATGATTAAGCCCTTTATGAATGGCACCTATGACTAGTTTTTCACCAAACGTACTTATCCAAGGTGCCACCAAGGGTGGTTTTCACTAGAGGATGAATTATTTCTCTTTATTATTTTTGGATTTTTTGGATTTTTTATTTTTGATAATTTTTTACTTTTTTTTGTATTTTTTTGGATTTTGTAGGATAGGATACCCTAGCTGATTTAAGTGTAGAACCTTTTCAAGTGCATGATGTTAATGGGATCCTCTAGGGGATATCATTTAGGTGTAGCAATTCTATATGCCCCTAATCTATATTTTGTGGTGATGATATAGGGACCAAGCCAATTTGCTTCAAATTTTCCCTTCTTTTCTCGGTCTTGTTGAGTGCGCTGATTTTCCTTACGAACTAGATCACCAATGTTGAACTGACAGGGAACAACCTTCTTGTTATAGCTTCTTTTCAAATGATTCTGGTAAGCTTGAAGATGGTCATACGCTTTGATTCATCTTTCATTTAGGAGTTCTAGCTAGCCGAGTCTTGCAATGTGAGCATCTTCATCACTGATAAGATTCTTCAAGGAGATTCTCAGTGATGGGATTTCTACCTAAATCGATAAGATGGCTTCGACACCATAGATGAGAGAATATAGAGTGGCACTGGTATGGGTGCGGATGGAAGTTTGGTATGCCCAAAGGGCGGGATGGATGTGAAGGTTCCAATCTCGACCAGTATTGTTGACCACCTTTTTAAGCATTTTGATGAGGGTTCTGTTGGTGGCTTTTGCCTAACCATTACCCTAGGGGTAATAAGGCATAGACCAACGATGTTGGATGTGGAAGGTGTCACAAAGGTGTTTCATAGCTTGGTTCTTGAAAGGCTTTCCATTCTTAGAAATGATGGTGGAGGGTATTCCATATCTGTGGAGAATATGGAAGAGGATAAATTTGGAAATTTGAGTACTTATGATTTGTGAGAGTGGCATCGCTTCCACCCACTTGGTGAAGTACTCATTTGCAGTAATGATGAAGGTATTTCCATTGGAGGATGGGGGATAGATCTTTCCGATTAGGTCGAAACCCCATTGAGAAAAGGGCCATGGTGCTACAAGAGGCTGCAGATCTTGTGTTGGAGCATGTATCAAATCAGTGTGTTGTTGACATGGTAGGAACTTCTTGAAGAACTCACAAAAATCATGTTCTAATGTAGGACAGTAATATCTTGCTTGGATAATTCTCTTAGCCAGAGCCATTCCATTTGAGTGGGCCCCACATACACCACTATGTACTTTCATTAACACAGTGTGGGCTTCTGTCTTGTTTAGACACCGGAGGAGGGTTCCATCATACCCACGTCGATAAAGTGTATCACTTACGATGGTGTAACCGGATGTACATTGGATGAAGGATTTTATTTGATTGTGTGTTAGATTGGGAGGTAGGATGTTTTTGTGAAGGTAGGTGTAGATATCATGGTACCAAGGGGACGTGGGACCTACAATGTCACACACCATCTCACTTTTGGGGATATCGTGTGTCAGGATTAAGAGTTGTTCAATGAGGAACTCACACTTCATTTTGTCTTTGGGTATGTCAATTAAGGAACCAATGGTAGCCATGGAATTCACTACTTTGTTTTGGACTCTTGGAATCTGATCAAACTGGGTGGAAGTGAAATATTTCTTGAAGTCATCTACCATGTGTTTATAGGGCAGTAGCTTATTATACTTTGTGAGAAACTCATTGTTGACCTACTTGATGATTAATTGAGAATCACCAAAGACTCTTAGGTGGGTGATATGCCATTGGATTGCAATTTTGAGGCCAATAAGAAGGGCTTCATATTGAATGATATTGTTTGTGCACGGAAAGGCCAATCTGAATGACTTCGGTATATAATCTCCTTGGGGAATGACGAGCAAGATTCTTGCCCCCGATCCATTGTGTGTGTACAACCCATCAAAATATAGTGTCCACATGACCACTTCTATTACTGTGAAGACTCCATCATGAAATTTTGTTGTCAGAGGGTAGGAATCTACTAGGGGAGCATCTGCCAACTGATCATCTATCACTTGTCCTTTAATAGCTTTCCAATCCACATATTCTATGTCAAATTCACTTAGAAGCATGACCCACTAAGCCATGTGACCAGTTAGAATTGTCCTAGATAACAGGTATTTGAGTGGATCGACCTTGGAGATGAGCTTTACTGGATGACTAAGCATGTAATGTCAGAGTTTTTGTGAATTGAAAACCATGGCTAGGAAAGCTTTTTCCATCAGGGAATAGTTAAGCTTATAACCCACGGGGGTCCGACTAATGTAGTAGATTGCTCTTTCCTTTGATGACTCATGATGTCATGCTAGCAATGCCCCCAATGTCACTGAAGTAGCAGAAATGTACAACAGGAGTGGCTTACTAGGAATTGGTGGCATAAGGATTGGTGGGTGAGCCAAATACTCCTTGATTTTTCAAAGTTGAGTTGACACTATTGAGTCTACTTAAAAGCGTTATCCTTCTTTAGGAGATGAGTGAATGAATAAATTTTTTTGGCTAATTGAGCTATGAACTGTCAGATGGATTGCACTTTACCCTGAAGGCTTATTAATTGTTTGAGGTTGCATGGTGGAGGCATATTCATAATTGCGTTGACTTTTATTGGATCGACTTCTGTACCTCTTCGAGAGACAATGAAACCCAATAGTTTTCTTGATGTGACCCCAAAAAAAAATTTCTTAGGGTTTATTCTTAGCTTATACTACTCTAGATGCTCAAAGATCTTCTTGAGGACCACAGGATGTTCTTCCCTTGTCCTTGATTTCCCTAATAAATCATCAACATAGTCTTCCATAATGATGTGGATGAGGTCGTGGGAGATTACGGTCATGGCTCACTGGTAGGTTGCCCCCGCATTTTTAAGACCGAAAGGCATGACATTATAGTAGAACATGCCCCATGGTGTAGTGAAGGTTTTCTTATGTTGGTCTTTAGACACAATTCTAATCTGATTATATCCAGAGAAGCCATCCATGAGGGAAAGAATCTCATGCTCTGCAGTGAGGTCAACCAACATGTCAATGTTTGGAAAAGGAAAATTATCTTTGGGACAAGCCTTGTTGAGGTCACGAAAGTTTGTACAAACTCTAATAGCAACGTTTGGTTTGGCTATTGGCACTATGTTTGAAATCCATTCTAAATAGTCAATGGGCCTTATAAATCCAACATCCAATAGCTTCTCCAATTCTTTCTTAACTAGTAGAGCTACTTGGGGGTGCATTTTCTGAAGCTTTTCCTTGAAAGGTTTGGCATTAGGATGTATGTCCATGTGATGTACTACTAGAGAAGAATCAAGGCATGGCATGTCTGAATATGTCCATGTGAAATTGATGATGCCTTCTTTGAGAAGCTTGGTGATGGTAGAATATTCTTCCTCTGATAGTGCTTTGGCTACATAAGTGATTTTGGGATCCTCTTTAGTTCCCAAATTTATTTCTTGAGTTTCCTCTATCAATATGGATGATCATTCAGAGAGATGAGTTCCTTCAAGGGGAAGATGAACATCCCCATCTTCCAGTGCCTCATTGAGGTTTTCACTATTAGATACACCCTTTGTTTTTACTTTTTATAGGTCAAGAAGCACCTCAAGGAGGTTTTCGCTAGGTGACCCTTTTTTTATTTTGCTTCTTTTTAATTTTATGGTTAGGGTGCTCATCTTCCCCCAATCCCATAAGATGTACATACTGATCCATTGAAGGAAAGGTTTCAATAGGTGCGCTACCATGTAGGTCCCAGTCTATGAGTTTAGGATGTTGAAGGGATAGGCTAATGGTGCAAATGTATAAGCAATCGAACATGGAAGAGAGGCCAGTGTGATCTATGTCATCGTATGTGTGTATGATGGATTCCTCCTCTGGTATGTCTTCAAGGAGACCGTTACTCCCACTGACATTATTAGAGGAACTAGATGATGCTATAGGTCCCTTTTTTTGTGTGTCATGACCCAAGCCTGAATATCTTGGTCTTATTGTGGCCTCAATATGGTGTTTCCTTCCTTGCTCTTCAGCACCAAGGCCTCCCCCTAATAATTATACTTCTCTACAAACTTAGAGGGCCAGGGATAATTCTCCTTGAAATACTCTTTCAAAGGAGGAGAGGGGTCAGGTTCTGCACGGTAAACCCATTGGATTATGTCATCTTCTGGTGCATCTTGTCGGAGGCCAGGGGAGTGGAAAGTGTTGGTTCCCACATTCTTGGAGCTCAAGGTGATAGTATTATCTTCTTCCTTCGGTGTACTTTCAGAAGGTTGGTTGTATGTGTGTGGTGAAGGTGGCATGGTTGCCACATTCAAATCTATTCGCATTTCATATTCACCACACCCTTTGTCAATGATCTAGACTTTGGTAAGGGTGGAATCAGATGTGGATGATGGAGCAGATGAAGTGGTGGCTGATATATTGGTGGATGAACAGGAGGATGATATCTATGGTGGTTCCATTTCCACTCTAGGACAATAGTGGGAATGAGGAAAAGAAGCTTCTAATGTGCGACAATATTCGAATGGTTGAGGATCCACGTGAATGGTAACTTCTACCCCATTGAATGGGAATTTCAGACATTGATGGTATGTGGATGGTACAACCTACATGGTGTGGATCCATGGATGACCGAGGAGGAGATTATATAGTAGTTCTAGATCAAGGACATGACATGTAGTATATTGCACAACTGGCCCAACATGGACTAACAAACATATTGTTCCTTCATAATCATGTTTTGTATTATCATACGCCTTGATTGTGATGACTTAATTATTTAAATTAACATGGGTGTATCCAACTTGATTTATGAATTTCAATGTGCAAAGGTTCAAGGAAAAACCATTATCTACCAAGACCTTTTTTACCTTATGACGATTTACAAGGACCTCTAGATGTAGGGGACGATTGTGATTGGAGTCAATGCATGGCATGTCATTTTGGCTAAAACCTAGCTGATAGGTTGCTGAGAGGTTCCCTACCAATGCTCGAAATTGCATAGGGTCTATGTAGTTAGGAACTTGGGTGTCTCGTAAGGCCTTATTTAGGATTTCTTGGTGTGTGGGAGAAGATTTAAGCAAATCCAGAATGGATATCTGTGCTGAAGTCTTTCCCAGATGGTCAAGAATGTTATATTGAGAATTCACAGGTTGCGGGTGGGTGGATGTGGAGGCTCTAGGGACTATGATGCAGGTTCAATAAGTGGTAACAACACATTAAGGATCCTTTCCTTTTACATGTATCATAGATACACGTGGTTCCACATGTTCAATATGCATGACAAGGCCCTAATAATTAAATGACACATTTTTGTAATTGATGTTGTTGGTGTTGTTATTCTGTTCATTACTATTGCTAGGCCCTGGATTTGAGTTTGACATACTAGGAACTTGGTTGTGTTTTGGGAAAGCATTCTGATATATCTATAATTGAGCATTGGATGATGGTGTCATCTTGGCATCCACATGTATGTCACCTCGATCTATAAGATCCTGGATGTACATTTTTAGACCTTGACACTTATTCAATGTATCCCCTTTAATCTTGTGGAACTCACAATATTCATTTTCTTTAAACCAGTTTGGTTTAGGCTTGGATTCGTCAAGGGGTTTAGTCACAAGATATGCAATTGGGTAATTGGCTTGCATGAGCCTATTAAACATGAAACTTAGGGGTTCGCCTAATGAAGTAAACTGACGTTTGTTTCCCCCTTGATTATTTTGATTAGATTGCTGGGGTGGAAGGTGCCCCTTGAGGCATTGATATAGTGTTAGGTATTGTTTGTTGAGGAGGATGATATTGCAGCTTCTGCGAAGCAGTAGCCACTTGGACATGTTTGGTGTCAGTGACACCATCATTGACAACATTTTTGTTTTTGTTCCAATAATAGGGTTTTTCTTCAGATGATTTCTCTCTGTCAAAGTTAAAAATTTTGACTAGTCCTTTGGCAATGAGGGCTCTCTCCAGAATAGGACCTTTCTCCACTATTTCTGCTAAGGTCATGACACAATGGAGTCTAAATTTGTGGGCCATGTCTGGATGGGAGTTTTAGATGAAAAAGGTGACCATGTCCTTTTCCCTTAGTGGGGATTTCATGCGACTAGATAAAGCTCGCCATCTTTGAAGATAGCTCACAAAGGTTTCTCCCTCACGATTTTTTTCCTTCAGAAGATCTAAGGTGTCGATATCCTTCTCCAGATTGAAGGAGAAGTGGGAGACAAACTCTTCTGAAAGCTGTGCAAAGGACTTGATAGATCCTTTCTTAAGACCCATAAACCAGTCAAAAGCTATTCCCTGTAAACTCCTAGGGAAAAATATCATGAGGTAATTGTCATTATGCATGACTTCTTGATAGTGGGCATAAAACTCTTGAAGGTGAGCCTAGGGGTCCTTGGTTCCTTTATATTTATCAAATTTTAGCATTTCAAAATGCTTCGGGAAAGGAACCAATGAAACAGAAGGATCGAATGAATAGGGACAAATGTCCTGAAACTTGAACGATTGTTTTCCAGTCCCTGCTTGTAAGTCCTTTAGTGCAACTTTGACTTCTTCCAGATCTTGATTGATAGGTGTTACGGGAGTTGGATTGGATGGATTAGGCTGATTGTATGGAGGATATTGTTGAGATGATGAGGATGGTGTTGAAGCACTTGGATCATAAATAGGCTGGGGGGTATGCAAAGGCGTTGGTTGGTACTGATTGGTGTAAGAGTATTGCAAATTGACGTAAGGTGGATAGGAGGATGATGGATTTTGATGGTAAGAGGTAGAAGCTGCTTATTGGTATGGTGGTTTTTGTTGATAATATGAAGTGGATGGAGCACCTTGCTGATATTGCGTAGCAACTTGGTAGTATGATGACGTGGAAGACCCTCGCTAGTAAGGTAGTTGTTGCTAATAGTAGGAGGTGGGTTGAGCACCTATTTGGTATGAAGGTTGTTGTTGGGCATAGTATGGATTGGATTGATAATTGTATGCAACATTGGGTTTTTGTGTGACATATGGAGGTTGTTGTGGATTAGAATACTATTGGTATGTGTTTGTGTGTAGTTGTAGAGGATTGGTGTAAGGAGGTAGTTGTGTCCATGGTGGATTCTAAGAGACCACATAAATATTGGGATTAGGATTTGATGTAGCAGCATAAGTAGTGTAGGTGCTAGATAGATGGTAGAGATATTATGTGAGAGGGTTCCACTGTGTTTGCGTAGGAACATGTATGATGGGGTAGTTGTTGTTGTTGTGGTAGTTGTTGATAAAGTGGGAAAGATGGGACGTGATGTTGTTGTGGGACTGCTACAGAAGCACCATGGGGCGGTTGCAACAACTACGATGTAGTTTGCATGACTTGATGTGGGGGTTGTGTAGGAACGGTAGTGTGATGTTGAGGAATTGAAACGTTTTGTTGTGGAATAGTGATGTTTTGCTGTAGGATTCTGGCGTTCTGCTGTAGAGGTTGTTGATGGGGTGGTTGAGATGAAATAGCAACAACAACATGTTGTGGCGGTGCTTGCGAAGGGATAGCGGTGTGTTGTGGTGGTGTCTACATTACGGTGGATTGATGAGGATTGATAGGAGGCTATTGAAACAATTGGATATTACCTTGATGTGGTGGTGGTAAATTACTAGCGGGTACAGATCCTGGAGGTGGAATTAATGCAAGGATTGGAGTGCCTCTAGCGTTGATAGGTGGTTGACCAGGATGCTGAGGTGGGAGTGGTAGAGCAAACAAAATGTTTTGTGGCATACCATAGGCATAGGGGTCATTAGGATCGGGTGTTGCTGTAGAGGTTGTGGATTGGAGGTGAGGATAACTAGAAACTTGATGGATTACAACATTTCCAAACTCAGGATGATAAAAATTGTCTATAGGTGCACCTTCAGGTAAATAAGGATTTCCTGGAATTTTTTGTGATGTTTACAGATCTTGTGATGCAGGAAGAGACTGGGTGGGGATATACTGTGACATATTGAAATTGGGTAGTGGTTAGACTCCTTTCATGATTAGAGTAGCGAGAATCTTATCCCCACATTTGTTGAGGAGGCGATCCATCATCTGAACATTAGCAAGATTGCTAAGATATTTATCAACTGTGACTTCAGGTTGATTGACCATGTTTTCATTTTCGGGCAGTGAGGTGTTTTGGACATCAATATTTGACTGTGATGATGCACCGTTATTGGGATCTTGTGGGATGTTTGAGACATTGTTGGGATCTTGTGTAATATTTGCAACATTGTTGGATTCTTGTGGGATATTCAGATGGGAACCTTGTCCTTGTTGTTCTACCATTTGTTTCATGGCTTGTGATTGAGTCTGAATGGGCATGAAAGTGTAGAACTACTATGTGAACTAAGATGTAGTTAAACTCTAGGATGCAATACCTAAATGAGGATTGAAGGATTGATTTGATTAGGTAATGGATCAACTGATTGGATGATTTGATAAGGACAAGATTGGATTAGATGGATAGATTGGATGATTGGATAAGGATTAGATTAACAGATTGGATGATTGGATAGGGATGTTTTGGATTAGATTGGATAAGATTGATTGATGAAATGATTGATAAAATTGGATGATGAAAGGGATTCTAAACTAGGTTCAGAGATCACCCTAGGTGACTTAAGGTGCTGATTGATTGGATTCAGGATAGGTAGATGATTGCGGCACTGAATCCAACTTGAGATTGAAGTGGATTGATTGGGACGAATGATGACGACTGACTTAGGACAAATGACGATCCTAAGCAGATGTTGTAGGATGGCGATCGATTTTAGACACCTAGGTCAATTTGGATAATGACTTCAAATGAAGTTCAAGAGATTTGGATTTAGAAAACGATGAGGGATATGCAACCTAGAGATGCTTTATGATGTACCCATATGATTCAAATGATGAATAAATGGCAGATACCAATTACAGGTGAACGAAAGATGCATAATGGCTAGATAAAGATAAAACTCGTCTAACCAAGGTGTGGGATCACACAACTAGGGGGCAAGGCCGCCCAACTAGAGGTCAGGTTTTCCCAACTAGAGGTTAGGTTCACCCAACTAGAGGTCAAGGTTGCTTATATACTGGTCAAGGCCGCCTACCTAGTGGGAAAGGTTGCTTATCTGGAGGGAAAGGTCGCCTATCTATTGGGCAAGGTCACCTATCTACTGGTCAAGGTCGCCTAACTCAACTTTTGGACTTGTCTTAATCAGAAAAGAGGTAAAACGGACTATCAAAATAGGCGAATCAACTATCAAAATGAGCAAACAAATGCTCAAAATGGGTAAATGGACGCATGGAATGGAGAAACAGATACTTGAAACAGGAAAATGAGTGCCTAGAACGGGGAAACTGATACTTGAAATGGGAAAATGAATGGTAGGAATGGGGAAACAGATGCTTGAAAGGAGGAAATGAATGCCCAGAATGGGGAAACAAATGCTTAAAATGGGCAAACAGATGCTCAGAACAAGGTAACAGATGCTCAGAATGGGGAAGCAGATGTTTGGAATGGGCAAACGAATGCTCAGAACAAGGAGATAGATGCTCAGAATGAGGAGATAGATGCTTAGAACGAGGAAACAAATGGTCGAAATGGGAAAACAAATGCTCAGAATGACTTAACAGAAGGTGAAACTGGCTGTTCAGGGTGCAAAATTTCCCAACTTGTTGCAAGGTCGCCCAACTTGGGGCAAGGTCACCCAACTTGGGGCAGGGTCACCCAACTGGAGGTCAGGGTCACCCCTGTTGAGGGAAAGGTTGCCTGTTCAGTGAAAAGATAGACAATTTTGACAGAAACAGGCTTAGAAATGACTGAGACAGAAGGTGGGGTCGCTCCTTTTTAGGGTGGGGTCACCCCTGTTCAAGGCAGGGTCGCCCCTTTTCAGGGAAAGGCCACCTCTATCAATAAACCTGAACTTGACTTAGGTGAAAATGGTTATAGAAAAGGACCAAAAACGTAGCAAACAACAAGTAGAAGGTAAGGCTGACTTGATTGAACAAAAATTCACTGGTTTTAAACAAAAAAGATACTTCAAACAACACAATCCTAAGATTAGTGAAAAGGGTATGGCCAACACAATCCTCTAACTAGGCTGAACAAGGCCACTAGGGAGTCCTCAATATACACACAGTACATGAGGCACAACCATGAACACCAACTCGTCTACAAGTGTGAGTCAGGAACCCTAACAAGGTACTGAATGCTCAAACCAACTCTTCATTTCTTATCGAGGTATCACCCTAGCTTCGACGCTCTGCCATACATGACATGATTGGATTGGGGTACAACTTTGGCTCTCCCCCCTTTATATACCCTGCTAGTACATGTGGTTGGGATCATCCCTTGGGGTGATGAAATCCCCAAGTAGGTCTCGCTAATAAGAGAAAACTAACCATTTTCGACTACTCCCCAGACTCACATGAAATGCAAGGGGAAAGTTTGGACGATATGATGCCCCTTGGGCAACACAAAGGACTAAATAAGCTATGATTTCTCTTCACCCAGGATCACCAAATGACATAAGGGGATTGGATACATCAATAGCTTACTTGACAAGCAAAGAACACAAATGTTTTCAATCCCCCTAATTAAAACTATGTGCCTAAGTAGTATAAAAAAAATGAAAAGCAAACAAACAAACTAATAGATTAGGCTTGTTTGTCCTACAACAAATATGTTATAATTTTTATCCTTCGGTCTTCAACAAGCATGAAACAAGCTACAAAATTTTTAGCAAAAACTAGCACAATCACCAACAGGATGAGTTAGGGGGTCAATATTAATCAAAACAACAGAGAACAAACTCTAGAAATGAATTTTAAACCACTATTTTAGCTTGTAGACACCTCTATTTAGGTCAGGTTCACCCCTGTTAGGGAAGGTTTGCTCCTATTAGGGTAGATTCACCCTTGTTTAGGGTAGGGTTTCCCTTGTTTAGGACAGGGTCGCCTCTGTGTAGAAAACAAGGAGGAAATTTTACTTCTGTTGCTCAAATGGGTGACTCTGCAAGGTAGGGTTGCCTGTCTTGGGGTAGGTTCACCTATCCTTGAGCTATTTGGGTATTTTGATAGATGAATGCAAGTGCAAGTGATGAGAGCTTAAAACATGCAACAATGGATGATGAGAGTATGAAATTTGGAGAGCTTGAGTTGCAAATGTGTGAATGAATATTATTGAGAGAAAATCTTCCATTTTAAGGGAAGAATCTCTAAAGAAATTTATGGTCAAAATTTTTCCAACATGGGTAAGATGAAGGGTTGTGGTGAGTTGAATCACAAGTCCTCACATCTTTCCATGTGGAGGATGAGATGTCATAAGGAAAAATGAGTTGTAAAGAGGACATGTGAGGTGGAGGTACTTGCAAGTACCTTGGGATTAGGGGAAGATCTCCTTAAAGAGGAAGTTATTGTCCCCATATGAGGGTGATGGTGACAAGTGAAGAATTTTAGAAAGTCCTCTCTTATCACCATGGGGATGAGAGAAGTTGTTGGGGGGATAAATGTGAATTTTAAATTCACATGATTGGAAGGGATAAGTGGTTGGGATAATAAATGTGAATTTTAAATTCACATGATGAGAAGTACCTTGTGGATAAGACAAGGTCCTTATAAAAGAAGCTCTTGTCCCATGTGATTGATGTGACAAGTGAGGGAATTTAGAATTTCTCAACAACTTGCATGGGGAAGAAAAATGCATTGAATGAATAAATGTGAATTTTAAATTCACATGGGGAAGAGGTCAAGGCTAAAAAAGGAAAGCACTTATGAAAGGTTGGCTTGGAGAACATGCCAAATATGGCATGTGATTAGATTAAGGTTGTTCAAATAGGTGATTAAAGAGATTAATAAGGGATTAGAGGCAAGTGGACAAACATGAAGGATGTGACATTAATCTTGATTAAAGGTGTGCACATCATAATCATGGATTAATTAAACTAATCCAGATTAGAAGAGGGTTATGGAGGATGTGACAAGGAGAGATTTTTTTTTAAAAAAATTATTTAAATTCAAAAAGGCTAAATTAAACAAATTGATACATTTATTTGATTTATAGAGGAAAGGATGAAAGGTAAAGTATTTAATTATTAAATTAAATAATTTAGGAACATTAGTAAAAGGGGAAATATTAATTAAACAAATCATTTAATTAATATCGATGACATAGATGAATGAAGGGGGCAAATTTGACCATGTGGGAGTGGTCAAATTTGGATGTCTACACTACTAATCTGATTAATCATTAAGTGAAAAGGAGGAAACTATAAAACATCACATATACACAATAACACTAGATTTACATGGAAAACCCAATAAGGAAAAAACCACGATGAGGATTATCTCACAATATAGAAAATGTCAATACCGATACAAAGGCTCACTACCAAAGAAGGCTCATTGCCAAAATAGGACTCACTATTCGGATCAGGACTCACTGTCTAATCAAGGGTTAACCACCCAAAGGGCTCACTACCACACATATACAAAGAAGATAGAAGAGGTTTGTTACATAGAGAATAACAATCTCAATGCAACAGAGATTTCCACCACAATCTACTCAAACACTTGTAGACATGCTTGAATGATAGAGTACACTTTCATCTCACTGCTTTCGAAAACTCAATAATTAGACCTCGCATTGATCTGCGCCAACTCACATTATATACACACTGATGTGCATCTATCTCACATCTATCTTGCTCTATTTATTTTCACTTTTCCTTCACCAATATATCATCTTGTATTTATACCATCTTCAACTTTGAAACATATCCAAAGTCATCCATACATCATTTGCAATTTGAAAATTCAAATTAGATTGGCACCAAAAAATTCTAGGGTGGAATTAGAATGAGGGTGACCCAATCACATTCTTCAAAACACTTCCATAAGATTTGAAAGTAGTGTTAAACACAAAGTCGACCAAACTAGTGTTAAACACATAAATCAATTAAGCACATGCAACCTCAACACGATACAATCCTTCCAAATAAAAAAATTGTCTTCAACATGATCATATCACCTTAACTCTAGAGCCACAAGTCACAAGACTCAAATAAGAAGAAATCCGAAGCAACTACATTTCTCTCGAACCTCATCCAAATACCTTGAAAAGCACAGTTCACAACTGGTGAACATAACTCACATTGTACAACAATCCAAAAGCCCAAATCATGCATATAGTAACTTCCAACAACCATGATCAACATATCTAAACCACATGAACATAGGAGAAAATCCCAGAGAAAAACCTAAAGAAACAACTGAACACCTACAACCTTTCTTCATTACAATTTTCTCAATATCCTCGACATATATATCCAATAACCATTATCCATGACATCAATGACAACAACTAGTTGAGAACTAGTTAGCCATTTGAAATCAATGGAAACACCTTCATCATACTTTCTTCATACTTGCAACAATCTCCCCCTTTGTCATTGATGACAACAAATGATGTGAGAAACCATCAAAGACAACACACATCCTCATGATTTTACTTTCTCCCACTTAGTAGATACTCTTTTCACATCTTTCTCTCTTATTTTTTTCACATCTTTCTCTCCCCCTTTGAAATCAATGGCAAAGGCATATGATGTTTTACATTGATTTCCCCTTTGAAACCAAGAAAAAAATACTCTTTCAATGAAAAAAAAGAGCACTACTTGCTCCCCCTAAGAGGTGGTTACCAAAACATCAGTCTAGAAGAAAGATAGATCCATAGATCCACCAAACTGATGAATCTCCATATGTATCTAGTTCAAGAAAGGAGGGGAAATAACCCCTAACTTCTCTCGGAGATACTCAAAAGTATCTTTAGGAAGAGCCTTCATAAATATGTCAACCACTTGATCCTTTGTCAGTACATACTCAAGTTTTACTTCATTCTCCACAACCTTCTCTCTCAAAAAGTGATACTTGATAGATATATGCTTTGTCCTTGAGTGCATCACTGGATTATTTGAAATGTTAATTGCACTTGTATTATCATAGAAAATATAAATAAGATCATCATATATTACTCCAATATCTTTTAATGTCTGTCTCATCCAAAAAACTTGTGTACATCAAAATGCAACATCAATATACTCAGCCTTTGCGGTGGGTAAGGAAACCAAATCTTTCTTTTTACTCAACCATGCCACCAATATGCAACCAAGAAAGAATACACCACCACTTGTACTCTTTCTTTCATCTACACAACCATCATAATCTACATCTGTGTAAGCACTTAGTGTAAAATCAACATCTCTAGGATACCATAACCAATAATCTAGAGTGTCATTCAAATATCTAAATATTCTCTTAACAACAAAAACATGTGTTTCTTTAGGGGCTTCTTGAAATCTACCCACAAGAAAAATTACATGCATGATATCCGATCTAGTAGTAGTCAAATACAACAAACCTCCAATCATAGATCTGTACATGCTCTAGTCAACCTTAGGTGAATCATCATCTTTACTCAATTTGCGACCAGTCACCATAGGAGTGCATGCCAATTTGGAACCATCCATCGCAAACTTCCTCAACATTTCTCTCACATACTTTAACAGTGAAATAAAGATCCCTTTCTCTATTTGATTAATTTGCACCCCTAGAAAGAAATTCTTCTCACCAAACATAGACATCTCAAATTATTTTTGCATCTCTTTAACGAACAACTTGCACATTGTTTCATTTCCTCTAAAGATAATATCATCAACATATACAACCACTATCAATATTTTTTCATTTTTAATTTTAAAATACAAATTACTATCTGTCGTACATTTGTTGAAACCTTGTTGAATCAAATATTTATCTAACCTTGCATACCAAGCTCTAGGGGCTTGCTTCAATCCATATAAATCCTTCTTCAATTTGCAAACCATATCATGTTGATCTGACAACTGAAATCCTTATGGTTGTTCCATGTAGACCTCTTCTTCTAACTCACAATTCAAGAATGCAGACTTAACATCCATCTGATAGACCTTAAATCTTTATGAGTATAAAATGCTAAAAACATTCTAATAGCTTCCATTCTTGCCACCGGAGAAAAAGTATCTTGAAAATATATACCTTCTACTTGTGAGTAACCCTTACATACAAGCCCTGCTTTATTTCTAACTACTTCTTCATTCTCATTCAACTTGTTTATGAATACCCATTTTGATCCAATTATATTTTTGTCTACCAATCTAGGGACCAATTACCAAGTTTGATTCTTTTCAATCTGCATAAGTTCCTCTTTCATAGCTTCTATCCAACACTCATCTTTACATGCTTCACTTATGATCTTTGGATCAATCTCAAAAAGTAAACAAATATTTATCTCACCAACAACAACTCTACTTCTTGTAAATACTCCTTTCCTTTTGTCTTGAATGATTTGATTTTCTGAATGATTCTTCTGCACATATTTAGGTGTCTTAGGGGACACCACTAGAGCTTCTTCTTCTTCATTCCACTTCTCTTGTTCTTCCACAACTTCAAATATTATACAATCACGTTCATCAGATACATATCCATCAACTTCAATTGAATTCTTCATTGCTTCATCAACCTTGATATTTGTGCTTTCTACAATCTTTCTCATTATTTTATTGAAACATCTGTAAGCTTTAATCTTAGTAGAATATCCAAGGAAAATACCTTCATCACTTCTAGCATCAAACTTCCCTAAATTTTCTTCATCTCGTTTGATATAACATTTGCTTCAAAATACCTTAAAATAATTAACAGTAGGAATTCTTCCACACCATATCTCATAGGGGGTCTTAGTACTGTTAGCTCTTGCTTGAACTCGATTGAACACATAGAAAATAGTGTGAATAGCTTCTCTCCAGTAAACTTTCATTAAACCAACTTCAGTAATCATTGATCTAGCAACTTCTTGAATTGTTCTATTTTCTTTCAACAACTCTATTATGCCGAGGAGTTCTAGGAGTAGATAACTATTTTTTTTATTCCATGAACTTAATAAAACATATTAAACTCATGGGAGGTGAATTCACCACCTTTGTCAGACCTCAAGAATTTTATTCTTAAATTCACTTCACTCTCTACCATATATTTGAATGTCTTGAATCTATCTAATGCATTAGATTTATCTCTAAGAAAAGTAACCCATGTATACCTAGAGTAGTCATCAATCCAAAGCATAAAGTACCTTTCACCTTGTAGACTTCTCACTCTTTTAGGACAACATATATCTTTATAAATCAAATCTAGTAGTCCAGTAGTAGATTGTTCCTTTGATATGAAGTTGTTTCTTGCTTGCTTTCCAAAATGACAATTCCTATAAATAGCATTAACAGGCTTTGTAATCCTTGGTAAATCTCTTAAAACTTGCACTACACTGATCCTTTCCAAGTTATCAAAATTAATGTAACACATTCTTCGGTGCCATAACCAATTGTCATTAATCTAAGTCATAAAGCAACATCCATCAAGACACTTAAGATGATATATATTTCCTTCACACATCTTTCTTGCAACAATCATTGTTTTGGATCCTTTCTTGATTTCACATCTCTCATCCTCAAATAAAAGATTATATCCTTTACTACACATTTGTCCAACACTCAAGAGATTATTCCTTAAACCCTTAACATAGTAGACATCATTAGCATTATGCTTGCCATCAAAACTTACTGAACCTTGTTGGCCCACAGTTGTCGTTGCACCAAAAGATTGACCTATTAATGCCCGATACAACTCCCAGAGTTAACAGATCCATGAGAGGCAGTTAGTCCATGTCACGAATCTCAAGGGGAGCATTGACCATCTACCAACAAACTCCCCCTCAGTGTTACCCGAGGGGATTCAAACTCGACACCTTTGGCTCTGATATGACTTGTTGGTCCACAGTTGTCGTTGCACCAAAAGATCGACTGTTAATGCCCACTACAACTGCCAAAGTTAATGGATCCACGAGAGGTGGTTAGTCCATGTCATGAATCCTGAGGGGAGCGTTGACCATCTACCAAAAAAACTATCCCACAAATTTTAGCACCAATCTCATCTCCAAAGATAACTAAGTCTCCATCATATTTTTTCTATTTTAACAAACTTACTCTTATCACTAGTCATTTGATGTCAATAGCCACTTTCAACAACCCAATAGTTCTTTTCTTGTTTAGCATGTAGAGTAGAGATTATAGTATCTTCTTCTTTCTCTTTCTCCAAAGGACATTCCTTCACCTGTCTTTCACATTTAGCAAAAGTAGGTTCATCTTTTATATCCAAGAACAAGCATTCATTGTCATCAAAATCTCCATAATCAAATTCTTCATCAGAAATATTATCATTCTCATTCACATAATATGCTCTATTGATCTTTTTTCCTTTGTTTTCTTTGTCAAATCTTTGTTTGTTCCTCTTAGCTCTTTCCGGACATCTCAAAGCATAGTGACCTATTCCTCCACAACTAAAGCATTTAAAGGGTAACATACCTTCATACTTGTGGCCGAAGCCTTTCCTTGTCCTTCTCACAAAGTTAGCTTCTACTTCATCAAGGTTCTCCTCATCTGGATCTTCAGCTCTTATAGCCTTGAAATCAATTTTTGATTTGGATCCATTTCTCAAATTTGGTTTTTTGATCTCATAAGATGTTAGAGTTCCCTATAACCAATCTTTAGTATGTCTTGTAATCCACATATTCTTCAATAGAAAATACCTTTTCAATGTATGCATCAGGAAGAGTCCTAAGAATCTTCTTCACAATCTTAGATTCATCTACTATAGTGCCAAGTCCTCGCATTTCAGCTAGCAACTTATCCACTCTTAGTACATAAGATTTAATGTTCTCATCTTTAGACATATGTAGGACCTCACACTATGCCTCTAAATTTTGCAACTTTTCTTCTTTGACCTTTTCATCTCCTTCGTGCATCTTTTCTAAAGCATCACAGACTTCTTTAGTAGTCTTCATATTTTGAATTTTAATCAACTCAGAATGTGAAATACTGTTCTTCAGAATAAACTTCGCCTTGTTGTTTGCTTCGTGTGCCTTGATTTCATCAGTTGTACTCAAACCATTAGTTGGAGGAGTGTAAGTAGTTTTGTAAGCAATTTCAACATCACATCCACAATACTCCAGATATCCTTCCATCTATATTTTCTAGATAGCATAATTTGTTCCATCAAACCTGGTACATTCAAAAGTGATCTTGCTCGCCATCTCGAACCTTAAGCAATTGAGCTCTTCTCCAAGGAACCAAGCTTTGATATTGATTGTTGAATAAGACAACTGAGAGGGGGGGTGAATCAGTTGTAACAAATTTTAACCTTTAAAACTTTCACCAAAAATTAAATTGATCACAAATCCTTTATTCTGTTAATCTGATTACTCATTAAGTGCAAAGACAAAAACTGAAAAACATCACACATACACAATAACACTAGATTTACATGGAAAACCCAATAAGGGAAAAACCACAATGAGGATTAGCTCACAATATAGATAATATCAAAACTGATTATAAAGACTCACTGTCAGAGAAGGCTCACTGCCAAAATAGGATTGATTGTCCAATCAAGGGTTAACCACCCAGAGGGCTCACTACCACACATATACAAAGAAGATAGAAGAGATTTGTTACACAGAGAATAAAAATCTCAATGCAATAGATATTTCCACCATAATTTTCTCAAACACTTGCAGACATGCTTGAATGATAGAGTACACCTTTAGCTCACAACTTCTGAAAGCTTAGCAATTACACTTTGCATTGATCTGTACCAACTCACATTTTATACACATTGAATTGCATCTATCTTGCTCTATTTATTTTCACTTTTCCTTCCCCAATATATCATCTTGTATTTATACCATCTTCAACTTTGAAACATATCCAAATTTGACCATACATCATTTGCAATTTACAAATTCAAATTAGGTTAGTGCCAAAAAAATCTAGGGTGGAATTAGAAATAGGGCGACCCAATCACACGCTTCAACACGCTTCCATAAGCTTCAAAAGTAATGTTAAACACAAGGTTGTAAAAACCAATGCTAAACACAATAATCAATTAAGAACATGCAACCTTAGCACAATCCAATCCTTCCAGATAAAAAAATTATCTTCAACACGATCATATCACCTTAAATCCAAAACCGAAAGTCATAAGACTTGAACAAGAAGAAATACGAAGAAACTACATTTCTCTTGGACCTCATCCAGATACCTTGAAAAGAATAGTTCACAATTGGTGAACATAACTCACATTGTACAATGATCTAGAAGCCCAAATCTTGGATATAACAACTTCCAACAACCTTGATCAACATATCTAAACCACACAAACATAGGAGCAAATCCTGAAGCAAAACTCAAAGCAACAACTGAACACCTGCAACCTTTCTTCATTACAATTTTCTCAATATCCTCAACATATGCAACCAATAACCATTATCCATGACATCACTGATAACAACAACTAGTTGAGAACCAGTTAACTAGTTGACATCAATGACAACACCTTCATCATACTTTCTTCATACTTGCAACAATAATAAATTTTTCCTGACATTGCTCTTACTGATGTTGTTCTCTTTGAGGTTGTTCTTCACTTATCTCTTTTCTTATAGGTTCCCCTATTTTCTTTTGTGGCACCCTACTTCCTTAATGTGCCAAAGCATCTAGGTGTAAATATTTCTTCCTCCATTTTCCTCTTTTCCTTTTTAACACTCTTTTTTTTTTTTAGAGAATCCTCCTTATTTTGCTTTGGATCTTCCTCTGTTTTCTTTTCTTTATCTCTCCTTTTCTTTAGAGTATCCTTCTTTTCTTATAGTTTAGAGGGTGTGGAGGAAGTGGACGCACTAGCTCTCCAACTCTTAGATTTTCATGACTTAGAAGAAGAAGGTAATTCCTCAACTATGGGTGGCCTAGACTCTAGCTCTTCGGGTTCCTCATGCTCACCTTGGCTATGGGTAGGTGAAGCCACATGTGGGACATGAAGGCTTCCCTCTTCAGGCTCATTTTGGGGCTCATTTTGGGGTTTTGCATTCTTAGGTACTACATGTGCATCCAACAAGGTATTAATGTCTGTGCATTCATCTTTCTTGAAATCTTCCCACCTCACTTGTGGGTATTGAATTCTTAAACTCCTTTTTATCAGTGAGGTAATTAGACAATGATGAGAGAGAGGTATCATTTTGTTTCCTCTAGTATTTTGAGGCCATTCATTTCAACAAGTTGTAAATAAAATTTGGTACATTTACTACCCTATTATGCCTAAGATGACTCAATAGTTTGAAATGAATTGTGTACATAGGTTCTACCTACCATCACAAGTAATATATCTAATAATGTAAGAGGCACAATTTTCCCACAACCAGGGGAGGGAAAGTATTTTCATTCTTTGTGATGAGGATTCTAATTATTCTACTCGTATATATAACTCTTCACTGGCTACAACCACATCAACTCGAACTAGAAATTTTGTCCTTGTTCTTGGTAGTCTTGTGATCTGTGCAATAATAGTCTTTGAAGTGTCTACTGAAAGCTCTTTTACCATAAATTCATCATATTGAAGGGTATCTGCAAACCTTCTGGCCAAGTCATCACTGGATTCCATTAATTTTAAGTAGTCAATCCAACCAACCTTTGTAAAAATAGGTAGGACTGTCGTGCCCTCCAAAATTTGTTGGTGAGCCACTAGCTCCCTTCTTATGACATCTCCTCCCATCCTTTCTCACTTCTTTGCTCACTATATTCAATTTCAACTTTGTAAATCTAGCTCAATCTTCACCACCACCTTCAAAAACCCTTAACCTTCCTTCTATTTCCTCATCTATCTCTACTAGCATATCATACTACAAATTTCTCTTCTTCGTACCAACTTAATTCAAGCTCATAAACATGTTTTAGGTTCAACTCTTGACGTTGGTTTAAACTTAAGCTCAAGTTTTGAGAGTATAAAATTTAGCAACTTGAAAATGGTAGCAAAAAATGAGATATACTTAGAAGGTTTTTGCATGTCGTTTTTGTCCATTGATTTTACTTTAGGTGGAAGATATGGAAAAAACTGATGAAAAGACTAACTAGGCCATACCCTTCCCCCTACTTAATTGGTGAAGTGACCTCACTTCACATTTATGAATTGGATGTGGTTTAAATGTGAAATGATGGTAATTAGTGATATAATATTTCACATGCATGTAGTAATATGTAAAATATGAAATCATCCTTCTATAATGGCTTCTTATATGAAATCATCCTTCTATAATGGCTTCTTATATAGCCTCAATCTATGGTCATTAACCAAAAGTGAAAACCGAATTGCATCAATGGTGTGTAACTAGACTACCCCATTAGGATAAACTTGACTAATTTCATAGGGGCCCAACCATTTGGATTGGAATTTTGGTTTGAAGTCCTTATACCATGAATCATATAATAGTGCCTAGCCCCTCACATTGAAATCCTTAGTTTTGATGTACTGATCATCCCACTTCATTCTTTGTTGTTGAAATACCTCTATGTGATGAATTGCTTCCATTTGTATCTCATCCAACCCATTAAGGTATGCAACCTTTCCTTTTGAGCTTCTGTTAAATCCATTTCCAGTTCTACTATTTTCCTTAGTGTTTTATATTCAAATTCAATAGGAAGGATTGCTATCTTACCATAGACTAACTCATAAGGTGTGAATCTAGTGGTGGTTTTCCATGTTGTTCTGTAAGCCCATACTACTTCAAGCAACTTTGTGACCCAATCTTTCCTATGTAGTCGTATTGTCTTGGTGAGAATACCTTCAATTTCCCTATTAGTAACTTCCACTTGGCCATTAGCCTAAGCGTGATAGGGTGTTGATTTCTTGTGTCTAATTTGGTATTCTTCAAATGGCTTGGTGATTAGATCATAAGTAAATTGTGGGCCTTGGTTAGTGACTATTTATCTAGGTACTCCATAGCTAGTAAATATATCTTCATATGTATAAGAACTTAGCCACATTACCATCTCTGGAAAATTACTTCCACCCATTTAGTCAAGTAATCAATAAAAACAAGGATGCATTCCTTGTTATTGGATGTAGGTGAGATAGGTCCAATGAAGTCTAAACCCCATTTTTCAAAAGGTGCTAGTGTCAATTGAGGTTGTTAGGGCATCTCATCACTCTTTGTTGGTCTTCCCATCCTTTGACACCTATCATAACTTCGTGTGTATTTAACTGAATCTTTATGAAAAGTTGGCCAATAATAGTTGATTGTGAAGATCTTAAAGGCTGTTCTTTTTTCTACAAAATGACCTCCACATGGCTCATCAAGGCATACCTTCATGATGTCAAAGATATCATCCTCCTTTAATACACCTTCTCATTATGTTATCAGGGCCAATATAAAACAAATAACCAGATACCTAGGAGTATGGGAAACATTTGTGAACTATCTTTTCTCCCTTGGAGAAAAATATGGTGGAATCTACCTTGTGACCAAATAATTGGAAATATCTACATACCAGGGTACCTATACTTGTAGAGAAAACAAGTGTTATCTGGGAATAAATCATCCACCACTCCTTCTGTTGATTATGTTGGTAATCTTGATAGGAAATATGCCACTACATTTTCTTTACCAAGTTTTTCTACTATGGTAATGCCAAATTCCTGTAGAAGTAGCCATCTCACTAAATTTCCCTTAACTATTGGCTTGTTCATCAAATACCTGATTACTGTATGGCCTATATGGAAAAATATTGAATAACTAGTAATATAGTGCTTGAATGTATTAATAGAATATACTACAACAATCATCTCTTTTTATGTTACAGTATAGTACAAATCTTCTCCTTGAAGATTCTTGCTAATATAATAAATTGCATACTCCTTATTCCCTTCTTTTTGATCCAAAATTAGTCCAATAGCAAAATTTGAAGCATCTATATGAATGTGAAAAGGAAAAGTCTAGTTAGGACCTCTCAATACTGGTGCTTGAGTCAGTGCTTTCTTCAGTTCTTCAAATGAGTGTTGACACTCATATTTCCATTTGAATTCAATGTCCTTACTCAACAAAACAAATAATGATGCAACAATATTACTAAAATCTTTGATAAACCGCATGCAGTAGCTTGCATGGCCAAGAAAACTCATGATATCTCTTTGTTTATGAGGAATAGGTAAGGTAGATATTATCTCTTTTCTGTGTGGATCAACCTAAATTCCTACACTGGATATAAAGTGTCCCAACATAATTCCCTATGTCATCATGAAACATTTTTCATTGCTAAGTGATAAGTTGTGTTCCTTACACCTTTTCAACACTTTTTCCAAATTATTGAGAGCTTCCTCATAACTTTCACCATAAGTAGTGAAACCATCCATGTATATCTCCATGCAGTCATGTGCATAATCAAAAAATATGTTGAGTATTTCCCTTTGAAAGGTAGCTGGAGCATTGAATAAGCCAAAGGTCAGAACATAGTAAGCATAAGTTCCCCAAGGACATGTGAATGTAGTCTTTTCCTGATCCTTTGGAGCAATTTTAATATGGTTATATCCACTAAAACCATCAAGGAAAAAAACGTATTTCTTCCCAGCTAAAGAATCAAGGACTTGATCTATGAAGGGTAGAAGAAAGTGGTCTTTCCTAGTGGTTGTATTCAATTCCCTGTAGTCTACACAAACTCTCCATTTCCCACCTTTCTTGGGAATAATTACCAAAGGTGAGACCCATTCACTATTTGATATATTGGATAGATAAAACCTGCATCAAGGAGCTTTTGCAGCTCAACTTTCACTATCTCCCTCAAGGCATGATTCATATGCCTTTTTGGTTTCCAAATGGGTCTATAACCATCATTAATATAAATCCTGTGCATACATAAATCAAGATCTATTCCTTTCATATCATGGCAATCCCATGCATATGCAACTGAGTGTGCCTGCAACATTGTCTGCAAAGAGTTATGACACTCTTCTGTAAATGCATTATTTATATTCAATAGTATCCCATACATTATTTCCAACTCCTTGGATGATTCTTGGATGGAGGAAAGGTCAAGGCTTGGTATAATGGGTAGACATTGTTGAGGTAGTAATGAATGAAATAGCTGGGATATCTCTTATATAAAATTGGTGGGTATAATACTTTGCAAGGGGTCTTGTAGGCATATGAGGCAGTCTTGGTTTCACGAGCTCTTTCCATAGTCATTTTGAATTATGTGAGCAATGAGTTCATCCTCATCCTAGTCATCCAATAAGGGACCGTGCTCTATAGTCATTAGTGCCTGTAGAGAATAATTATCTTCCTCATCCAAATTGGACCAAATAGTTTTCTCAAGGTCAGCATAAGGTTGGGTCAAAGGATAAAGAATCAAGTTCTTTGTGATTGTGCCATTGGATATTATCATTTTACCAAGCCTACAACCTATAAATGCATCAGCTTTAGCTAACCAAGGTCTGCCTAGGATGAGTGGGTAACCTGCAAGATTAACTTTAGGTTGTAGCACTACAAATTCAGCAGGATATTCCCATGAATCTAATACAATCACCAAGTCCTCAATAATTCCCTCAGGCTTGACCTCTGACCTATTAGCTAGCCATAAAATATTCTATGGGCCTAAGGTTGACTAATTGTAGAAAATGATTATTTCTTTTGTTATGACATTGATTGCGGCCCCCAAGTCTATCAAAGTATTCTTAATGAGGGTTCCATTGATCCTTACATCCACTACTGGACTACCAGGATCTATATACTTGAGGACATTAATGTTCCCTAACATGATATTTGCAAGGTTTTCCAAGACATGAATTGTCTGAGGATCCTTTCTTTTTCTTCCTAGTTTCTTAAGACACAAATCCCTTATAGTTTTGGTATAGATAGGGATGTTTGTAATAGCTTGGATAAGTGGAATCTTGATGCTCACATCTTTTAGTTGACCTAAAAGATCAGTCTCAGTCTCTGTGTGATGCTTTTGAATAGCTAGGCGTTTAAGAAAAGGTCACTTAGGACTTGAGGTAGTTTGGTGTATCAGATGCGACTCAAGTTCCAAAGGTGATTTTTCTGAAGCTTCAACTATAGGTTCCTCATCTTCCATTTCTATAATATGGGGGGATGAAGGTCTAGCAAGTTGTTTTCCTGATCTAAGGTGGAAATCACTCACCTCTACCCCATATGTGTGGTATTGCATAGCTTCATTAGTATAAGCCTTTTGAACAAGATTAGTGTTAGGGTTAGGTGCAGGTTGGGTAGGTATTTGTGGTTGCTTGGGTGGCTAATTTATAGGATTTGATGGAGGCATCAAATCTTGCTTCTATAGTGGAGGAGGGAGCATAGGCTGTTGATAGTTCATATTTGGCTGCTACCATTGCTGGCCTTTCTGCCACCGAGGTTTCCATTGATTCTGCTAAGTTGGCCATTGTGGATTATAATTGGAACCCTAAAAATTTTGTTATGGCTGAGCTTGTGGCCATTGTTGAGGGTTCTGCCACTGGTTTTGGTTTTCTTGCCAGGGCTGAGAGTTCCAAGCATAAAAGTTTTGATTCCCAATAGGAAAGGATGCATTAAAGCTAAGGGGGTCTTGTGGCATACCTTGTCTTTGTTTCCATGGCCTCCTTTGTGCTATATAAAAGAGTTTTCCATCATCTCCTTCAATTGGTTGAAAATTAGGTTTCTCAACTTTATCTTGCTAGATACTTGCCACTCTCTTGCATTTGCAATTTGCTTTTCTTTGCCTGCAACTTGGACAATATTCAATGAGAATAGCCTTAGCTTCCTCCCACTTCTTCTTAATGTGGAGAGTATCCAACTGAGTTTCCAAATGGCTAATAATATCCTCTTTCATGTTGGATAACAAATTTCTTAGCTCTGTTTTTGAGACCCCTGTAGACGATTTACCAATAATGGATGTCCTATCTCCTCTTGGCCTTTTAGTAAAGGTCTTGGAATAATTCTTGTAGACCCTACAAATTTCTTCAAATGGTATTGTGAAATATCTCCTTGCCCAATGAGGTTCAAGGCATCCATGCAATCATCATTAACTCCCCTAAAAAAGACTAACTTAAGGGACTCTTTTGACAACTTGTTTTGTGGGTTTTTATTTAGAGCAAACTGAAATATCTTCACATAATATTCTAAGCACTCATCATCCTTTTGTGACATTATGAAAATGTCATCTTTCCTCCTATCAAGTCCCCTACGATAGTCCTGATACTTTTCTAAGAACTTAATCTTCATAATGTCCCAATCAAGAATAGTATCCCAACCTAATCCCATGAATGACCTTAAGGCTGCATCCTTAAGAGTTGCAAGGAAGAGTTTGATCCTGTGAGCATCAGTAGTATAATCATAACTTCGACACAAGACATCAAACTCAAAGAGAAATGTATCTGGGTCTTCAGTCATTAACCCATAAAAGACTGGCAAGGCTGAAGGAGGAATGTTCATCAACACTATAGCCCTTTCTTGGTTAGTGATAGGAAACTCAAATGTTGCCTGTTCAGGGCCATCATCCATTGCATCCCCCATGGTGCAGTATGTTCCTTTTGTACGTGTGCTAGATGTTGGTGATGAGGAAATTTCTTCTTCAATATTACCTTCGCTTTGAGTACTGGATTCACCAACTTTTGATATAGCTGCTCAGCGTGTAGAGGGAAGGAATCTACCCAAGGGGTCTCTTTTCCTTCACATACATGTAGTATGGCTTTATAACATAACATTCTTGCACAATGTTAGTGTATCTCTAGTGTTGGAAAAAGATTAAGGCTAACGGTCCTAATGCTGGAAATAAAAATTAACTATGAAAGTTGTGAAAAGAAGTCTATGAATATAGCACCATCCTCGACAATGGTGCCAAAAATGTAGATTCAAGGCTAATGTGTTGTAAACTTGGTAGAACCTACACAATTAAGAGGTTTAACTAGTTGAATAATCCACTCAACATTGCTCAAGACTACATTAAATTATCAACCCAGGGTTTGTAAGCTTGTGATGGTGCAACATTATATATGCGTTCAAGGACCCAAAACTACTTAAGCTATCCTACTCAAGTTATTCTACTTGTTGGAAACTCACAAAATTACAAAAAAGTGAAAGACATAACTAGAACTAGTGGCTATGGGTACCTACAACTTAGATTGTAACTGAACTGTTACTAATAAAATGGTGTTGTAATAAATAAAAACTAATAAAAACTAATGACTTGGCTAAACTAACCTTTAGAGTACTATTGGTTAACCATTGCATGCATATTCATAAGCATTCATTAACAATAAGCAATATATTCAAAGTTCCAATTAACTTGCATATGATTCATGAAAGAATGCTAAACTAATAACAACTAACATAAATAAATAACTAAAAAATGGAGTTAATTTCACGGGATGCAATGAGTTAACTCCATAATGAAATTAACTCCATTCATTGCATATTCATAAAAGGTTACAAAAGATCTTTTCATAGATTGTATTCAATCATTCTGAATATTCCTCATGTTCTGAAACTGAAAGTAACTGATAACATAAAATTGAAAATCAACTAACTATTCTACAGATTCAACCAACAACTATATACAAGCTTGAGGGAATCTTATTCAAAGCAACAAATTTAACCGAAATCATTAACTCCACTCCCAAATATTGAGAGCATAGAGTTAACTGATTTATTCAACCTATAACTGAAAAGGAAAAGGAATCCTAATAGGAATAAAAATCTGTCAAAACAAAATTGCATGTAAACATTCAACCATTTGTCAAAATCCTATAAGTGAAGGAGACCTCTTCTTCAATGTTTATTAACTAGTCATAATAATGCCTTGTTCAATCTTCATCAAGTGCCTTTAATCAACAACCATCACGTTCAACTTAACCTAGAGCTTCCCTTGTTTCAGTGTCCCGTCATTCCCTTTGCTACGGGTTTATCTTGCAACTACTGCATGCCATGGTTTCACTTTAGTTACAAACAAGTTAATTTTGCAAACCATTTACACAAGAATAACTATCATAATCAAAACATAGCATTCCATCAACATTCCATAAATATCTTCATATAAATCATACAATACTAATATATTATAACTATAATTCCATCATTGCATTTAAGGTTCAAGTATGCATAATAGATATGAAAGGATAGTGTAATGTAAGAGCATTGTCTAGAAAGTTTATCTAAAAATATCTAAAAATATGCTTAAAAACAACAAAAAATAAGCTATTATCTGGACCTATCACAACCCTCATGACATGAATCCATGGAAGCTCTATGAGTAAATTATATAATAATCAACTTGACATCACATGAAATAATTGATGTAAAGCAATGGATCCAATAATGATAGGAAGAGTAGTGATAAATGAAGGTCCATAACCTAAATTATGAAATCCTTTAATAGTCACCTCAAGTTCTTGCAGATTAGAGATATTAATTTTGATCTTATGGAAGAAGTCTATACTAAAAAATCTTGAAGCTTGAACCATTGTCTACCAAGTTGTGCTTAATGGTAGTTATTTTGTATTATATACTGATGAGAAAAGGAAGGTTCTCTTGAACATGGAGAATATGGAAGGAAGCTTTGTGGAATAAAAAGGCATGATTTTATCATTATTTTGAATTGACTCTAACATAGTAAGAACTTCAATTGGCCTTGTTTTATATTGAACATACTTTGTTTTGCAAGGAATTCTATAATATATATATGTATTTTTGACACATACATTAAGTCATTTTGAGGTTTTCTCTTGGGTATTTTATAGTTGGTCTATGCTATTATACTCTTATGTGGTTTAGTGGTCACTTGTGGTGGTGAAGGTAAGTTGGGAGTAATTGTAGGTAAGGTTGTCAAAGGTGGAATGACCTTTTTTTCCCTTGTCATTATCTTATAAATATAGATAATTTTATGTAAATCATGACTAAATGGGGTTTCTTGGAATACCAAAGTGTTTTTCATCGAAGTATAGGGTATTATTCAAAAGACTAGAGGTGTGATAGGAATAAGAATAAGAGAAGTAGAAAAAGAAAATTGTACTTGACTAGTGGGAAAGGTTGAAAAGTTGGAGTTTTAGGAGGTGTGTTTATATATAAGGATTGTAGTTGTGACTTGGTGACTCTTTGCAAGATCTATGCAAGTATCATTAGGAACCTATGCTACTTGAATTAAAAGTTTTACCATGTGAACAGAAGGACAAGGTAGAGAATTATTTTTAGTTTATATAAACATTTTGGGAATATAGTTTTGAGATTAAATTGAAATTAATCTAAGAATGCACACATCAACTCATAAAAGGAATTACAAAAAATATCATATATATTGAACTAGTTAAGTGCTACATTGCTTATAGTCATTTGAAATGCATGTAAATAAAATTTAGAGTTATGCATATATCAATGAAAAGATGAAATAATAATTTAAGCATGCATCATAGGGTTTTTAGAACCATTCAATGAATATATTAATATTTTTTAAAAGAATAAGAAAAGAAGAAGAATAATGCTTGTTTTTATCGTCAAGTAAAACATTGTTGTGAATTTTGAACTTGGAAACATAAAGCATAGGAGAAGGAAGTGCATTATCTAAGATAATGAAATTATAGAAAGGGGAAGAATGGGAATCACTGTGGGTTTGAGAAAAGGTAACAAAGATGTTCAAGATGTCTGGATAGGTGTAAAAAATGTTAGCAAACAACTAGTTACTAGTTAAACTATCCATCAAACCATCTAGGAAAAGTACATGCATTCTTGGCCAAATAAAGAAACTAGACGTGTTCTAGAATTAAGGGTTGATTATAGTGAAGTTGACAACATAGATATATGTCATTAAATTTTTCATGGAGGAAGACAAGGGACATGGACGAAGCCATTGGGCACGTAAACATAAACACATGATGAAAGGGAGGGTTAAAGTGTTTGAAAAATTAAATATGTAAAACCAATTTAATTTAATCTTAATCCTAAATTTCTTAAAAAATCAATAAGAATCATTTTAGGGAAAAAGACCTAAGAGTTGTGTAGGTTGCAAGGTTCATTAAAATAAAAACAATAAAAAGGATATTTGTTTCATAGTATTTTCTTTATCCTTAGTTTAATATAATTGAATGTAAAATATCATAAAACATTTAAACATTTATTTCCTTTTAATTTAAACTAGGAATATATAGTAGAGGTCACTCATAGAAAGCAAAGAAGATAAAAAATAGAAGGTGCAATCTATTTGACATTTGATGTACCATTGTTGTTTGTTTTGGATTAGGAGGAGGAACTAATACTTTGACTTCTGCTTCTATTTTATCTATCCTTAGGCTCTATGTTAGGTGGACTAATCCATATGTGGTCTTATCTAGTCTAGTGCATGGCATCTATATGACCTTCGTCCTATCCCTTTATTGTATTAGCGTCTTTTATGATCTTGTAATCCACACTTGTAGTGAACTATGATATCTTGGATAGGTGGCGTTGTAGGCATATTTGGGGACTTGCTTTGGGGGGTTTTGAATAACAAAACTTCCTCATTGATATTCAAGTCCCACAAAAAATGAAAAAGATTGGATATCTTGGAAAGTGTGCAACGTGAATATTAGGGGTGTGTGTGGGGCTAAGATATATACAATAATACATTTTCTTCATCTAGTAATAAAAGTTTAAGTTGTGTTGCCTAAAAATTGCTAAGTTTTGTTACATTCTTGTTATATTATCTTTTTATTTTTAATATTTTTTTCTCTAAAAATAGACATTAAAATTAAAAAATCATCTTTTAATCATTGTGAATATTATTAAAATGCTCTCATGAATGAATGAGATCTATAGTAATCAAATGATGAGGATTTCAATGAAAGAATTTTAATAGGTTAAATTTGAAATGAATTGTAATAATAACAATTTGTGTTCCAAGGAATTAAAGTCGATCATTGTAATATTTATTGAAGTGAAAGGCTAAGAAGAAACACTAGACGAGAGGGGAAAATACAAAGTAGACATTTTATAATTTTTTGGAACAAATTCATTGTCCATGGAGCAGAGCCGTGACCTTTAGGGCTCAAATATTCTTGAAGGTATCATATAGAATTTAAACTTGTAATGAAGAAAGGGACAAAGTGTGGCAAAAGAAATGTCGCTACCAAACCAATTAATAGGATCCAGGCGAAATAAATGTTTGAGCCAAATTCTGTGCCCGCAAGTTGATTTTCGGTGATGAATGTAAGTGATTTTTTGGGTAGGAAAATTTGATGATTTGAGCAACAGAAGCTAACTTGGATTGAATTCTGCAATTCTGCAATTCTGCAATAACGACAATGGGCTTCAATTTCATCACTATCCTCAACCTTATACTTATCCTACTCTTTCAGCCTGCATTCAGTATTGATCATCTGGTGGCACACAAATTCAATGGCTCTCCACAAGAATACATTGAAGTGAGCAAGCCCGTAATCCAGCATCCTCCTGATAAGAAGCCCTGCTCCGTACAGGTTCTCAAACATGATTTTGGCAACACCTATGGTCAACCACCTGTTAAAGTCCCTTACAACCCACCTACAAAGTGTCCTCACAAGTGGGACAAAGTGGTTCTTCAATGGAGGGCCACCTGCAAAGGGGAACAATATGACAGAATTGCTGGAGTATGGCTGAGTGGTGCCGAGATACTTAGAACAAGCACTGCTGAGCCTACTGAAGCGGGGATTGTTTGGGAGGTCAACAAAGATATAACCAGGTACACTTCATTGCTTAAAAAACCTCAGTCTCTTGCAGTCATGCTAGAAAATTTGGTTGATAGCACCTATACTGGTATTTACCACGTCACTATTAGTTTCCATTATTATCAAATTCACGATGCCCAAACGCTGCCATCCCCTGAACCAGCGGATCTGGTGCTACCCATCTCAAATCCATCTGGCAATGGGGGTCACTGGTTTACGCTACAGAACAACTATAATGTCCAGTCACAGGAATTGCATATACCATCAAATGTTTATAGGGCTGTTATTGAAATCTATGTGTCTGCCCATGTGAATGATGAGTTTTGGTATTCGAATCCCCCCGATGCTTACATAGAGATCAACAATTTGACCACCCAGAGGGGCAATGGAGCATTTAGGGAAATTGTGGGTTTTATAGACGGGGTTGTTGTGGGAGCTGTGTGGCCTTTTCCTGTTGTGTTTACTGGGGGCATCAACCCTCTCTTTTGGGCACCTGTTGTGGGCATTGGGGCTTTCGATCTTCCAACATATGATCTTGAGGTTACCCCCTTTGTAGGTCAGTTGTTGGATGAGAAACATCACACTTTTGGCCTTGGAGTAACTGATGCTATTGCTGCTTGGTTCGTGGATGCAAATTTGCACCTGTGGTTGGATGAGAGGAGCACAGAGACTAAGGGGATGTTGATGGATTATGAAGCACCTTCTTTTCAACCTATTTTAGTATCAAATTTTGAAGGCTTGGATGGGTCGTTTCAGACATACGGTGAGAGAAAGATTGCTTTCTCTGGATGGGTGGAATCCACACAGGGGAACTTGACAACCCACGTCTCTCAAAGCTTCAAATATTCTAATGTGATTACTTATGAAAACAAGGGGGAAGATAAAAAGGTGAGATTGAAAATACAGACAAACAGGAAGCTAACAATTGAGACACCTTCAGAATTAGTATTGTCGCATACGATGTCAAGATTATATCCTTTCTTTATGAATTCTGTTTCTTTGGACAAAGAGAATGGTACCTATCTTGCAACAACAAACATTTCTCATGCATTCAGTGAGGAGACATCCAATACCTTACCCAGTGGTACCTCATTCAGCTCTCTAAACAATTCTCAATATGCACAGGGCTCTATGCTTGTGAAGGATCATTCTGTACTTAGTGGGACAGCAAGCACCCAGCAGATATATAAATACAGGGGAAGAGATGGATGCTATTTCCGAACTCTCAACGTCAAGGATTATAAATTCATCAAAGACTATTCTGATAACTTTTGTAACTACTATTCATAGTCTTGTGATCTCTTGCTCACTGGAGTAAAGTTTGGCACTGGGTCATGCTTGCTTTTAATTTCCAGTCGTGCTAAGTGATTCCTCTTTGATGGACCGATCTTTCCGAAGAAAACAGTTGACCTTTCTGTATTATTATATTTGCATTTTTCCTGCTACAATCAAATGTAATCAAAAGAGGTGATTACAGACCCCTTTTTGTGTTCTCACCTTCAATTATAAATTTATAATGTGCTGATGGTCTGATCCTTTATTCTATTACTCTGATGATAGGGTAATACATTGTGCAACAAACTATTGGTAACTATGTACAAACTATTTCATTTCAATTTTCAACTATTCACTCTTCAGGTCAGTCTTTTATTCACTGTTCCTGCATTATAAAGAAAATAACGAATGTCAAATTCCTTGTAAGCCAGGGTTTTGTTTTAACTTTCATTGTTGTATTGTACTGAAAGTCTCATAAGAATGAACAAATTTCTAGATGTTATTTTTTTCTTTCATAAATGTAAATTTGAGGTAGAAAAGTCCTAGGCTTACTAGGATTATGATTAGATCTGCTGAGGATGCATATTCTAGGACTCTGGAGAGTTTTTAATGGGGGTGTTGAAGAAACCAATCGGAATAAAAAAATGCAACTAGGTGATTGATTCTAATGAGGCTCAGGAGGTCACAGAGTTAGCCACAGGATGGTAAAAGGCTGCTTTGCATCTACTAGAACTTGTAAGCACATTGATGATCACATCCAAGCTCATGTAGAAAATGAGGAGGAAACTACTAAGGGTGCACTGAAATCAACAATTCTTCTTCAAAGGGAGCAGTGTCAATCTCTGCAGGCATAATAGGTGTCATTCAATTGAGGGCAGAACCCGCTGAGAGTATATTGATCTCCACGGATACCCAAGGTATGAGTGACAAGATGTGAATTGTCTGACCTCAATCAGGCAACTCCAGTTGCAGAGAAGGATCACAAAGCTGCTTATAGCATCACAGATAAACATTTTTCTTCTTACCAATTTGGAATCTACTATAGAACATGCCCACATTGATAATATTGCTTCTTTCAGTATTTAACTGAAGATTACAGTTTATAGTCACATGGAAATAGATCATGCATATGAGAAGATAGGATCAATTGGTCTCAAATTTCAATTAGAATAAAAGTATCGATCCCCAATCGAAAGCAACTTTGGCTCATGATGGATGAAGATATTGAACCAGGCTTTAGTATGTATGGTGCAAACTGCAACATCTCTCGCTACTGAGTATATGTGTATCAGGAGCAACAACATTGCTATCCACTTTGATTGCATCACAAAAAATCTGGATTATTATGGTATTCTCAAGGCGACATGGTCAAGGCATCCATTCCATATGTATTTGCATTTATTTCCACAACAAATCTGGATTATTATGGTATCCTGAAGGTGTCGTGGTTAAGGCATCCATTCCACATATATTTGCTTTTGTTTCTACAACTTAATGAATGTTGAGTGCAAGTTGATTTTTCCTCATTTCTCTCCCAGTAAAAGTTTTGTCTTAACAAACCTTTGGCCAGATCCTGGGTTCCATGAAGTCTGACATATCAATCCAAAATCACTGCCACTGGGATGTTAATATGAGACTTCAAGAATAAAATATAGTGGTACCAATTAGAATGAACTCTATAGACACACTATAAATCAAATTGATTTGGCCAGTTTGTCTGTTTGGATGGTAAGTAAGATACTATAACAATAGAAATTCGGCACAGATGATCTTAGTTATGACTAAGGATATAAACAATTGTTAATGGTCAATGTTCCTTCAATGATTATAATCTGTGTTTGTAAGCAGTCGAATTTAAAATTGTTTCATAAAATTTTCTGCACTTCATTCTGCTCCATATATGCTTGCAAATGTTCAATTGTCTGATTCAAACTGATTTGCATGTGCTTTCCAACCTTAAAAAATACAACTTATAGATGTTATCCACAGATTAAATGGAGCATTGAACCTTTAGAGTTTTTTGAGATAGAAACATTTGTTATTCTTTGATGTGCTGTTGTTTAAGCCCCCCAACTCCTGATCTGCAATTGACTCTCTAAATTGTTTACTATAAGCCCATGCCCCTTGTTCTATTTTAGTCATAGTCACAAACAATATTTTGAAAGAGACAAGCGAACCCAAAAGCCCTTGCACATAACCTGAATTTTCACAGTAGTTTTCTATTTCTAGGTAAATTATGGTAATGGAGCCTTTATGCACTAAGGTATGGACTCTGCAAAATTAACATTGAAGTAGGGAAAGTGCAGAACACTCTCTTGGTGTACACTTAATGTACTGGGTGGTTTGAGATGTTTGCAAGTGGTTTAAAATCTCTAGAACTTATAACTAAGAAGATATTTCCAGATGACCCTCTATAGATTAAGACTTGTTGAAGTTTTAGGGTTATGGTATTTTCAGGATTCCAAGGTGCCCTACACAAAGGGGTGATGAGTGATGGAAAAGTGTAGTAAGTATCATGAGGTATTCATGGGCATGAATGAGAAGCTAAAGTAGATATATAGGACGTAGTCAGGTAGAGAGAAAGGCATAAAATTAGGACCTATGACCAATCCAGAAATTTGAGAGGTTGATATGCCAAGTAGTCCTTGACAAAACGACATGTTAGTAAAGTAAATTTCAAGTATATACAATGCCAAACTTCAAGATGGATAAAAATGTGGTTTTGGGTATTATGCAATTGAGACACAATATAGTGTTCACTAATAAGGATAAAATTTCTGCACATGCATGCTGCTCTATTTTCCTCAAAGTTTTCATTTATACATGTCAATCAATATACAACTCTCGAAATGAACAACCCAATTCACTTTAAAAGTTTATGAGTAGTTTCAAGTCTCTTGAATGTTTGGAAATTATTACATCTATGATAAAAATTGCTATTATATTAGACGTGGTTTATTGTAATGGAACATTGTGCCAATTCTTGGAGTGAAAAAATTGAAACCAATTAAATATTGCATTTTATTTATGAAGACATCTCCTGGTGTATCTCTAGTACAAGATAAAATTTGAAAAAGGGTATAATATTTGAAGTAAGAGCATCCCAATTCAAATAGCAGTAGGTTCATCGTTTCTACAGATATTTTTAAGAAGATGGAAGTGCATTATTTATGACGGCATCTCCACTACAATTTCACATGGATGCACTTGCACTATGTATCCTTTGGTGATTAATGCATGCCCTTTATTAGAGATTTTCTCTCAAATGGGCTTTGGATTTTTTATCATTTTCAGAAGTGCCGAGTTAGCACCTAAGCCCTAAGCTTAACGAGTCATGTTGAACCAATTATGAATTGAGTCTTATTTCATCTTAAAAATATCCCTGACCATGTAAATCCTTGTGTAGTTTACGATTCAACTTATGATTTCATCCTCAGTTGCAACTTTCAGAATATGGCTGTTCTTCCTACAGCCATTTCCTGTTTTACACTCCTTGTTATGTCTTGATTTACGAATGCCCTGCTGTATTCTGTCCAGCAGTGATTGTATGTTTTTAACTGTTCTTCAGCAGTCCATTAAATTGTGCTTTGTCTGAGCATGCACGTCTATGACTGTGCATCTGTAATCTCTTATTAGCTTCAATCCACTTAGACAAAAACCAACTGCTACTTTTTAAGAATGGTCCTTTACTTATTAATCCTTTTGGAAGTTACGTCAAACAATATATTTATGGAGTTTCCAAATCCATATAGACAAGTATAGTGCATATCGCATGAATCTCTTGTATGCTTCAAATTTCAATGGTAATTAGTTAGAATCATTTTCTAATAGAATTTATGGTGATTGATGGATATGTATCCATATCAATTAGGGAATGCTAATTTTGTTGAAGACATTGGAATTTAAACTCTGCATAGCATCAACTCAGTGCTCTGTGGCACTTTGTGTTCTTTGGCCTAACATGGCCTATCCAAAAATAACATTTTCCTTGAATTTGGGAATTTATTCATAAAATTTCTCACTGTTATATATGAGTGGAAGTTGGGTGGTTTAACATGGAGCCATGTGAGACATGCTTTGGAGAGCATCTCAACACCACTGGGTTTCTATTTCTTGATTCATTTTCTAATTGTCATTTAATTAGATATACAATTCAATATGAAATTTGATCATAGGACTGGACTATATATTGTGTGCTTTGCACATGTATTTATTTTGTTTTGCCATTTTATGGTTTTGCATTAGTCATTTTAACTCACATTGTATGATTGCCTTTAGATGCAACCATTATCACCATCTCATTGCAATAGCCCTTGGAGGCTAAATGGCTGCTAAATTTTATAGCTATTCTTCACTAGATTTGACCTTAGTTATATTTTTATTACATATTAACTCATCCTAATAGAACATAAGTATTTCTATTTCGGCCATAAGGAATAATGGGACTAGTAAAATGAGGCTATTGTTCCATCAAGATACTAGTTTTAGAACTGAACATAGAAGTGAGCAGACTCTGGATTTCTAAGCTTTAAACTTTTCTTATTAAAAATATTTTTTCATTATTAAAAACATAGTTATGTTTGAGTAGGGACCCCAACCTTTATTCTCAATTAAAAAGTAGATTTATTACACTTAACTAAAGTATATCATTAACAAATGTTAATATTTCATTTAGTTTTCATTTTTTTTACTTCCTTATGGTTGTTAATCTAGTGAAGACCTAATAAGTTTATTAGTCCATTCTACTCTACTCTACTTCCTCAATATTTTCTTATAGAAGGAAGCAAGGGCCTTTTAACATTATTCTTTTTTCGTGTAGCCATGACACATCAAGTTAATTACATGCAAGTTTGAGGACTGATGTTCAACCTTGTTATTCAGGTTAAATTTTGAATGGTCGGTCAACACTTAAGATGATTTCCATGCTACACTCTTTAAATAATATGTCATGGAAAGAGAAAGGGGGGGCCAAATTGGTGAATGCATGCCTCACATCAACATTTTTTTAGGCTTTCGAGGAGGATAATAATGAGATTACCCATGAAAGAAAATTTGGAAGTCCTATTTTAAATAAAGCTTGGAATATTTGGGGGTATTAATCTAGGATTATCTTTCTTCATTGCAATTTAATATACTTAAAACTCTAAAAAATAATTGATAACAATAATAAATATAAGAAGGATCTATTAAATATTAGATTTATATTTAAATAGATTAAATGTATGAGTTTGTAGATGTAGTAAATGGAAATGAGAGAAATAAGAGAATGCATTTCTGTGATGTTTGTAGAGTGGATCTAATTGAAGAAATAGAAAGAACAATTCTAGAATATGAATCCTACAAAATTTCAGCTCTTAAGGATCAATAAGGATACTTGTATTGGGCTTTGGATGCTTCTATAGGATAGGGATAATTCTACAAACACTTGCACTAAAATATCGCTCTTGCCATGCAATCTCAAAAAACCACGTCTTCATGACACTTCTCTGTTAAGATTAAGGTGTCTCAATCTTTGAGTCTTAGCATTCAATTTATTATTTAGGTGATTATTTAATTATTTCCTATGTGTATTGCCTACCAAATTAGTTGTCACTTTGTGGGACCTACTGGTGAGGTGGCATCCTACATGGAAGGTGACATGTACAATTTGTAAGCTATTTTAGTGGAGGTAGGCGTCCCACTTTAGAGGTCCTATTTTTGGGGCTAAAATGGTGGCAATTGCCATAAGTTGCTATGTAATGATTATGACAAACTATGACAACTTGCTATGACATGATATGACAGTTGTAATGGTCATGTATGACAGTTTATATGTCACATTATGACAGTCAGGCTACATTTATGGGGGTGCCCAAGTTTGTATGTGGCAATTGCATGTGTATAAGTGCTTTGCATGTTGAGTGGAAGCTAACTTTGTGGAGACATGTGCTGGTTTTAGAAGATGCCATAATTTATGGGTCTTGACTATGACATGTCATAATGGACTCATGTTCACACCTTGGGTGTGGGTTTTGGTTTTGGCAAGTTTTGGCACCTTCTCTTCATGTTGAAGTATTATAAATACTTGGCGCCTTAGTGTATTTTTGGATGATAGGTTGAAGAATTGTTGAGACGTCATGTTGCTAGAATTGCTTCAGATTCTTGTTGTAGTGTGAGACTCCTAAAATGCATTGCTCTGACACTATATTGTAACCCTTGTTGAATAATACAAATTAAGTTGTGTTTGGAGTGTGGGTTTTTTTTCTCATGTATACTTGGTGTTATGTGTTTTTCTTGTACTTATGTTGTTTATTTTTATCTATTATGTGCATCTTCTTTATTGTAACTGAATAAGGGTTTGAAACTTTAGAAATATGCATATTCTCTCCTCTGATAGATTGGTGTAGGAAGCTTTGTTGCGTACCCAACTTCCTTTCAATTGGTATCAGAGCTTTATCACCTTTGTTTCCTATTGTGGGTAAAGGGTTTTTTGTACTGATTTTGTTTGAGTGGGAGTTTGTTGCAAATTTTTTTGTTAACCTTGTTTTAGGAAGGAGATGGTGAGCACATTTGGTAGAATTGAAATAGAGAAATTTAACGAAGGAAACTTTGAGCTATGGAAGCTCAAGATGGAAGACATGCTAGTAGACCATGATATGTGGTTAGTTGCTTTTGGAAATGTGCCATCGAGTGTGAAACAAAAAGATTAGGATTTGATGGATGGGAAGTTTTGATAAGACTTTCTTTGGATGATTCAATACTTCTAAACGTCCATGAAGAGAAGAACACATCACTTCTTTAGAAGAAACTTGCTTAGATTTATCAAGCTAAATCCCTGGTAAATATGTTGTTCCTGCAAAAGATGTATTCTTTGCGGATGGAGGAAGGATGATATGTCACAAATCACCTGAATGCATTCAACATGTTTGTTGCCCAGTTGAGCTCTATTGGTGCGAAAATGGAGGAGGATTGTTGTATGGCTTTGCTGTGCTCATTGTCAGATTCATGGGTCCACCTTGTCATGGCCATTGGAAGTACCACTACCACCTTTAAGATGGATGAAGTAGTTGCGTCATGATGAGATGCAGAGAAAAAATTCTGAAACAACTAAGGAGGCTCTGGCAATTCGAGGAAGAACGAAAGAAAAAGGTAAAAAGAACATGAAGCTAGAAAAGTCAGAATCCAAATCCTGTGAGAGATCTAAGTCTCTTGGTAAGACCAAGGCGAAAATTTGGAATTGTGGCAAATTTGGGCACTTCCACAAAGAGTGTAAGGAGTTGAAAAAGAAGAAAAAAAAGGCATTCTCTGATTTTGACTTTGTCAAATCCTCTTAGGATGATGCAGATGCTTTTGTTGCTAGCTTGGAAACACGTGCATCACAAGATGTGTGGTTGATAGACTCAAGTGCTTCTTTCCACATGAGTTTGCATCGAGATTGGTTCTCTAAGTATGCAAGTTATGATGGTGGGAAGGTGTATCTAGGTGATGATTCTCACCTGAACATTGTTGGTCATGGAAGAGTCAAGATAAGATTCCCAGATGGTAGAGTGAAGGGGATTGATGGTGTTCTACATATCCTTGGTTCGACACAAAACCTTCTTTCTATAAGTAAGTTGAATGGTGTCGGTGTGTATGTTGTCTTCTCGAATGGAGGATGCAAGATGACAAGAGGAGCTATGGTGCTTGCTAAGGTTGTTCGAATAGGCACTCCGTTTCAGTTGGATGCATGCACAATTTAGTGCAATAATTCTGTGGAAAAGAAGAAAAGAACTTCTGAGTCACTATCCTCACCATTGGAACTGACAACAAAGAAGAAAGTTGCATCCACTTCCAATGGTCATGCTTTCTGTGTATCTAAGGGTGCTCATGCTTTGGAAATGAAGCTACCTGCTGAGAAGACAATGCTTTGACACCAAATACTTGGTCACATTGGTGAAAACGGTTTAAGAATGCTGAAAAATAAGTGCCTTGTTGAGGGGCTTGATGATTGTAACTTCAAGTTCAATTTTTGCGAACATTGTGTCTATGGAAAGCAAAATCTATTGGGGTTTGGGACTATTGCATTTTGATGTGTTTGGTCATGTAAATGTTGCTTTGTTATCCAAATTTGTGTATTTTGTTTCATTTATTGATGACTACAGTAGAAGGATGCTTTTATTATTTTCTCATAAGTAAATTTGAAGTCTTCATTCGGTTTAAGGAATTTAAAGCCTTGGTAGAAAATTAGATTGATAGGAAGATTAAATGTATGGGGACTAATAAATGTGGTGTTTTGTTCCACAGATTTCGATAAGTTCTATAAAGAACATGGGATTGAAAGGCATAAGACAAATCCAAATACCCCTCAACAAAATGGAGTTGCAGAGAGGATGAATATGACATTGATGGAGAGGGTTGAGAGTATGCTAAGTGGAGCTATCCTTGAACAAAAGTTTTGGGTTAAAGCTGTTGCCATTGCATGCTATCTGGTTAACATATCTTCATTGGTTATGGTATTGATGTGAAAGGGTACAAGCTTTGGGATCCAGTGGTTGAAAAGATTCTCTACAGTCGAAGTATTATCTTTAGAGAGATGAAACCTTCTTCCATTCTTTTGTAGCCTACAAAAAAACATAAAAAAGATGCGGTTCATCTTCCTTTTGACCCTAAGAAAGTTGAACCAAAAGCCCATAATGGACTTGATGATGAGGAGAGTTCTAATAGCTCATAAAGCTCAGAAGAAGAAGAACCTCAACCTTAGCCACTCAAGAAGTCCACTCGTATCAGGTGACAACTTGAAAATTTTGGTTATTCACTATTAGATTCTACTTGTATTTTTGTTTTGATCGCTAATGCTGATGAGACAAGGATTGTGCAAGAGGCAATGGGTATGAGTGATCCAGATTCTTGGATGAAAGCTATGGATGAGGAGATGGTTGCATTGAAGAAAAATAACACATGGGATCTAGTACCTTTTCTTGAAGGACGTAAACCCGTTGGTTGCAAATGTGTGTTTAAGAAGAAATGTGGTCTTGATGGTAGTGTTGAGAAGCATACAACAAGATTGGTCACAAAGGGTTACTCATTGTAGGAGGGAATATATTATGGTGAGATATTCTCTCCTGTTGCAAAACTAACATCTATTCGGTTCCTGTTATCACTACCAACAGTGTATGATTTAGAAGTGGAACAAATTGATGTGAAAAAAACTTTTCTTAATGGTGACTTGGATGAAGAAATCTATATATCATAGCTCGAACAATATGTTATTAAAGGTAAAGAATGTCTGGCATACAAGTTGAAAAAGTCTTTGTATGGTCTAAAGTAATCTCATTGGATGTGGTATCGGAAATTTGACACCTTTGTGTTGAGCTTGGGATTTCTGAGATCTAAATATGATCATTATGTTTACTACAAAAATGTTAACAATCATATTCTCATCATTGCATTGTATGTTGATGATATTCTATTTTTGGGAAAGATAAAAGTTTGATTTCAGATTTGAAGTCTTAGTTGTCATCATAGTTTGAAATGAAGGATTTAGGTGCATCTTGGTATATCCTAGGAATGGAGATTAGAAGAGACAGATCTAATAGAAAGCTTTGGTTAACCCATAGTAAGTATGTGAATTCGGTTTTGGAGAGATTCAACATGACAACTTGCAGACAATTAGTTGTTCCTGTAATGCAGGGGACAAAGTTTTCTATGGAGGATTGTGCATAGTCTTCTTTTGAGATGGAGGACATGACCAAAGTACCCTATGCTAGTGCTATAGGTAGTTTGATGTATGCTATGGTTTGTACGAGGCCAGACATTGCAAGAAGTGGGAGTCCTAAGTCGTTTTATGGCTAATCTTGGGTGGTAGCATTGGGATGCAGTTAAGAGAGTGTTTAGATACTTGTGGGGTACTTTTGAGTATGCCTTGCATTTTCATGGTTATTGTAATGTCCCCATTTTTAGCCACACGCTTTCCAGTGACTGTTAGCCTATTTTCGGAGGCTCGTAGGCTAGTCAGAGACATAATTAGGGTTTCCTATTTTATAGGAGGTTTCCTTCTGAGTTTTCAGGGGTTGCATGTAGGAGTTTGGCAGAAGGGCTTTTGGGTCTTTCTGGGTTTTCAAAGGGATTCAGAATGGTATAACATGCATATTCATCAGATGACTTTTCCGGACTTGCTATTTTTAATAAGTTACGATGGTTGCTTGGTTTGTTCTCAAAATGAGTTTGAAGTCACTATTTTTAGCAGTATGCTATTTTTAGTAAGTGCTATTCTTAGTAGTAGTTCAATAGTTCAGTGCAATGTCTATTTTTGGCAGGACAATTTGAGTAGTTTGGTCTCCAACATTCGTGGAGTTTGTTTTGGCAAGTTTAGTGGTTTAAGTGATTTCATGGTTGGACGCCTTAGTTGGTGAGTATAATTTTTTTAAGTGAAATATTACTAAGGTAAATGAGGATGCCTAGTTTTGGGAAATATTTGAATATTATAAAGTTATTTCACTTAAGTGACTTGGATGCCTAACTTGTGATATTTTCATTTTAATAAAGATATATCTCTTATGTGCTTTTGGATGCCTTGGTCAAGGGGTCGAAGATGAAACTTAAATGCAAATTCAAAGGTGAATGTGAATCCTCATTTGGGTGCCCTTTTTGGAGGGAAAAGGTTTTGAATGGAGAGTTGAGAATGTTGGGAATATGATGCCATTTAATTGCAATCCTAAACATATTTCATGTATCTCCTAAGTCCTTGGACAGTGTTCCCCAACACGAGGATTAGAAAGAGATTAAATTTGAATGAAATGAACATGTAAATTGACATTTGTAATTATTCCGAAATGATAGGAACATGTGGGGACACCCAAGAAGAGCTCCTACAAAATAGGAGCACATGGGGCGCCCACATGGAAGGTGGAACCCATCTTGCTTAAGTTAACTGTTTGGAGGATTGATAACACTTCAATAATGCATGTAAAGATCCTACAAATTAGGGATTGATATTTACACGAGTGGAGTTCAGTTCAGTATCAATTCAGTTTAGTTTAGTTCAGTTATGGTTCAATTATCTTCAGTTGCATGTAGTTAGTTTGAGTTGAATGCTAGTTGACTTCAATTGACTTGAGTTGCATGATTAATGACTTTAGTTGCATGACATATAACAGGTGGATACATTCAGTTAAATGAGGATGATCAATCATGCATAATGTTTGGATGAATTGGTGGAGAGATATGTTTCAGTTAACTAAGATTGACTTGGACCCACCTTGGGTGCCCAAGTTGCATATTTGAGTTAACACCTTTTGCATGGGAAGGTATTTACAAGGCTCAGTTAAGTGGGCCCATTCTTGGGCTTCAACTTTGAGGTGATGATTGCAAGATATTTTCTTGACTAAAGTTCAGTTTGGGCACCTCAGTTCCTAAATTGAGGAAGACTTTGGTTTGATCACATATTACATTGTGGAACTCTACTTGCCAAATCTAGGCGTAGATTTTTGAGAGGAGCTTCAAGCTCTTGTATTTGATAACTTTTATGAGTTTACACGCTCATTAATTGTCTATTAATTGCAACAAGTTGAAGAGAGTTCTATGAGAGTTTTATGCAGGTTGTGAAGAAGGATTGTTGAAGGAAAATGAAGCATGTCAATCAAGGATTGATACAACATTGTTGTAATCTTGTTCTAAAGTTAAATAATACAAGCACTATTGATTTTGGTGGAGTTTTTTCCCGGAAGGGTTTCTCCACGTATATGCTGTGTCACTTCTATCTCCTTGTCTCATTCTTCTACAATCTTCTGTCTCTTTCTACAGTTGATAAAATTGATCTAAACAGATAATCATACACAAAGAATTGTGACAAAAAACACTTAATTAAAATCTACAGTCTCATAGGTTTACAAGTTTTAAGCTACAATTTCACCTTCATTTTCAACATTTGGTATTAGAACTAATAGTTGGGTAGAGTTTGGGACGCCTTTCTCTTAAAAGTTTGAAGGTTTTTTGGCTGTAGAGGGAGCTTTTACTATTGTGTTATTGCAGATTTGTAAAAGAAGTGTGTTACAATGAGTTCTACTTCTCGTTTAGCTATTGAAAGATTCAATGGATCTAGTTATGAGACATGGAAACTAAAAATGGAGGATCTCCTTGAAGAGAGAGATCAATGGTTAGCTGTTTGTAATGAGACAAAGCCATGTACAATGATGTTAGAAGATGATTGGGCTAAGCTTTATAAGAAGGCAAGAGGAACCATAAGATTATGTCTTGTTGATGCTGTTCTCTTGAATGTTTCAGTTGAAACTACCACATATACATTTTGGAAGAGGATAGGTGATATCTATCAAAACAAAAGTCTTACTAATAACTTGTATATGAAAAGACAATTGTATTCTTTAAAGATGAAAGATGGTGATTCTGTTGCACATCATCTAAATTATTTTAATTTGATTCTAAGTCAGTTAGCATCTATAGATGTAAAGTTAGAAGATGAAGATAAATGTATTTTGTTACTTTGTTCTTTACCAGAATCTTGGGAAAATCTAATTGTTGCTATCAATGGTAGTGGTGTAGATCCTAAGATGGACAATATAATTCCTACTCTCCTATCAGAGGAGATGAGGAGGAAGTCTAAAACGGGATCCCAAGATGCCTTGTTTGTAAGAGGTAGGCCTAAGGAAAAGGAACCTAAGGGAGACAAGAAAGGAAAGGGTAAGTCCAAATGATGGTATAAAACCCCTGGTAAGAGTAAGGTAAAGTGTTCGAATTGTGGGAAATCGGGACATGTAAAGAAGGATTGTAAGAACAAGAAAAAGAGTTCTAATTCTTCTATAGAGAAATCCTTGGATGATAGTAATGATGCATTGGTCATTTCATCTAATATTGTTAGTGATAACTCTTGGCTTATTGATTCAGGCCGCTCCTATCACATGACTCCTAACAAGGAGTGGTTCACTAAGTATACTGTATATGATGGAGGGAATGTCTTCTTTGGAGATAATAGCACAACAAAGGTTGTGGGCAAAGGAGAGGTAAAGTTGTGTTTCAGTGATGGTAGGGTTAAGACCCTTAATGATGTTTTACATATTCTAGGACTTGCTAGAAATCTACTTTTTGTATTCAATGATTCTGGAATGCATGTGACATTTGACAAAGGTGGTTGTAGATTGGTGAAAAGGAATATGGTGGTTGCAAAAGGATCTCGAATAGGGACTTTGTTTAAGCTTAATACCTCCAATTTGAATACTTCAGCCAATGTAATTGAAGCTGAAAATACATGTATGTTGTGGCACCATAGATTGGGCCACATTAGTGAAAAAGGTCTTAGGACCATTCTTAATAAGAAATTGGTTGACGGTATTCCTGATTATAATATTGGAAAAAATGATTTTTGTGAGCATTGTGTGTTTGGAAAGCAATCTAGATCTTCATTTCCTAATGGAACAAATAAAGCTAAAAGATTATTAGAGATTATTCATTCGGATGTTATGGGTCTTGTGGATATTGAATCTATTGGAAAATCTAGATATTATGTCACATTTATTGATGATGTCTCAAGATACACTTGGATCTATTTTATGCATAATAAATCTGATGTGTTTAATAATTTTAAAGAATTTAAGGCTTTGGTTGAGAAACAATCAGATCATAAGATAAAAGTGTTGATATCAGATAATGGCGGTGACTATTGTTCTAGAGAATTTGCTGATTATTGTAAGCATGTAGGAATTGTGAGACAAAAAACTACTCCATATACACCTCAACAAAATGGAGTAACAGAAAGGATGAACCAAGCTTTAATGGAAAGAGCTAGGAGTATGTTAAGTAGTGCTAACCTAGATTGGTGCCTTTCGGCCGAGGCTATAAGTACTTCTTGTTATTTAATCAATAGATCTCCTAGTTCATCTATTGAAGATAAAACCCCTTATGACATGTGGTTAGGTAGGAAACCTAGTGTTGCACATTTAAGGATCTTTGGTAGTGAGGATTTTGTTCATGTGCCTAATGAAAAGTAGTCTAAGTTGGATCCAAAAGCACATAAATGCATATTCATAGGTTATGGTGAAAATGTAAAAGGTTATATGCTTTGGAATCCTCTAACCTAAAAAATTACTTTATCTAGAGATGTGTTTTTCAGGGAATTTAGATCTTATTCAGGAGAAGAACAAACAAAGGAGAGGATACTTCTCGAATAGTGCATTTTGAGATAAATACTGAGAAGCGTGAATATGCACATGTTGAAGAACAATTGGATGGATTGGATGAGGAGAGTTCACAAAGTTCTTCTGAGATAGATACTCATGATGTGCATATTGAGGAACAAGAAGAACCTTCTTTGAGAAGATCCACAAGACAATGAAATCCCGTTGATAGGTATAGCCCACCTGATTTCCGTTGTATATTTGCTTTGATGGGTACTAATGATGAACCTAGATCTTACAGGGAAGCTTTTTCTTTAGATGAGAACAAGATTTGGTCACAAGCTATGCATGAGGAAATGGTTTCCTTGGATACTTGTGACACATGGGATCTTGAGAGTTTTCCCAAAGGAAGAAAGACCATTGGTTGTAAATGGATTTTTAAAAATAAAATTGGAGCAGATGGTAATCTCGAAAGGTACAAGGCTAGATTAGTAGCCAAGGGCTACTCCCAGAGAGAGGGAGTTGACTTTAATGAAATCTTCTCTCTTGTTGCTAAATTAACTTCTATTAGATTCTTTTTATCTATTGTTGTTGCTTATGATCTTGAGATAGAGCAAATGGATGTGAAAACTACTTTCTTACATGGGAATCTTGATGAAGAGATAAATATGAGGCAACCTGATGGTTTTGTTGTAAAAGGAAAATAAGAATTGGTTTGTAGGTTAAAGAGATCTTTATATGGATTGAAACAGTCACCTAAAATGTGGTACCGGAAGTTTGATGCTTTTGCATTAAAAATTGGTTATGTTAGGAGTGAGGAAGATCACTATGTTTACATAAAATTTATTGATGGCCAAATTTTAATTATTATCTTGTATGTTGATGACATGTTTATTGGTAACAACAAAGTAATGATCAAAGAATTGAAAGCACAAATCTAGCACATTTGAGATGAAAGATCTAGGGGCTACAAAATATATCCTTGGTATGGAGATCAACGGAGATAGAGGTAACAAAAAGCTTTGCTTAAGTCGAAGCAACTATGTTGATACTATTTTGAAACGGTTTAACATGCAGGATAGTAAACCAATTAATATTCCTTTACCAGTTTGCACGAAGTTAAGTTTAGACATGAGTCCAAAATCTGATTTTGATCATGAGGAAATGTCTGAAATTTCATATGCTAGTGCATTTGGTAGTTTGATTTATTCAATGGTCTGTACAAGACCAAATATAGCCCAAGCAATGAGAGTTTTAAGTAGGTTTATGTTTAACCCTGGTAAAGAACATTGGACTTATGTTAAGAGGGTGTTTAGATATTTACGAGGAACTTCTAATTGCTGTTTGGTTTATCATGGTGCTAATGATATTGACATTATGCACATATCATTGGACATACAGGGTTTCGTTAATTCAGATTGGGCAGGAGATCTGGATAGTCGGAGGTCGACAAGTGGCTATGTGTTTACTTTGTTTGGAGTTGTGGTTAGTTGGATGAGTAAGAGACAACCCATGGTTTCTTTGTCCACCATAGAAGCAGAGTACATGGTTGCTACACATGCCTCTAAAGAGGCAGTTTGGTTACAGAGACTTAGGAAAGGTATTGGTTTTAATTGCAAACAAATTAAACTTGAATGTGATAGTCAGAGTGCTATTTGTTTAGCCAAAAATCCTATGTATCATGCTCATACTAAGCATGTTGATGTTTAGTATCACTTTGTGCGAGAAATGGTTGAGAGTGGGAAGGTATTGATTGAGAAAGTGGAAATTTTGATCAATGCTGCAGATTATCTTACAAAAGCAGTTCCTATAGATAAGTTTCTTGGTGCAGGAAGACCATTTTCCTTGAGTCTTGTACTTGATTTATAATATTGATTCCTTGTTTAGAATAATTGCAATGTATAATGCCAAGTGGGAGAATGTTGGGAATATGATTCCATTTAATTGCAATCCTAAACATATTTCATGTATCTCCTAAGTCCTTGGAAAGTGTTCCCCAACACTAGGATTAGAAAAAGACTAAATTCAAATGAAATGAACATGTAAATTGACATTTGTAATTATTCCTAAATGATAGGAACATGTGGGGAAACCCAAGAAGAGCTCATACAATATAGGAGCACATGGGGTGCCCACATGGAAGGTGGAACCCACCTTGCTTAAGTTAACTATTTGGAGGATTGATTACACTTCAATAATGCATGTAAAGATCCTACAAATTAGGGATTGATATTTACATGAGTAGAGTTTAGTTAAGTTAAGTTCAATATCAACTAAGTTACATTAAGTTCACTTATGGTTCAGTTATCTTCAGTTGCATGTAGTTAGTTTGAGTTGAATGCTAGTTGACTTCAGTTGACTTGACTTGCATGACTAATGACTTTAGTTGCATGCCAAATAATAGGTGGATACATTTAGTTAAGTTGGGATGATCAATCATGCATAATGTTTGCATGAATTGGTGAAGAGATATGTTTTAGTTAACTAAGATTGACTTGGACCCACCTTGGGCGCCCAAGTTGGCATCTTTGAGCTAACACCTTTTGCATGAGAAGATATTTACAAGGCTCAGTTAAGTGGACCCATTCTTGGGTGCCAATTTTGAGGTGATGCTTGCAAGATATTTTCTTGACTAGAGTTCAGTTAAGTGTTAAGTTTGGGGCACCTAAATTGAGGAAGACTTTGGTTTGATCACCAATTACAATGTGGAACTCTACTTGCCAAATCTAGGCATAGATTTTTGAGAGGAGCTTCAAGCTCTTGTATTTGATAACTCTTATGAGTTTACATGCTCATTAATTGTCTATTAATTATAGCAAGTTGAAGAGAGTTCTATGAGAGTTTTGTGCAGATTGTGAAGAAGGATTGTTGAAGACAAAGGAAACATATGAATCAATGATTGATATAGTATTGTTGTAATCTTGTTCTAAGGTTAAATAATACAAGCACTATTGATTTTGGTGGAGTTTTTTTCCGAAAGGGTTTCTCCACGTATATGCTGTATCACTTCTATCTCCTTGTCTCATTCTTCTACAATCTTCTGTCTCTTTCTACAATTGGTAAAATTGATCTAAATAGATAATCATACACAAAGAAATGTGATAAAGAACAATTAATTAAAATCTACAGTCTTATAGGTTTACAAGTTTTAAGCTACAATTTCTCCTTCATTTTCAACATAGAAAAGTTATAAATAAGAGGCTTTGTCTTCATTTTTTGTATCCATTTGCTAATACAACGAGTTGCTGCTGAAATTTCTTCAGACTCTTGTTTCAAGGAATGCATACCTCCTAGCCCCTTCTCAGTTTCGTACTTGCAAGATAGTACCTAGTTGATTAAGTGACTGTTCTTCACTCAGAAGTGCAAATTGAGCTTATTGGAGATGGAGTGCTTTGATGTTTTTTTGATTTTGGAGTGATTTTATCAGTTTTTGGTGTTGCTGATTTAGAGATTGCTGAAGCATGCTTTGGCTTGTAACTCTAGTGGATTTTTTGTTGATTCTGGGTATTGATGCTATGCTTTCTCCCACCTTGGGCGCCCCCTTCCACCAAGTTTCATATTTTATTGTTGAGTCTCCATTTTTCTAGAGCTGGTCACCCTAGCCAAGGAGGTCATACCATTTCTTGTTACACCCCTAACTTTAACTATGCTTTACTTTTTACTTTGAAGTAATTAGTAGATGATTATGCATGTTTCAATGATTTGACGTTTAGTTAAAATGGCTAGAAAAATCAATGTTTTCATGAGTCATGTTTATTTGACTAAAATTTGACATGTGCTTAAAAGTTGTCAAGATGTGATGATCTCATAAGGACTATGAAAATGATTACTGAAACATTAATCTTGTGTTGTTGATTGCAAGTTGCATTCAGGAAATAGGTTTCCGCCCTCCGTGAAAGGGAGGGAGAGCATCATCAGAGAGAAGGGAATAGATACAAGGAATAGAACATGTTGTCACCATCTTAAGTCTATTTCTAGTTGCTAAATGTCAACCTAGTCATTTTGGGAATAGTGACGTCGTCAAGGTGGAACTTTTGTTGTTTCACGATTGAGACAACTTTATGTCGAATATGTCACTTCTCATGTCGTGATGATGTTATGCTGTGACCTCAATTGCATAATTGGTTGTTCATTTTGTCTAATAGTTTGAATTGGCTTAATAAGTCGAGGAACTAATATGATAGCCTGATTCCTTGCAAAAGGAATTCATTATGATGATCATATTTGAGTTTGTTTTATGGGGTGAATACGACCGAGAGATGACAAAAGATCAATGTCGTCGATCATGTAGGATTGTGTTACCAACTCCTAATTCTTGAATGATTGACATTTACATATTTTCAATCTTTAACATTTTTACTTATGGCTCTCATTATGATATTACATTTGGATGTTGATCATTTATGATCATCATTGAATTCGTTCGTTTTGACGAATATGCCGGATGGATGATATAACGACCTATGTCGTCAACCTTTCCCATGATGTTAGTATTTATTAATGTATTATTATGCTAGAATATATGTTGAAAACTAGCAATGGCTACATAAACCAAGAGTTGAACAATAGGACCCAACTTTTATTTTTAGAAGGGTTATCAACGATCTAATAGTTGCCATCAAGGGTTGTGTGCACAATTTTTCAAAGGCAACATAAACCTTATTTGATCTAGCAACTCAAATTCTCCACTTTCTAACCCCATCTCTCATCACGTCAATTTGCATGGTAATTATTATTTTTATTAACAAAATTTATATTCCTAAGTCAATTGATGATATTTGAGAGGATAAGAATCATGTCGTGGGTTAACGACTTCGGGTGAACAAACTAGTGCTTTCAAATTACCTCTTTAACGGTTTCTATAACTATTTCTTGCATGGGTCAGGTCGTGGCTAGTAGAACCAAGCATTTCGGATGCTAAATGGGAGAATATTAAGTGTCATGAAACCCGTCACTAACAGATAGATGGGGGGAGGCTATTTGGAAACATGGGGAAGTGGCCTAAGTCTGGAACGGCATTAGGAACTACGTTGGAAAAAGTTGCCATAACGGTTTCTTGTCGAGCAAGAATGTGGCGGAAAGAGGGAGGATTCCTCCAGAAGGACAGGGGCATTCAACGACTGTCTTCCGGAAGAGCACTCGCCCTTTTTAATGATTACCTCTTTGCAATAGCAAAGCGGATATGAAAATACTGGACGAGACAAGGAATTAATGTAGAAGTCATCATTAATAATCTGGAGGAAATGGAAATTCCAAAGCTTTTAGAACCTCTTGGAACTTCTCTGAATAATAGGCTGAAGGGATTCTATCCATCTTCACGTGAAAATTAGGAGAAGGAAAAACATTTTGATCGTTTTGAATACATGCACAGTGCCATGCTACTACGTATTGGACCCGAGTTGAGTCGTATTTCAAGGGTGTTACATTGGTCGTCGGTTGTGATACAAATTTGTAAGTTTGAGGAAGCCCGTCCACTTTTCCGGAATGTGAGGAGCATGGTCACGGTGGTTGATATTGACAGTTTCTAAGTATATGATATACGTAGAAAGACAAAAGACATGAGAGGAGAGGACTCAACTAGTCAAGAGACCACCTAATTCAACTATAGAATCTACCACCTTACATTAAGGCGAAAATGAATTTCAATAATTGACCAAGGATTGAAGGATATGCATAAAACGAATTGGCCAAAGAGCTTTTGAGACTTCTAGAAATGTAAACACGTATGCAGGAGTAAATACCAACTCATGGCATCAAGAGCATTTCCTCATCTGTGGAGTGACAACAACCCTAAAGAAAAATGGAAAGCGACGTGCTAGTTTTACGTTTTTGTGTAGAAAATTCCAAGAATGGCTAACGTAAGGTGCTAAGAGATTTCTACAAAAGTTCGAACCCTGATTTCTCTGAAGAAGGATCATAAGAGATTATAAATATTGTGTTTCCTCAAGCTTGGAGAAGCATCGCTGGTAAGAAGTGCAAAATAGCACCGTTAGACAGGCATGATTTTCTCTATCCTTAACTTATTTTACGGGCTTGCAAGTAAAGAGTTTATTATGGATGTATGTCTTAACAATTTTTGATTACAAGAAAGAAAGGATGAATCTATGTAATCTTTTATTAGCTTGTTGAACATGCATCTTAAAAAGGAAAACGGTACGAGTTCTAGAGAATGGAAAGACCAAATCAGTATTCCTCTAAAAGAGAAATATAAGGATATAATGGAATATCTAGGGTGAAGACTACGATAGTTTAATAGATGTATTCTTGCTTTTAGAAGCATATCTCTATTATTTATTTGGAATAGAGGTTTTAGTGATGATAATATCCTTTTGATATTGTAGCGACAATGTTGCACTATGGATATAGAATACCTTTTACGAAATTGAGTTTTACACGACATTTTTGTAAAACAAATCTAGGAGAATAGGTGATCCAGGGATGAAGGAATTTAGATAGTCTTTCTTTTAACCATTAGTACTTGTGCTATGTTGTCTCAAGAGAGAGAATAAACTAGGCAATGCAACGATATAGATCTCATAGTTCTTGTTCATTAGAACTTATTTTAGTGCTAAGTGCACATAAAAGATAGGTAGCCCAAGATTGGGTATCACTGGAATGATTTACCTCAAGGTGGGACATAAGGAGAGATTCGTAACTCAATTCAATATGACGGTGGTAAACTATTAAGATCGATAAAGGTTTAAGAAATAAAGGAAGTTATATTTGAGTTCATAACTTAACCTAGGTTGAAACTCAGTGGACTCAAATAGACCAAGGGGTCGAAGATAGATTTCTATCTTTAAAAAAAAAATCAAACCTTTTAAGGGTTGAAGGATTGACTTAGATCAAGACTATTGATATGAAATGATAGTATTCTTTGAGATATTATATTGGCAAGGAAATACCTTGAATACTATGTTTGTTCATGTACGTAAAATGTGAATTCAAACAATGTCAAGTGGTCTAGGAGAGACTAGAGGCATTTTGTTCTTATGGTTAGTTACACTTATGTTATTACCTTTGGAGAATCAAGGATGATGATATTTCTATGCGTTGGGTTAGAGAAGCTAAACCCTAGTATTGAAACAAGGAGGATGTAGGAAATCTATAACTCTTATGTCAGATATGACATTGTACATATATATTTTGATTGTCAATGAAAGGTCGAGAAAACTATAGATCCAGTTAGGGAGTCTTTATAACACCTTAAGAGATTCTTCGATAACGTTGAAACTCGACTAAACGCATTGAGATGTTGGATATTGAATCTTGAGAAGTAAATGACAGGACGTCATAAACCCTAGATATTGCTAGAATGCAATAAGGGACTTTTAAAAGGTTTGAAATATCTAAATCTTTACATTACATGTTTATAATGAGTTATGGATTATTTCTAAGTCGGATTGACTAAAATGGATTTTTCATACAGACTAGTTGTGTCTAGAATATCAAATAAAGTAAGAAAAGCAATAGGATGAGATAGTTTTTTAAGACGAGTCAGAGGTGTGTGTCTAGATGGAGCCACCAATCAGAAAGATCATTACTTAGCTAGAAGGGATCTAGAGTTGTATGGTCGATTGAATTTTGTAGGACACATCACTAGGACTCAGATGGTGAAACTTGACAGTTCCTTATATCTATACTCTTCGAGAAGGGCCGGGTTACTTCCCATTTGGAAGTGCGCGGGGGACCACTTGAGTCCGTGGTTGGAGGAAAAGCACTTGGATGATGCTCTCCCTCTATAGCAGTAGACTCTCCGAGACTTGTGAAGATTTTCATCAACATTTCAGATGCAGTGAACTCCATGTTATGGTTTATGACATTCCAGCTATGAGGTAAAACTATTCTTCATGCTAAGTGTATCTTATGTGATATAAATGAATATTGTAAGGAATTATCCTGATCCTAGTTATGACTACATGTGAATTCAAGTTTGAATTTATCTAGAAAAGTTGTACTTTATTCTTGTGCTTATGCAAATATTTTAATTTAAAAAAAAAAAAATTCTCTCTCATGTTTACTAAGTTTATTTTCCTTCTAGTAAATTCTTGAGATTACTTGAGTATTAAGTGGATGGATGTTACATTTCTAGACTTGTCTTGGGAAGTGTGCAAAATAATTTGGAGATGTTTGGTGTTGTTTCTTGGTTTGTACTTGGTCGACCTATCCCTAGGCTTCATTTGCACTTGGTTTGAAGTCATTCAAAGGTGTATTGATGAAGTTGCGAGCATTTTGGTGTTTCTGGAGCTTGATGATCATAATTTTTGTATGCTGCAATTTCATATTAGACTTGGTAAAATCTTCCATTTTGGCTTTATTTCATAGTTTGATATCTTGTTCTTGTTTGGCGATCATTCTCTAACTTTTTGGTGATCATTGGATACCCTCATCTTATTGTAATGCAGATAATACTTCATATTGTAAGTTGAATCAATAGTACTGATCAACCTTCTTTACATATCTACACTTTACATTTTTGTTATACCCACTGAATAATGGAAGGGGTTGGCTAACCGCCTAGACATTTCATTTTAGTATTTTACATTTCCACTCACGTTGAATAAATGGTCGAGTTGCTTTCGTTTCAGTACTTTACTTTCATTGTAACCCGCTAAAAAGTGGAAGAGGTCAGCTTGTCGCCTAAGTACTTTTATTTCCTAGTTGGTTGGTTGAGCCGTTAACACTTTATATTTCCAGCTTTCAGTATTTTTGTTAATGAGATCCCCTTTCCATTGTATGCTCTCATCTTGCCCACACTGGGATTTGGGTGATCAAAAAGTGAAGGGTTGAATTTCAGTATTGTACTTCAATTTTCAAATTTCATCTAACAATCCCCTGACACCATATGCTCTCACCTTGCCCTCACTAGGATTTGGGTGATCAAAAAGTGGAGGGTTACATTCTAGTTGGATTATCTCTCATTTATCTAACATTAATGGGTGAAGTCTTATGCTCAAATTGAAAAAAAAAGTAAGGGGGATATTTTAGTGGTATTAGAGCTAAAGCTCCTACCATCTTGTTGGGAGAACAGTAAAATTCAGATTTACCACAATGGATTTCTGTAGAGTTGTAGAACAGTTCAAGAGGTAGTGTGAACAAGAGGCATTCCTACTCTTTGTAGAGTATTAGAACATGACAAATGAGTTTAGAAACGTGGTTCCCTTTGACTCTTTCTTGAATTGTGTTGTAGTATTGAAACCTAGAAAATTGAGTGTAGTTAACTACATCAAAATAACAATGAAAGAAAAAGTAGAGCATGCCATTGATGAAGGGTCAGAAAAGGAAGAAGTGCATGTTTGTGGTTTGCATTCTAAAAGTAAGCATGTGGGAGAGAAAACTCAATCAACAATCTTTGAAGAAGGCACAAGAAAGGTGCACATTTCATGTCAAAATGACTATAAGTTTGACTTGGAGAAACCTTGACACTTGAGGAGTGTGTGGTAGAGCCCCAAAATAGTCCCTTAGACTTGCATGTGATTGGTAGTGATGAAGATCATTTTTGTAATAAGAACAAACCGACAGTCTTGAATCCTAATTTGGATTCATCCAATGAAGGTTTTGAGACTAACGAGTTCACTAATGAAGAGCAAGTTGAGGGTAATTTTGATGGTGTCATAGAATCAGCTTATGACCATTCTCATAGTGATAATTTTTATTATTATTCAGATGTGTTTGTACCCAATCATGTTGAAGATTTGGTGATAAATGGTTCTCTTGTTGTTGACCCAACTCCCCAAGTGTTTTCACATGAAGTATTTATGACAAGTGATCAAGAAAACCCCTTTGGTATGCATGTGACTACTAATGATGAGATCAGAAAAATACCTATAGATGATGGGCTCATTGAAGGAAAAAGGGATAAAGTATTCAAAACAACTAGCATTGATGATTCTTTACTTCATTACAGTAATGGTATCATGGGTGGTTTTGGGTTTGATCATCAAACCAAGCCATTGGAGATAGATACTTATGAAGATATCAGTTTTAGTGAGTTGGGAGGTGACTTATTCAAAGAGTCAACACTCCAAGAGGGGTATGATGAGAAATTTCCTTTTGATCAAAGCAATCATCCCCTTAGTATTTGGGATCCGAGAATTTCCCTTTGATCTTGATGATGTTCAAAATTCTTATTACAATGCAAGCTATGAAACGACCATGGGAGGAGAATGTATTTGATGAAGAAGCTTGCTTGGCAAAGCTTCATAACCTCTTTGAGATAGTTGCAACCACTAAGGAAGAGTATGTTGCTACTGAAACTTGTAGAACAAGTATCAACAATGACTCATTGATCGAGTTGGGGGCTGTCATAACCTTTGATCAAGGAGACAGTGAGGAGGAAGTAGAGCTAGAAGACCATATGGCTCTTGGGGATGAAAGGTTTAAAGAGGTTCTCAAACACAAGTCTGATTTACCTATTCATGAAGCTGATTGTAAGAAAAGGGTCGAAGAAATTGTAGAGTTTGATCCTCTTCATGATATTTAGCATTCTCAGCTAGTTGGTGGTGAAAGAAAAGAGTCTTGGAGAATCCATGAGGGCAGCGATAACAAGAAACAAGGTTCTGATTTTGAATTACGACCTATCAACAGTTCACAACCCTTGCATACTTATGAGTGGGAAGGTCAATTCATGGTATCCATTGAAGGTGAAGTGCAAGCTCTTTCCAGATTTGTTCGCACACATTGTTTGATTGAAGAATTCTTATGGAAGGCTTAGATTGAAGAGAGACATGAAGGAGTTAGGGATGGAGTCACTCTCCCTAGTTTTCAATTCATCAAAGACTCGGTGGAGACTATGAAATAATACTATTTACGCTTGATTAGAGATCAAGATTATTCCTATGATTTTGCAAAGAAGGCCATTATTGCATTCCAAGAAAAAGAGAGAAAGGTTTATGAGCTTACTCTTGAGATTGAATTTGCAAAGGACATGTTAGAAAATACTCAGTTGGCTCTAATAGAGGTAGAAGATCAACTTGCCAATTTCAAACTTTTTGAAACAAGTAATTGGTGAGCTTGATAGTCTTCATGAGGAGTTTGATCTAGAGAACTTCACAAGTAAATCAAAAGTTGCAAGTGCAGATTTGAACCAACAAGTGCTTGAATGTGAGAAAGGACAATATTTCCATATTATGGATAACCCTCTCTCTGGAGTAAGTGCCGAGACAACTTATGATAATCCCCCTTTTAAGATTGAAGATGAAGCATCAAGTGACAATAGCACGAAATGGGATCTTGATGAAGTTTCCAAACACAATATGGAACATGGATTTCAACTTATTGATGATTTTCAAGGAAATCATGAGGGAGATCCAATCCTTGCAATTGATAATCTTCCAAGAAGATTGTTTGATCAAGAATTCTTAAGTGGGATTGAGGATGTAGTTTTCACTTGGGAAGTGTTGAATCATGATGACTTCCATGATTTAGACATCAAGGTGTTAACAAAACAAGTCTTTGTAGTTGTTGGTAATTACATTATCGTAGCAAGGAGAGAAGGTTTCAGACTTGTTACTCATGAAGTATGGGAGAAAGAAGGACCAAAAAAATTTGTTTACATGCTTGACAATCCATCCCTTGGGTTGAGTGATGTTTTGGTTCATATTAGTCCTTTTGGAGAATTGGGATTGATGAAAACATTTACTCCATGCTCCATAGTTGTAGATGCTTTCATGGATCGGTTTTAGGGGTTCACAAGTGAAGTCACTAATTTCTTGAGTGTGCATTTGGTTTGGCTTGGAACTCAGAGATGTGTTGTGTACTTTTCCTGGTGTGTTGGGGATCATTCTTGGTATCCTTGTTTGGAATCCTCAACATGGTATGTCAAAGCTTGTTGGATATGGTAGGAAGGATCCTTGGAGGGATAAGGATCAAAATTTTAGAATCATTGGTGCTATTACCTTCCTTACCAGCCACTTGATGGTCTCATTTGTTCATCAACAAGTGGATTGGAGAAAAAAATTAAGTATGGGTTGGAGAGATGAACGGATGGTTACTCTTGAGAGTGATCCTTGGCTTAGATAGGGGAAAATTTTGAGACACAAGCTTGTTGATTGGTGGTAGACCAACCACCTTACATAGGGAGTTTCTCTTGTTCAGGAGAGTTGGTCCATCATTTCTTGTCAAAAAGGTGGAAGATTTCAGTTGGAGATTGTTTTGTGTGTTTTCCAACCACTTATGAGTTGTTTGGGTGCAACAGAATGCTCATTCCACATGCTCATACTTGGGAATTCCTATGACATTGCTATTATCCCCCTTGTAGGGAACATTGTACTTCACTGATCCCAACTTTGAACAATAGTAATTATTTGTTTCTTTAGACCTTTCCTACTCTCAGAGTTCATCTTATGAAGGTTTGTGATGCAAGTTTTGATAGTTTTCTCACAATGTTGGTTCGGGACAATGACCTCCACATGCTTTAGTTCATCATTCTGAGACTCTTGGAGTTGGAATTGTAAATTTTTTTAGAAGCCTTCATGGTTGTATCAAAATCATGTAGAGGAGGCATAGTAGATCCATGTGGGGTTATGAGGATGAATTTTTCGATCTCTTGCAAAGGATTTCTCTCCCTTTTGCAAGAAGATTTGGGAAATTCACAATTGTAGTCATGGCTCTGTTAGGTACCATATGGACATATGCCGAGGAGTACGGTTTGGAGTTGAGCTGACTTTCTTTCCTATTGCCTAGGATTGAGATAGATAGTGGCATTACAAATATGGACTTCTTTGAGTCATTTGGGCAAGAGATGCTGCAAGGTATTGATTCCAGTCCTTCCAAGGTTTTCAACTTGAGTTTCATGGATGATAACATTTTGGGGTTACATTGGAGGATAGTGAAAATTTGACATGATGGCTTCACTAATGTGATCAGAGTGGTGCAACATCATCATGGTGGGTCCTTCCTGAGATGGACATGGGACCCTGGGATCCTATTTGGTTTGGTATGGATCAGTCAAATATTTCTAGAGTTGTGGTGGCATTGCTTGAGGAAAAGCAATCTTTGGGAAGGGTGGACTGTAATGTCCCCATTTTTAGACCTATGCTTTCTAGTGACTATTAGCCTATTTCTAGAGGCCTGTAGGCTAGTTAGAGGTAGAATTAGGGTTTCCTATTTTCTAGGAGGTTTCCTTCTGAGCTTTTAGGGGTTGCATGCAAGAGTTTGGTAGAAGGGTTTCTGGGTCTTTTTTGGATTTTTAGAGGGCTTCAGAATGGTATAACATGCATATTCATCAAATGACTTTTTTGGACTTTCTATTTTTGGTAAGTTGCGACGATTGCTTGGTTTTTGCTCAAAATGAGTTTGGAGTCACTTACTATTTTTAGCAGTATGCTATTTTTAGTAAGTGCTATTTTTGGAAGTGCTATTCTTAGCATCAATTTAGTAGTTCAATGCAATGTCTATTTCTGGTAGGATAGTTTGAGCAGTTTGGTTTCCAACATTTGTGGAGCTTGTTTTGGAAAGTTCAATGCTTTAAGTGATTTCATGGTTGGACGCCTTAGTTGGTGAGTATAATGTTTTTAAGTGAAATATTACTAAGGAAAATGAGGATGCCTAGTTTGGGGAAATATTTGAATATTATAAAGTTATTTCACTTAAGTGACTTGGACGCCTAACTTGTGATATTTGCATTTTAATAAAGATATATCTTATATGTGCTTTTGGAAACCTTGGTCAAGGGGTCAAAGATGAAACTCAAATACAAATTCAAAGGTGAATGTGAATCCTCATTTGGGCGCCCTTTTTGGAGGGAAAAAGGTTTTGAATGGACAGTTGAGAACTGTTATAAATAAGAGGCTTTGTCTTCATTTTTGGTATCCATTTGCTAATACAATGAACTGCTGCTGAAATTTCTTCAGATTCTTTCTTTGAGGAATGCATACCTCCTAGCCCCTTCTCAATTTTGTACTTGTAATATAATACCTAGTTGATTCAGTGATTGTTCTTCACTCAGAAGTGTAGATTGAGCTTATTGGAGATGGAGTGCTTTGATGTTTTTTGATTTTGGAGTGATTTTATTAGTTTTAAGTGTTGCTGGTTTGGTACTTGCTGAAGCACGTTTTGGATTGTAACTCTTTGGTGGATTTTTTGTTGATTCTGGGTATTGATGCTATGATTTCTCCCACCTTGGGCGCCCCCTTCCACCAAGTTTCAAATTTTATTATTGATTCTCCATTTTTATAGAGTTAAGAGGTTGTACCATTTCCAAAATTGCCTTGGGAAGCGTGCAAAATATTTTGGAGATGTTTGGTGCAATTTTTTGGTTTGTACTTGGTTGCCCTATCCCTAGGCTTCATTTGAATTTGGTTTGAAGTCATTCAGAGGTGTAAATTGATGAAGTTGCAAGCATTTTGGTATTTTTGGAGCTTGCTGATCAAAATTTTTGTACACTGCAATTTCATACCAGACTTGGTAAAATATTCCATTTTGGCTTTATTTCATAGTTTGATATCTTATTCTTATTTGGAGATCATTCTCTAACTTTTTGGTGATCATTGGATACCCTCATCTTATTGTAATGCAAATAATACTTCATACTGTAAGTTGAATCAGTAGTGCTGATCAACCTTCTTTACATTTTTGTAGTTTACATTTCTGTTATACCCCCTAAAAAGTGGAAGGGGTCGGCTAGTCACGCAGACATTTCATTTCAATATTTTACATTTCCACTCCCGTTGAATAGGTGGTCGAGTTGCTTTCATTTCAGTACTTTACTTTCATTGTAACTTGCTGAAAAGTGGAAGAGGTCGGCTTGCTGCCTAAGTACTTTCATTTTCTAGTTGGTTAGCTGAGCCGTCAACACTTTGTATTTCCAGTTTTTAGTATTTCTGTTAATGAGATCCCCTTTCCACTGTATGCTCTCACCTTTCCCACACTGGGATCTGGGCGATCAGAAAGTGAAGGGTTGTATTTTAGTATTGTACTTCAGTTTTCAGATTTCATCTAATGATCCCCTAGCACCGTAGCTCTCACCTTGCCCTCACCGGGATCTAGGTGATCAAAAAGTAGAGGGTTACATTCCAGTTGGATTATCTCTCATTTATCTAATGTTAATGGGTGATGTCTTGTGCTCAAATTGAAAAAAAGTAAGGGGGATATTTGAGTTATGCTACTGGACCTCGACATTCAGTTTGTATTCGTGGGTTTGTGGATTTTGATTGGGCAAGAGATATTGATAGTAGAAGATCCACTAGTGGATATGTATTCACGATGTTTGGTGGTTCCATTAGTTGGATGGGTAAGCAACAAGTTGTAGTCGCTTTGTCCATGAAAAAAGTAGAGTACATGACAACTACTCATGCTTGCAAGGTAGCCATTTGGCTTAAGTGGTTGTGTTCAGATGTTGGGCTTGATGCATAACATATCACTATTTGTTGTGACATTCATAGTGCCATTTTCTTGGCAAAGAATCCTAATTTCCATGCTAGAACAAAGCATACTAATGTGCAATTTCATTTTGTTTGTGCTATGGTGGAAGATGAGAAGGTTAAATTGGAGAAGGTTGACACCCTGATGAATGTGTATGTCTCAGCTGATTACAGAGGCTATGTGGTTGGCCAATGAGGGGACACAAATAGTTAATAAGAGAAAAGGAGAATATCAAAGATTTGTGGATAGTTTCTTTGAAAAAGAGGAGAAGCTCAAAAGATTCCAGAATGGGTAATTCTCATTTCGACCTCCCTCCGACATATGCTATGGTAAGCCTCTATATAATGCTTTATTTTATGCTCGAGGGTCACTATATGACTGTGCATGCTTATCATTCCCCTATTCTTAATTATATTAGGCACAATGAGAAAATCAATATTCCTTTCTATCTTTTCTCCTCCCTACAACAAAGCATTAAGAAAGGTCCATCCCCACCTTTGCATCAAGGCCTTATTATGACTTTTGTATAAATATGTGCTCTCAAACAATTTGCATGGAAACCCTCTGACATTAGGCCATGATATCCCTCCTAGGAATGATGCTCTGAACAATGCTAACCCTCTTGAGAATGCAAACCCTCGTGGTAAAAAACCTCAAAATTCCTCTGTCAAAATTGAGCTTATTGATTGCAATCCTCCACCTTTTGTTAATGACCATGCTTTTGAAAGAAAAGAAACAACCTCTAAAAATAAGAACCCTAAGCCTAAACCTACTTTGCTTGCTATGGAAATGGAATTGCTAAAGACTACCCCAGACAAGAGGAAATATTTCCCCTTAATGCTAGAACCTCCCAAAAGCAAAAAGTTGGTGCAGAAAGCCCCTAAAAATGAAAATTCATTACTATCACCAAGGATGATGATGGAGAACAGAAGGTTATGAATGATGAGGGTTTATGTGCTTCTAATAAAGGTGGGTAGAGGACTGCTCGCCTGGTGAAAGCTACTTCTATGGAGAAGGGGGATAAGGATAAAGGGAAAATTTCTCTTGACAGGGAGGAAGTAGTGCTCTCTTTAAATGAGGATTTTGAAGTGATGAATGATGATAAAAGTGAAGGGACTAAAAGCGAGGATTATAGTGAGAAAGAGGGGGACGATGAAGAAATGGAGGAGGATGACAATACGATGGAAGAAGAGGAGTATGTGGAAGGTGATGAAGTTATTGAGGCTGGTGCCGCAGTGGGTCAAGAAGAGACTAAAAATGACTTGTCTATTATCTCGATGGATGACATAAAGAATGTTACTAATGGTGATTTGATAAATCAAATAAATATTTTGTAGGTTAAAATGGAAGAGATGGAAAGTACAATTTGCACTCTGATGAAGGTCACAAATGGCCTTATGAAACGTGATGTTGTTGGCACTGTTTCGGGACAAACTAAGATTAGGAAACAACTCAAGAGGCAAGGGAAGCTGATGGAAGATAAAGTTGCTACTACTGCTGGGGACACCGATTGGAAGGAGTATATCTCCAATCTCGGGGATAATTGAGAGCTGATTGCTATTGCAAAAAAATGATGTTGCTGGTTTTGTGGATTTTTAGATTTTAGTTTGGTTGGTTACTGTTTTAAATAGTTTTATTAAGACTTATAATTATGTTGTTCAGACTATATAGAATTATCTTTATGACCTACGACCTATTTATAGTATTATTTTTTATATATATTTTTGATGATGATAAGAATCCTGTGTGCCTTGATGGTAATCTTACTTCTGGCTTGCATGCCCATTTATGGTCCTATATGGTTAGCTAGTGCTATTAATGTTGAGCTATTTTGCTGTTTGGATGGTTGTTGTTTTGCTAGCCTATTTCTTTGGGCTATTTTTTCTCTATTTTTAGCTGTTGTATGGGATCAGGGCCCTTCCTTGCTTATCTAATAAGAAACAAGATATTCAAATAACCTAGGTTTTTGATCAATTTTTGAATTATATGCTATTAAATTAAGAAAAATATAAGTGTAGCATATGTCGGGTTCACCAAAATGTAATGGCAGAAAAAAGATCCTTGATCTAACTAATAGATTAAGTAATATCAATCTTTCCTTACCTTCACATTCGAACACAAACCAACTAGGGTTTGATGATTGGATAGTTGCCTCAAAGGAGAGCCAATCTACTAGGGTTTGGTTCTTTTGTGTTGCAAAGAGGATAAATTTGATGCGTGTTTTAATAAAGCCTATTTGACATAAACCCTATATCTGAAAATGTAATTTATCACATAAACGAAAATGAAAGTTGATGGAACAATTATAGATATGAGAAATGAAGACATAGATGAACCTATACATGAGAATTGAGCCTGAATTTGAGGTTCAAGGGTGAGGGAGCCCTTGACCAGAAATGATGCTTTTCAGGATCTTCAAACTTCATATGACATGTCTCAATCTACTATGTGTTTTCCTATAGCTTTATGTTGATGAAACTTCTAGATCCAACTTGCACACATGAAAAGAGGGGTAAAGGTTGTGCTATATAGGGGCTTGCCTAAGTCAATCTTCATTTTGGTGTTTCCACCTCCACAAACAATAAATGATAATGGTAAAGAGGGCTTACCTTAGGTTGGGTAGAGACCAAATAAATAATTGACTACAATAATAAATGATAATGAATAATGTTACCTTAGGTATGAAATCCCCGTCAAAGTGATGTTCACACCATAAGTCACCACAAAGAGTTGATTGATGGATGATTGAATTGCTTGAAGACCTAGAAGAGGTTAGTCCGCATAACACAATAGATTATTGTAGCTAGCATGTAGAGGATAACTCAAATATATATTCTTAATAAGAGCATGATTAATCATAATAATACCTTGTTCATAATTCTTCCTAATGTTCAAATGAGAGGGAAACTTGTTTATATATGCATCCCAATTGATATTTTTGATATATGCCAACTTGAAATCTGTTTTAAATCCCCAAGGGTCGACACCAAAATAATAAATTTTAAAATAGGGAAACCTTAGGTCAAGGGTGCCCTTGCCCTTGATTGGGTGATTTTGGCCTAAATTTTTTGGGTCAAGGATTTTAATATATTTTCCCAATCTGGCCCCAAAATGAATAAATTATTAATATAATTAATGTTATAGGAAAAATAGGGTGTCAATATAGTGTGAAATTGTCAAGGGTGACAATTTATGATGTTACAACATGACTAAGATGATATCTTGATATATATTTTATTTTATCACCTATTAAGATTCAATACAAAAAATCAAATATGACAAAAAACTACCAATATTGGTCATTGCATGAGGAAAGAGAAAATAGAGAATTTGGACTAGATTTACCTAATAAAGACAAACTATAATAGCTAAAATTGATTGTAGACAATTTCTAAAGGTTAGTGGAGAGATATGGAGGCTTTTTGATAAAAGATCAAACATGCCTATGAAATTTTAGGGTGTTGAAGTTGGTAGGATTGACTTGAGAGAATTATAGACCTATGCTTATAGTTGCGTTAAATTTTCTAGGGAGGTCTATAATGAGTTTCTGATCACTTTCATCTTCTCTCACACTTATCATATCCATATAGATTTCTTTGTAAATCACCTATAATCTCACTTTTTATATTAAAAAGCTTATTAAATGGAAATGTCAAAGGGGAGACTACCTTACTCACCCCCCTTGGATAATTCAAACAAAATTCACATGAACATGATCTAATGGAAACTATGTAAATCAAATCTAAGCTATAGCGATGATAATTGAAAGCATGCAAGAGTAAAATCCTAGGTGGATACAAGCAGAAAAAGGAAAAGTGGATATAAGGAGAAATAAGGAGATGAAAAAATAGAATAAAATAGGTACACAAGCGATGGAAAAGGTTTTGGGTATGGAGAAATATAAGAGGAGAACAAGGAGGATTGGGTAGAAATTAGTTTAATTCTAATAGTTATGGTAGGGGAAATTGGATAGCATGATAGAAATAGGTAAGAATGAAAAATAAAGGCATGCAAATGCTTGTACACTAATGTCCAAGGGGATCTAGGAAACTACTCCAAACCTCTATTTTGATGCTCCAATAGTGATTCAACTATACATAACATCAAGAACTATAATGCAAGATGAAAGCTTGCATAAAGAAGATAAATGAGAGAGAGGAGGGGCCTAATTATAGTTTTTTTTACTAAAATACTATTTTTTTAGTAAAATGAAGGGTGGAAATTTATTAGGTAATCATTAATGAATATAGAATTTAATTGTGGTGGTAAGATGAGGCAAGATCAATCATTCCATAAAATACAAATTAAAGGGAAAGATTAATCTGGATCAAATTTATAGGGAAAGCTAAGAGGATGAAGGGGAAATAAGTAGTAGTGAATTTATGTCAATTTGATCTACAAAATGCAATATTTAAAGTAAGCAAGGTAAGGTTTCACTACACATAGAAGAGAAGTCTAAAAAATAAATTTGATGGGTTGGAAATGATAACTATCATATGATGGATGCAAATAAGGTATGGAGGAAGGAGTAGAAACACATGGGAAAGGGGGAAAACCATGGAAATAAGGATAAAATAATGGGTTTTAAAGTTAAATTAGGTGTAAACAATGGACTTAAAAAGTGGTAAAATACATACTAAAGGGAATTGTTAAAATGAATGCAAAACATAATGAAAGGAATTGCAAGGTATGCAATTCCCATTATTTCAGTCACATAATATTATTCTAAAGACATGTTAGGAATAAGAGAAAATAGATCTCTATAATCTATTCCCTTAACTTGGTAATATACTTATGCCACTAACCTTGCTTTATATTTTTAAAATTTTCTTTAGAATTAAGATTTTATTTTAAAAATCCATTTGCATCCAACAAATTTTATTTCTTGAGGTAACTTCACCAAATGTCAAGTTTAATTTTTATCAAGGAAAACTATCTATCCATTCACCACCCTTTAAAAACTTGGTCTCCTTTGATGACAAATATTCATGTATAGTTCTAGGATCATTGTTAGTGATAGATAAAGTAAGAATACAACATAAATTGACTTGTCTATATTGTTCTAGTTGCTTTCTCTCTTTAGTGGAAATTATGAAGGGCGGAGTATGGAACTCTTAATATTTTGAATTCCATCCAAATATCCTTTTAAATATTCTTCTTCTTTCTCTTCACTCACCAACCTCAACATGTTTTAAGCTACTAATTTTTTCTCTTTTACATCAAACTATATCTCTTGATTGCCTATAATTTGGAAAACTTATGATTCTCTATAAATCACATCCTACTATGAATTATATTAAAAAAATATGGTTACAAAAATTATAACCCTTAGGATTTTCACTATAACCAATGAAAACACTTTTTTTCTTTTCTTTCTGTGCTATCTAACTTGGTTATTTTCTCCTTAGATATATGGATGTAAAAATCAAAACAAAGATTAATAAATGAACAAGATAGGGTTTCTTACCATTCTAACCTCATATGGAGTCTTATCAACAAGTGTTCAAGTAGGAGACCTATTGATGATATAAAAACACTTTTTACCACTTCATCCAATCTTTTTTATAGACCAAAACTATTTAGAATGCTTCTTTCCTTCTTGATCAATGTCATATTCAACATTTTAGCCACTCCATTTTTACATGTATATATGAGGTGGTACCTTTTCCTTTCTATTACATTATTCTTGAAAAAATATTAAAAATTAATTGAGAATTTAATCTCTCCTCTATTTTTTGTTTCTAGGGTTTTTAAAATCTTTCTCATTGTTTAGTTTTCAATAATAGTTTTCCATTTGTTAAGAATAATGAAAAAATAATTATGTTTAATAAAGAACACCCAAGAAATTCTAGATTAATCATCAATAAAATAAGCATAATATGAATATTTTCTAAGAGAAGACACATTAAGACCAAACACATCACTATGTATCAAATCTAAAATCCCATCAACCCTAGAAGTAAAAAAAGAAATGTTAAGTTCTATATTCTCTCCATAAACAAAATACATTAAGAAAATGAAATTCAAAGAAATAAATCTTCAAGGTCTTCAACCATAGCTTTTGATTCCAAAGTGTGAAAACCTTTATAACTAATGTTACATAGTCTCTAATGCCACAACATGGTTTTATCCATAAGCAACTTGCTATTTATTTTATGGACTATACAAGATATATTATTATCCTTAATGGTAATAGCTTCCATGCCTAAATCTCTTGGCCGATACCAAAAATCCCCTTACCATCTTGTCATTATTCTCATTCAAAATTACATTAATTCTTGTATCATTCATCTTGCTTATCGAGATCAAATTCGATGGCACTCCTGAAATATACAAAATACCTACACAACTATTTGTTCTATCATCTTATCATATCTCCTCTTGAACTGTATTGTTTTCTATTAATTTTAAATATTTATAAGACAAAACTCATACATAATTTTAATGATAATTATGATTATTTATCATAGTATACATTCAAATATGTTGTTTATTTTGGTTTGATTATCTTTGGATGGATATTGACAATAAGATTTAAGTTATATTATATATAAGAGTTTGAAATCAGATTTAGGTGCGATGGTGGACTAGTAGGAGGTAGATAATGGGTTAATGTACATATTTTGAGGCCTAACCTAAAATGATCATCATATCTAACGCTTCACTTTTTTTTGTTGTTGGTCTATTTACATTATTGATTGGTGTTGTTTTGAGATCTTTTATGGTCTTTTCTTATGTTAAATATATGAGTTGGATTTTGGTTGTGATAGTTTTATGAGAGTTATTAAATATTTTGGTAAATGGTATTGTGAGTATTGATCTTTGGATTGTAGGAAATATTTAGGGTTGTTAAATATTGTTATGTGCTAATGAATACTACTATATTGAATTTTACTTAAGTTGCAAAACTAAGTCTATTCCTAAATTAAAGTGGAAAGTAGATCTTTGGAAATATAAGGAAGATAAAGAGGAAATTCATCCCTTTTTTGAATGGTCCATGTGCTAGCAATTAATACATATGTAAACTAATGATTAGAACTTAAAAATTAAACAAAAATCATGTGGGAATGAAGAGAAGGTATAGTAAAACCCCAATTCAATAGTAACTAAGACTTGAATTCTAATTAAAGGGTGGTATTCAAGAACATGAACTTAGTTTTTTCATTTTTGCATGAAAGGGAGCTCTACAAAAGAACCATGTTGAGCTTCTAGAATGAATTTTCCCTATGTAAAATGTACCAAAAATGTGACTTATCTTAACTATTCATGAGGTGGCTTGACAACTTTTTTTTGTGTTCTTTTAAAATTTGTTCTATAAATATAAAATAAAAGAATTAAAATTAGATTCTTAATCCAAATTAAAAAAAAAATGATAGATTATTATCACGCTTCAATTTGTTTTCCCTCTAATTCTAATTAATATGCATGCTCTCTTACTCAATATTATTGAGGATAGAAAGAAAGGAAGATAGATTATAGGCTTCAACCGTATTGCATTTCTTTTATAATGAGAAACAGAAGTGAAATGGGTAGGCTGAAGCAATTTATTTGATGCCAAACAATGCTAAAAAGATTGTATGGAGGTAACTATAATAAAAGTATTCTTTAACTTCTTGACGAGCTATGCTTATTTTGTACTGGTTGAGGAACTCGGAAGATCTTATTAGCTGGATTTGTGCTATCAGGGATCTTAGGAAAGTGTTATATTGATCATTTTCTTTTATGGTTCTGGTAAAGAACTAAGACTTTTGTTTGAGATGTCCAAACCAGTCATTAAACTTGTTGGGCCAAGATTGTGTAAAAGTGAAGAGTATTGCCTTGTGGCCTTTACTATAGTTTTGGAGTCACTTGACTGTGGGTTTAGATTGGGTCTTGTTCTACCAGAATGGGACCTCTATTTTAGAAAGATCCATTATAATTTTGATGTGAATATTAGAACTGTCACTGTTTAGATTTTGTGGGTATTGTTATTTTAGAAAGATCCATTATAATTTTTATCGTGAGAGGAGTACCTTTGTAAATTATTGGAGCCACTTCATCATTTCATTGAATATTTAAATGTTCAATGTAAGAGCATTGAAGCCTTGGATGGTTTGTATCAAACAAAGAAGTTGCTTGAGCAATTTTCCAAGCAACAAGAGAATCTTCAAGTGGGTCAAGTATTCTTCTACATGACACTCTTTAGAACCTTCCTGGATGGTGCTGAAGACAAATGTTTTCACAGGGACGTCATGGTCAGTCATTTGGGTGACCATGGGAGAGCTCGGATAGTCTAAAAATAATGATTCATGGAGTGTACTAGAGACAACATTGAGAATCTTTTATGATGTGGGTTGTCCAGTAATTTTACAACTTGCCCATTCTGAAGAGAAGTTTCCTGCTGCAAGCTGTAAAGGTACTGTGGCAGTTGTGGTAGATGACTAATTTGGTGAAGGAAGCAGGGCCAAGAGAATCTCAACATTGAAGCATTGAGTCATGTGCACATCAAGGTGATGATCATTATTCAAGTTGCAACAAGAGCCAGCATGCCATGCCAGCTCAAATAGCTGTTGGAGAACACATTGGTGTTGTGCAGGCTAATCTTGTTGCTATCTAAGATAGTGAAAGGCCATATTTAGCAAAAGCACCATAGGATTTGTGGTGTGGCCTGTGTTCTAGTTTTGTGTGGAGGGTGTGGGGTCCTCTTGTAAACTTATAATTTGTAACTGACTTTTAATCATTACTTAAAATTTTGTATTTTAAATTCATTTTAGGATTTTAGGTAGCTGCAAAGTGGTTATAAGTTAGATATAATTTGTTATTATTTGAATGTAATATAAATTGGTAAATTTGTATTATTTGTGGGGATATTTTCTTGGCATCTACAAGTAGAGAGTAGAAGGAAGAGATGTTTTTGTCAATACACTTTGGGTCTATATATATATATATATTTTGAATTTCATCAATACTACCTATATTTGGTTTATTTGTAAGGTTTATACTTCTGAGTAAGAGAATCTAGTCACTCTAACTTGATTCTTTGTCTTATTCCAAGTGGATTCATAATTTCTCATAGTTCAACTCTACAAGAGGAACTCTAATTTATATTTCTTTGAATAGTGTAGATATTATTTTTCATATGATTAAATTATTCATCTTTTTATGAAGATATCTTGTATGTATGTAAGTATGCATGTATATTCCATATTTGTAGCATTTTTATGTGTATGTAGTGTAGAAAAATGTACTCCTTTCTATTTTCACGCTATGTTTGGGTCCCTTAATTAATTGGACTTAATTAAGCTTCTAATTGCCTAAATTATGCATTCCTAAGCCTTATTATTCTCATTTTTTGAAAGGGAAGCCGACATTAAACAAATGCTAACATTATTTTAATTGCCTTGGAAATTGTGTCTTGGATTTAGGTCCCAGGACCCATTCGCCCAACGGTGAATGGGTCCTCCTTAAGTCCTAGATCCCAATTTTTAATATGTTTTTGGCAGCATTTTAATGATTGAAATTCAAGTTTTACATGTTAGCTTATGTAATCTAGTTTTTGAGAAATTAGATAAACACCTATAAATACAAGGTCTTTTTATCAATTCAAACTTAACATGCATAATCAAGAGGTCACAAGAGAAAATATTATTGTCAAGAGTATTGAAGAGAAAATTTATCAATCATCTACAACAGAAAATCAAGATCATATCATCATGTCAAAGTTATGTGTATTCATGTTATGTTTTGGAGCTAACATTGTGATGTAGGTTTTAAGAATTTAAGCAAGCATTGAAGTGTCAAATCAAGCTATCATTCAAGCCAATTCATGCAAGATCCAATCCCTAGAGAGATGTGTTTGGACTTCAGTCCTCTAAGGGTAACCATTGAAGGTTTGGTGAATTGTGACATAGAATTTTTCATTCATCATTTCTTGTCATTTATCATTATATTTTGGTATCAAGGTTTAATTACCAAAACGAGGTTTGATCAAGGAAAACCCCTATTCACCAAAAATAAAAAAATTTCCCCTCTCTTTGTGTTTGCAGATTTGTAGGTGAAGAAGGATTGAAGATTGATAAAAAGTGGAATTTCATAAAGTTGTCAAATTTGTCATCAAAGTTGTCAAGCCACATAAACTCATTTGCAGAATTTATTTCTGACTTTTTGACAATGGAATATGGAGGAATCGTGAGTGTAGATCCAAGATTAGAGGATTGTGAAATCAAATTTTGAAACCCTGCTCAAAGACCCATTCGCCCTAGGGTGAATATGTCCTAGCAGGACACTCTGCAACCCTTTTTGGTGACTAGTACACATAATCTTACCCTTCTCAGATCTACCTAAAAGTTGTAGTTTCTATTTGTGCTATGCTTTGAATTTGCATTTCAAGTTTCACATTGCATAATTGAGTTCATTTGGTATTTTATTTTTATCTCCCCAAATTGCATTTTAGTCACATTTATCATTTTCTATCATAAAGGAAACAACAGATCCCCTAATAGGGTTGACTCACCTAAAGGTTGAAAGTCAATCCTACCTTTGAAAGATCTCTTTTCCTAATGAAATTAAAAGAAAAGTAGGTGTGTTAGGTCATTATTTCATTTTGGTGAACCCTATTATTTTCCACCCTATTTTTTGATGTTTCATTGTAAAATAAAGAAATATGTTTACTTTACAAATACTTTTATTTTGTTTTGTACTCATTTAGCTTCTTTTCTATTTGTGTATTTTTTTTCCTTTTTGACCCCCTTACATCTTTCCTAAGACTAGTCCTATCATTCCCATGTTATAATTATTCCTCTTTCCCAGTGTCTTTCTTCTCATTTCCCTCTTTCCTTTTTTCTTTTTAGTTCTAGTTGTTTTTCATTCTTGATGTTTCCTTACCCTTTCTTTCTAACCACCAATTCAATCTTTTACCCACTTCACCAAATCGTTTAATATTTTCCTATCTCCTAAGATAAATTTAAATAATTTATTTTGGCTCCTAGAATCTTTCATCATGTAGCTCACCTTGGTCCATAACTATAACCTTTAGATAACCACCTTTCCCATTAACCCAACATTGAAATTTGAGCTTCCTCGAGCTCCAAGATTAGAGTGCAACCTTGAAATTGTTTGGTGGATGGCCTAGAGATTTCATCTAATCACAAAAAAATTTAAATGCAAGTTGTATTCAATGGTGATGCTTAGGATGAAATATATATTCCTCTTATCTTCCCTCCAAAAATCTATAAATTGAGCCCCACTCTTAGTCATTATAAAATAGATATTGCAAAGTTTCCTCTTGCTCGTTATTTATAGCCATTTTTTTGAAGAAGCAAGGGAATCTCAAAGTTTACCATACTATAAAAGGTGCTCATTTTTATCCCAAGGTTTGCAATAATATTTTGGATCCCAATGAAAGTATCTATAGTAAATCTCTTCATTCTAGATGACTATTTTTCATGTTTTTGCAATGTGTGAGATAGGTTTCTTGATAGTTATACTTATATTACACTCTATTTTTCTTCTAACCTTCCTTTTCTCTTCTCTTTTTCATCCTTCATCCCTCTCCATCCATTTTCCCTATATTTCAAATATACTTAGCCTTCCTTTTTCATCTACCACCATTGTCCTTACTTTCTTATAAGGCATTGCTACCCCCTAGTTGAACTATTTTCCTTCCAAATTTTCTTTTTAGTTTTCACCAACCCTTTTGTAGACTGTACTATTTTCTATCTATCATTCTAGTCCTCCATAGGCCCATATTGGTTTTATCAAATTTTATTTCAATTTCTTTTTCTTTCCCATCTTTCACTCCCTCTTTCTCCTCAAAACCTTAATTTGCCTAGTTTGGGTTTTCTTCCCATTTTTCTTCAAATTCATCCAACTTTTTCCTAAACTATTAACTAAGATAAAACATATGGAATAAAATATAAATAATATTAATTTATAATAATTCAAAGAAAAAATTAATAAATGAGTCCCAAAGAAAAAACAAATAAAATAGAACTTGTAGTGAGAAGAGGAAGCTTTTTGTTTAGGATGCTTGTGTGATGTATGAACTTTTGTGCAATACGTTGTCATCCATATGGATACTATAATGTTGGATGCTAGTAAAATCACATATAACCTCAAAATTCTTGACCAAATACACATTAGATGATAAATGGACACAATAAAAGCTCTAGGTATGGTAGGAAATTGAAAGAAAACAATTTAATCTATAGTTTTAACTAAAATTAAATGAAAACAAGTGAGAAAAGAGAATGCAAACCCGATTTAATGAAGAACACAAAATGAAAACCTACAACTAGGAAGAGAGGAAATGTAGCTAGGGTTGATTAGGATCTTTCCACAAATGTTCAAGCCCTTATTTTCTTCTTTAAAGTTTAGGAGAAGGAAAGAAGATAGAAAATAGTGTGTGCTTTTATCTTAAGTGTGTCTAGGAAGGTAAAAGTTGTGACAAATCTATAAATGCCACTCCCAAGTCTACAAGGAGTGATAAACTAGCGTATGTGTCTTTATCTAGAATAGCAATAAAGTGAACATCCCAAGGTGTCAAGAACATAAAAATGATTCAACTAAAATGAAAGTTAAAATGAGAATGAAAGAGTAAAATTTTAAAACAATCACCTAAATATGTTTGGAGGAGCCAAGAGAGACAAGGATATTATAAAATATTACAATGACCATCAAGGAGAGTGATGTAAAGAGTTTGTGTAGCTCATATAGAGAATAAAATGACCAATAATGTTGTAAATTTTTTTATAGAAAGATTGAGAGTGAAAAATTAATATAGTGTTATTGAGAATGAGAGAGATGAAAAATGAGAAGATGAGATGGATAAATGGATAAGTCTAGGGGTTATAGAGATATTTATATTTATTATAGAGATGCTACCACCAACCTACATAGGTAATAGGTGGTGAAATGCTAAAAAATGACCATTGAATGATAAACTATCATGGGATGTTATCATGTCACATGAACCCCTATGCATTGCACTAGTTTCTAGATAGTTTTATCTCTTGGAAAGGCCAAACAAATGAAAATTACAAGGATAGCACATCTAGAACATGATTTTACATAAAATAGATCACAAAAAGCATGAAATTTATTTGATAAGTAGAAAAAGGCTAAGGCAAGGACCAAATGAGGCTAAAAATATGCTAGGGGATATGGAAAATTATTAAACACCCAAAATATTGAGAGGGGGGTGGATTAGTATTCTCTGAAACCACTTAAACATTTAAACATTCATTCCACATACAATATTCAATCTTCACTAAGGAAAGAAACCATGAAAACAACCATCAAAGCATATAACACATGAACACCATTTTTTTGAGGATTAGTTCAGAATATATTATAATCGGTTATAAGATATTACAAAAAGGCTCATTGCCCACAAAAAGAAATAAATGTAGAAGAAAGGGGTTGGCTCACTACCAAGATCTGAATTTCTACAAATGCATCTACAATATGTAGAAAATACAATTCTACTAAAGCTCAAAATACTGAATAAACATACTTTATACTATTCTGCTCTAACACTCTACTCTACTCAACATTTGCATCACATTCACATTCGCTGCTTAGGAATTCATAGAAACAACCTAATCATCCATTATCATTATCGCAACACCAAAAATGAACTTACATTTATACCCTTTACATTCACAATCACCTACAACATCAATTACATCAACCTAATTAGATGTATCATTCAAAACAATAACTTGTCAGATCAAGATCAAACATACACACTTCACGTCTAAATTCAAAACTTGTAACACATAAAATAGGTCAACATGGACCTATAATAGCTCCACATAACTGATCAACACTTCCTTTAACTCTGCATGACCCCAAACATATTAGGTCGGCATTGTTGGTGAACAATGCCAAAATACACCAACCAATTATCCTCAAACCGACACACAAACCTCCAAACTACACATCACTTGGAAAATAGATGCAGTTGACACCTGTAAACACTTCTAAAAAATCTACAAGACTAGATATTATTTTGTGGAGGAAAGTGAACCAATCCAAATAGGTACTCTATACAAGAAACACTGTCACTAGAAAACCTGATATACTGTCAATCATAAATTTGACACCAGAAGTCAAAACAACATGAAAATTTGGATTTAGATTCCTTTGAAATCAAAAAAATTCCTTAGAACCACATACCAAAATACTTCAAGGCAGATCAATGCAGACCCAAAACTGGATGCATAGAGCACTAAAAATTGTTGTTCGGGACATAGTCAGATATTCAATATAATTGTTATGCATCAAACCAAAAAAAATGCATCTACATATAGAATTAACATATCTTCAATCAATTATATGCACCAGACTAACTACACATCAATCTTTACATCACATCACAATGTTGATATCAATGAAAACACTATATTGCACATTATATATCTCATGCTCATGTTTCCAACAAGCATATCAATGACAATATAATGATAATCTCCTTAAAATTCCAACAATATCCCCCTTTGTTGACTTGATGACAACATGCATCAAATATTCTCCAAATCTTCCTCAAACTATTCTCCCCCTTTGGCATCAAGGGAAAAGGGTACAAAACATAGTTTCTGTTCTTTGGTCACCCTTTGATATTATACACATATACTGTTGTTATCATCTCTTCTCTCCATTTTAATGATTTTAAAAATTTATCAATCGATTCTTCACAGGATTACACATATACTCCCCCTAACTAATAGATACATGTATACATGAGAGTAACAAACTCCAAAAATCTGACCAACTCCCCTTAACAATACTATCCATGAAACTGTATCAAAATTGGCACTAAAACATTATCCTCTAACATCTGCATATATACAATGAAGTCTGAAATGCATAAAAAGAAAAGAAATGTACACAAATCAACCAAAATATGAAATATTGGTGTATAACACCTCCAATTTTGTAAGGTGTGCCTACCAAACCTTTTTACCATCTTCCCAGTGATTCTTTGCTAGCCCAAGCATGTGGTTCATAGCCTCAAACTTCATGAGGAGTTATTCACATTCATCCAGAGTATTAGGTACTAGATTTAACTTCATTTCTTTCTCCGCACTAGTTAGAGTACTAGATATAGATGTGAACTTTTTATTTACCAGGTCTTGAGTTGTCCAAACTGTACTATGATCTTTTCTCGTTGCTCTTGCAGCTAGAAGAATTGTTCATGCAAATTTTCAATTGCTACTCTGGTGGATCCATCAACATCATTCGTCGGATCATAGGCATTAGATGCTTTGTCAATCTGGGACTCAATGGAGTATATCTCATCCTTAATGTTCTTGGTTAAACTGGGCCACTTCATGCAAAGTTGAAATAGTGCCTTGGCCTCATTAACACAAGTTTGCACATCCTTAAGGTTGTTCTGAAATTTATTATGTGCAATAGCACACTTCTCTATTATATCCATCAACATCTTATCATTCATCCTTTTATTAATCTCCTTTTCCAATTTTTCCCAAGAGTATTGGAAAACTCTTTAAAAGAATCAAGTAAATTTTTAAATTCTATACACCAGATAATGAATTATCAATACTTATACTGGGTACACTCTCCTACAACACCTTCACTGCTTCATCTATTAAATCTACCCTTTTCTAATGTGTTTGCAAAATTTATTTCTTGGTGGAGGTGTGGAATGCATCACCCAGCTGTAATTTGTGCAAAGGGGACATCTTGTCCATATCCACTTGTCCTTGTTACATTGGTATTTGTAGTATCTAAGTAGAAACAATAGGTTGGAATTGGAGTTGCATGCTTAATAATCCATTTAAGGAATCTCCATAGGTTCCAGAGGACTCTCCAACCAACTTCTCATTAGGATATTTCTTTTCCAAAGCCTTTTCCTTTTCACCAATGCAATACTCTACCTTTTCATCATTCTTCTCCTTGTCTACAGTACTGGATTTACATTCATTATTCTTCTCACCAATAACTGATTTATCATTGTTATCTAGAGGAGGCATGTTTTTTGTGTTCTATACCTCACGTATCTTCAAGTTGTCTTGTACAACCTCTTCAACAATATTTTTTCTTTCTAGAGGAGGGGGAATGTTACCTATTTGAGTATCCTCCTTTCATAATCCTTCAACATTATCTTCTTCAACAATATTTTCTCCTATCGGAGGAGTTTCATCAGTAAAATTACCTTCTTTTGCCAGAGGGATATCACCTCAAGCACATTTTCTTTCTCCGCTTCATGCTCAGGACGAGCATCTTCCTTCTGCGCAACTTCTAGTATGTTAACTTCTTGGACAAACATATCATCATGCATTTCCTCTTCACTGTCTGGGGTCATACCCAATTCATTTTCCAAGTTGGAAATCTTCTCAACAGTCTCATTCTTTAACCTCTTAATATCATCGTTGTCTCAACTCATCAATGTAATGACCCTCTATTTGGTCCTAAATTCTTTGCTATACACTTGAGCTAATAGATTTCTTTATTATCATCTGAGAGGGAAACACTAACTTTCTCCAAGGCAAATGATCTCAAATTTTCATCTTCATGCATTGCCTCTTCTCTTCTTGCATACAATGCATTCTTCATATCTTCAAGCAATTGGCCTTTAATATCCTTCATGTTGACATCAAATGTAACTATATACCTAACAATTGCCTCTTCTCTTGTAGACTTATCCATGTCATCCATAGAGGTGGTAGTTTGTTCCAACATCTCATGTTCTACAGTATCATTAAACAATGTGTCCAACGTCATAGGGCTATGTGTTCTTAATAGAGGGGTAGGATTATCCTTCTTCTTTGATTTTGGAGGAGATTTTTATCCTTTACCTTTCTTCTCCCTCACATATATTTTAAACTCCTTTTTTTTTTGGGTATGTGCAGGATCATCATGGAAAAAATAGGCCCTTAAGTGGCAAAAAATTCAAAAAAATTAGAGTTAGGCAACTTGACATAAAAATTTGAATAAGTTGTCTATATTATTTCGAAAATATGTAAGAAAAGAATCTGTAGCAAATTGAATGTAGTTTCTAAACTACTAGGTATATTTAAAAAAAAAAAAACTATTTGGTGAAAATTTGAAATTTCAATGCAGTAGTACTTAAATTTTAGGGAAAAAATAAGTAGGTGTCTTTCTAACCACCCTAACCACAATAAAATGATAATATTTTTTTATAAGATTTTAGATATAAGTAGATGAATCATGTCCTGATGTGATGCATATTTTTGTAATTTTTTCCAAGTAAATAATTAATTATGATTTTTTTATTACAAATTTTAAAAATATAAAACTCGTATGTTTGACCACCTTAACTTGGTCAAAACTTCATGAAATTCAATTTCTTTTTTTTAATCTTATAGTATGCGAAGCATAGAATGTGACGCATGTTTTAGATTCAAAAAATGATACTATTTGAAAGCTATAGATGTTCTTTAATTAGCCTATCAATCAGGACTTTAGTCGTAATTCAAATAGAAAATAAATAATAATTATTTATTAAATTCAAAGTAAAGAATAATTTATATTGGTGGAAAGATGAGAATCTCCTTTAAAAACCCTTTTTGTTTCATCAATTTTGGGTAAAAAAAAAGTAGTTAGCCACATACCCTACACATACCCATCATATTGCCACTTTTTGGCCCATCATGATCCTGCGCATACCCGTTTCTTTACCTCTACTTCACTATCAGTATCTACAATATCAACCTTGACCTTCTTTGCACTCGATTCTATTTGTGCTACACCATTTTTCCTTTTTTTGATTAGAGGTTGTTCTTCCACCTCTTCCTCTTCTTCATCCACACTAAGATTATTTTTCCTTGTAGCCTTAGCCTTCACTCTTCTCTATTGATTCACTGGAAGAGACTTTTCTTTTACTAGCACACTTTGTTGCTTTGTCAAAGTACTGATTGAATCCCTTCTCTTTGCTCCAGTGACAGAGGGAAAATTCCTAGAGGACTTGGGGACAACTAGAGAGGGGGTATATTTTCTATAGAGAGATAAACATTCCTTTGGATTTCTCCAATTGTTTCTCTTAAGGGCCCATCATCTCCGCAACCTATGTAGTCATCTTATCAACAAATTTCTTTATCCATTTCTCCTTCTGTTGCATGTCCTTCCCTCAAAGGTGTATTTAGGTTTACTTAACATATGATCTACTAGAACAACAATTATATCCTTTGTAACTTCATATCCCATTTGTGTGATCCACACAGTCCTAGGTTCAATAGCCTCCATTATGCAACAGTCCTTGCTCACCATGAAAATTATGTCATTTTTATATTTTCCCACCACACTCTTTGTAATTCTTTCTCTAGCTTTCATATTTTCTTGGAAAGTCTTAAACAATATTGATAGTGCTTTCTTCTATGTGTCTTCATCTCCTAATCTCAACATGTGATCTCTGATTTGATGTGCCATTGGTCTCTCCTTCAACCATACTATGTTTCTGGTTCTGGAACCCTCATTAAGAAAGCAGAAAAGTAAACAAATAATCAAGCTACCAAACATGAAGGGGTATCAAGAGTCCTTGTTCTTCTAAAAGTTTTTCAGGAGTTGTTCCCTCACCAACTCACACAAATCATAGTTAGTACCTTTCTTTACCATCTCGTGTGTAATGTTGATGGTGGTTGCATAAACAAAGTTCTCTTTGTTTTTGAAATACATCTTATACCCTATTTCAATTGTTTCATATTTCACCATAGGGTCCCTAATGCATTTGAATATAAAGGCTCTCTTGTCATACCTTACACCTGTTAACTCCTTCACCATTTCATTTTTCACTAATTAGAGTGTCAGAATTGGTCTAGTTGAGCATAATCTCGTAAGAACCCTAATTTCCTCCTTATTAATTAAATGAGGAATATCCATCCACATAAACCTATCATGAATCCTACTCAAGGTGTATCTAACCTACTCATCCACATAGAAAAAGATCAAAAAAATATTCTAGACATCGATCTTCTTCTCCACAAACTCTCGAACTTAGTTTTCAGTTCAAATTGATCTTTGGTTAGTTCTCTAAACCACACATATCCTAGTTTAGAGTGATTATACTCAACAAATTTAGCATGAATGTATATACTAACATCTTCTATGTGCAACACACCATACAAAATGCTTGAGAAAGCATCATTTGGATTAGTCATCATCAACTTATTAGGGTATCATTTGAATTTTGGATGGGATTAGTCCACAACATCAACAAATTTTGGGGTATACATCTTCAAATCACAATGAAAGTACTTTGAAAGCTTAGGGAAAATAGAAACTGTAAATACCTTTCATTTGCAGCTGGTTAGGGTTTCATGCATAGGAGTTTTGAAATGCTTTTCTTTTCTCCTTCAATACTCTTCTCTTTTCAAATAATCATTTGAAAATGACTTATACATGTGTTAAATCACTTATAAACCCCTTTTGAAATAACCTAATTTGCATTGAATGCATTGATTTGAAGTTAGGCACAAAAAGCTGATAAACCCTAACTGTAGTGCACATTCACCTTTGATTGCTCCACAAACTTCCGCATCTTGAAATTTTCCACCTATTTTTTAACCAATAGGTCAAGTATATCAACCTACATCTCATGTATCCATGTGTTGAAGGAATCAACACCATATCTTTAGAAGGGGCTTAATGATTGTTTGTTAAAACTCCCCTTGAGCCAAAGCTCTTAACTCAATTTCTCAAGGAAACATCTACACCAAAAGCTAGCACAAAATCATCCTTACCTTCATTCTCCTCTTTCTTTTCCCATTTCTTGTTCATCTCTTTCTTCATCTCTAATGGATCAACGATTTTCACTAGACCATTCTTCTTTACTAGATCAACCTTCACATTCTTGCTTCTGCAAAACTTAACAATGTGTCCTAACTTATTGCATTTGTGGCATTTGTCATTTTGAACAAGCTTACTTTCACCCATTTTGGATCTTCCTTGATTAGCTTTAGGCCCAAATCCATTGCATGTATAACAGTAGTCATTGAAAGTGAAATAATAGAAAATGGATTTTCTTTCTTATGGTTTAGGACATAGAGCAAACACATCTCCCAATCATTTCATTTAAGGGAAACCCTAGAGATCTCAATCTTAGATATGCAAAGGAGAAAGAGATCTTGCAAAAGGGTTGTCCTTAGGTCTAATTGTAAACTAAGGAGGGGTTCACCACCAAGCTAAGGCTTGGAAAGACTAATGTAATGCAAGATCTAATGCTTAACCCTAATATGATGCAATACTTCACTAAATGACCTAAAAATGCATGTAAATCAAAACAAAAAACTGCAAGATAAAAGGTGTGCACCTAGAAACCTGAAGAAGACTGGATTAAGGCCTGAAATACTAAAAAAATTGTGTTTAAAGCCTATTGGGACTCATACACCAGTCTAGGTGATTTAGTCCTAGATTAGGGTTTTTGGGCAAAAAATGAAATTTGGCAAAAGGGTGTCTGAAACTACAAAAATTTGGAAAATGACCTATACTGGGAATCATACGCCAGAACTAGCGTATTAGTCTAGTTAGGTTTTTTTGGAAATTCAAAGTTTGAATCTACTCCTCAATGTATTCTCTGTCCTTTCCAATTGATTTTCAGATTCAAAACCCTGATTTGTGACCTGCAGAAGTTTTCCAATGATCTTCAATGCAAGGTGAAAACTTTGAAAACTTTCCCCAAACTTCCTCTTCAATGTGTCTTCAACCTAAACCTACAAATTACACACTAAAGAGAGGGGAAAATGTTGTTTTTTTAGTAGAAAGGGGTTTTCCTTGGTCAAACCCCATTTTGGTAATCAAACCTTGAAATTAAATGAAATAGTAATGGAGAATGATGAATGAACAAAATAAGATGTTGCAACTCACCAAACTCTAGAAATAAAGTGTTGCAAACATGTATGAAGTGGCTCCAATGGATTTAGATCTTGACTCTTTCTTGAATGGGATAAATCTTGACTTGAATGCTAGCTTGAGTCAAGAAACCCTACATCACAATTGTTAGCTCAAAGACAAACATGATGCATGAATACTTTGACATGATTCTTGATGCTTGAATAATGCTCTAAAACACTTGATAATCATCTCTTGAATGCTCTTGTAAACACTTGAATGCTCTTGTGAACTCAAACTTACTATAAGGATGCTCATTCAACTTGCTAGGTGTAAAATGAGTGAAAGAAACTTGTATTTATACTTGATTATGCCTAATTTCCTGGAATTACAACACTACAAGCTGACATCAGATCTAGGAGGATAAAATATTGCCAAGAATTTGAATTAACTTTAATTTTGGGCCACAAGGGACTCATACGCCCAAGGTGGCGTATGAGTCCCATTAGGCATAAATTATGGGACCATTTTCAAAAATTCCTAGAAAGTGTAAAATCCAGATCAGAGCCCAAAACCCTAGGTGGGACTCATATGCCCAAGTTGGTGTATGAGTCCCAGATCACTAAATCTGGGCCACATAACCTAAAGACACTTGAATTATGATTGGATGATGATTTATGTCAGGATTATCCTCAAAAAGATGCATTAAATAAGGATTGTGGATGTAAAATAAGGCTAATTAAAGCAGAAAGAAGCCCAATTATTTAATAAAACCCTAGAAAAGTGTGAAAGTGTGTTACAACACTTTAAAAAACTCCAAATAAGGTAAAATTAAGTTCATTTAGTTCACAAGGGTTGAAGACCTAATGTGAATATGTTAGAAATATTACAACACTAAATCAAGGCCATGTTAGGGAGTACTTTTTCCATCATTACATCTAGCCCCCACTTTAGTGAGAGGAGGAACTTGCTTCCAACTCACACTAAATTAGACCCACACACATCAAGAGGGGTCCAAATGTACCAATGTTAGTAAGACAGGACAACAACAATCAAGAGGGTTGCACAAGCCCCCAGGACCAAGGTCCTATGGAAAACCAACATCTAGGCACAAAAGAACACAAATGAAAATGATATATAGAGAAACAATAATGCACAAGCATGCATTGACAAAGACAAAGAGAAAAGAAAAAAAAAACAAAAGAGTGGGGTGGATCAAGCTTTGACCGTTTGTCCAACACGATGTGGATAAGATCTAGGCTGTTTGTCTAAAAAAATGCATGCTCACTCCAAGGCAACAAAACTTCAGGCTATTTGTTGGGTGAGTAATCCAAATAGGTGAGACACATACACAATGGATGGTATGCACTCACACACACACACAAGTGGCTATGGGAAAGCCATGCCTTGGTCGGGCTTCCCATCAAACCATACCAAAGTTATACCTCCTGATTAATTTGATAAGGTGCCACACAACAATGAAATTTGAGCTTCATGAGGCAAGAAAAGTTCGTATGCTTGAAACTCATGAAAAAAAAAGATGGATCCACATGAATTCAAGATGTATTATGCAAGGTGGGCATATAATTGAAAATGCAAATGCAACAATAGGGAATGCTCAAATGAGTCTTGCTTAATTCATGTAAGGTCTTTAACTTAGGGAACATTATGCCTAATGTCTCCAAGAGAGGACCAATCAAAGAATAGAAGATTCACAGATTAGGGGATGCAGTGTGTCGCATCAAGCCACTAAGAGGACTATAATATGCTAAGAGAGATCATTCTCTTGAGGGACATCACACCCAATGTAATCACAAGATGAAAGGCGCATCACATAAAGTAAGAAGAATACACCATGAAAGATGAAATGAAAATGCAAAAGAATAATGCCAATGTGTTAGGTCTCAAAAACGCCGGTTGAAAAACCTCAAGAGGTTGCCAAGCCCTTGGTACGTTTTAGGTTAACGAACAAGGCCAATTGATGTATTTGAACCTTCTTCTCTTCAGGATCTACCAGACCTAGGTGGGTGTACCTATGCAAATGAAGCAGACTTAAACTATGTGTTTCCTACTTGAGAAATCTACCCACAATGGAAATTGGGAGTGGAGAGATGCAAACATAATTTAGTATAAATTGTATAAGCAATATCAAGGTGAAGTTTATTAATTATGTTCAATTAACAGATGTAAGGTGTTGATTTTTTTTTTGATAAAATTAAATGATGAAATGGATAAGACCAGTGCCTTGTTGGGTAAATGGAGTCAAATGAATTTCTAGAATGTATGAATTGTATTGGCTATAACTCAAATTGCTTGGTACACTTATGTTGTTTTATATCTTGTATAAATGTGTAGGAAAGTGATTGACAAACTCTACTTATGGATCCAAATGGCACAACCAGGTTACTTATGATTTATCAAAAGGATTTTAATCCTTCATTGAAGGAACCAATTGGATAGATCATGAAAAAATAACAAATAATATCAAATTGGAGACAAAATTACAATCCTAATTATTTGGTTCTTCTTATTGATCCAAATAACACTTCCAAATTACTGTGATAGACTAAAAGGGTTTAATTCTTTTAAAGAAGCCAATTAATCACACCACACAAGAATAAAAAATGTGCCTTGATAAACTAAATATATCCTTGATACACCAACTTAAATAATAAGGAAATATTAAATTGGAGACAACCAAATAACTATATAATTTCAAAAAACAATTGATACCAACATGAAGCCATAGGATCAGAGATCCTTCATTGATTTCCTCATAATTATACTTGCAACATAGTCTTTTGAAATGTAAACATTATGAAAGCCTTATGCTGTTTATCTATACCTATTCACCTATATCTTTCTATCGCTATGTAACTGACTTATATATCAAAAATTCGAAGAGGATGCACCCCTTCGTGAATGTCTTTTGAAAACTAACAACAACTAAAAATAATTAAACATAATAATTAGGCTCTAGCAAGCCACAAATGGACTCTTGTGATATGATCTAAAGAATCCCGTCTTAACTGAGTTTCAACATCTTCTATGGCGTTTCTCACAACGATCTCCATGGTTACCATTTTCTCCAAGTGCTTGAATGATTCGTCCAGTGTTGATTCCTCACTTTTGGCAACTTCCAAGGCTTTATGCAATATCACCTTGCAATCTTTTGTCCACTCGTCCTGACTCTTCAGCTCTCCATTATCTGCAAATAATGTAGGAACTCCACTTTTTGTAACAATAGTTAGTCCTTTTGCATCCTCCTGGAGTTCCTCATAATAGTCCTTGTGTTTCTTCACTATATCTTCAACATTTGTGGTAGCCCCACTATCAAAAACACCTGTCTTTTGCATTTCCCAAATCTTCTCTTGTATTCGGTCATTTAACCTTTTGTGTTCCTAAACTATAGCATGATTCTTGGAATGGATTGACCATAGATTATTCATCCAAATCATTAAATAAGCATGTCTTTTCTGAAATTCTGTAGAGATTGTATCAAACCTGACTTTATTTACTTGATCCTGTACATGTGATCCTTCACCCTTATCCTTTAATTTTGAACTCCCCCCCTGAGTTAGTAACTTAGTAGATTCCTTAATTGTATTTTTAACCACATCCTTCAGGAAATAATTCTCCTTGAGTATCCTTTCATTATTCATTTAATACATTTCATTTTCCTTAATCAACATTTGGATCTGAGCTTTATTTAATTTAGCAACATTGATGCCAATCTCGGCTGTAGCTATAGGATCAGCCTCTCCAACTTTTAGTGTCATGACATGGCCGAAGGCATTTTTAGTGTCAATAACTATTGACTTCTTATGCGGTGCGTACAGGGCCTAGATCATGAGGGAACCTTCATCAGGATTATACTTTGATCCTGTGTACACCTCTGTAACTCCTTCAGGACCAAGCTTGTGTGTAGCATTGTTATTTTGTAAGAAGCTATAAAAAAAGGGAAAAATTCAGGTCCAAACCTGGGAAAATCATTACACCTGACTCCTCCAATAACTTCCTTCCTCGCTTTGGATTCATATCTTTCATCTCATTTTCTACACTTAACTTCAAATTATTCAATAGCTGATCCTTATTGTTTGGTGTTATGTTTCCAAAAAATTCTCTTATTGATTTTCCCTTATGTTTGTACAAGAAGGCTCTGAATTCTGGGGACTTTACAAAATCATCATTAGCTGCAAAGGATCTATAAGCAATTTTCCTTGTGTCTATGTCAGAACCCTCTTCAATTTCTTGCTCTCTAAGAGGAGACTTATAATCCTCAATTCTCAATATGGAAATTTTATCAGTTAGGCCCCTAGACTCTTCATCATCAGATGACTCCTCATCAGAGGATAATAGCTTTTCTTCTTGAATTTCTTTCATCCTTTGATCTACCCCCATGTTATATTCATCAATAACCATTTAAGCTTCTTTATCCTCCATGTTCCTGATCATGTCATCATATGGATAAGGTATGTGATCATATCCACCCAAATTGTCCCTTTTTCTGGAAAAGTCAATGTATCCTTCTAGATCAAACCCTTTCCTTGGTGGGGCCCTTTTCAAATTGAAATGCATTAGCTTATCCAAAATCAAGTCATACCTCTCTTTTGATAGTACAGTGAAATCTCCAAAGCATAAAGTACTAGGCATGAATGCCTGCTTTCCAAAGGAACCTAGATTCATAACACTTGAGTAGTCCATCTATCTAACAATCTCTAAGTATGCAATTCTATTTGGTACTATCTTTGGTAAAATGAATGGTGTATCCTAAAAACCATAAACCCTGATCATGGTGGCATCCTCAAAATAGTACCAATCGCCCCAATTGTGATCAATAAGCCCATTGAAATCCTTTGGTCTGAGGAACCTCTTAATTTCATCAGATAATGAGTGATCACAAGGATAGTTGAAAAATTTGTACAATGGCTTGACAAAATACTCTTCAAAATGAGCATAACTTGAGTTGAAAAATATGCTATCCCAAATAGTAGTCCATAACTCTATTGGCAGTAGTTGACCCTCTTTGTGAAATTGTGCAATCCTTAATTCCTTTGGCCACATCCCTATTTCTTGCCCGAAATGCATTATTATATACATGAAAATAGAATAATGCCTGAAATGCATAATAGGGGATCCATTTTTAATTGCCATTAGTCTTGAATCAATTCCTTTAAAAATATACGAAGCATAGTCAAATGGCCTAGAATTATGGTACTAAACATTGACAACAATCACTATTGGTACAATTGATATAAACTCAAGAGCCTCTGTACCTAACACCTAACACACTGAGAAGTATGTGTATTTCAAATAGGGTTCAAATAAGTTGATGTGAAAGGGAGGTCCATCATTGTCATCAAGTGAGACCAGACTTCCTTCCTTCTTGGGCCTATATAATGGTAATCTCCACCCCCTATAGGTTGTATCCATTCTCCAAAATTCTTTTTGTAAAACCTCATGTACAATAGTTTCATCACATGTTCTGTCTAGGTAAAAAAATTCACAAATTGCAACTTCAGACACATGTATAAAAGGTTTACCCAATGAATTGCAGATAGCCTTGAGGTTTGGATTATAGTGGGTCACCAAGATTTTTACTAGTTCCACATTTACAAATACGTTAGGGACAACCAATTTACCCAATTTACCCAATTTACCAATTGTTGTGCAGACCACCTTTCTTTTGGTCCCGAACCAGGTAATTGGTCTATAAGATCCTGGTTCAATTTTCTCTCATTTGTTTTTGATTCATCCCTTATTTCAATTTTATGTTTCTTACCCCTAGGTTGGCTACCCTCACTTTGTTTTTTTCTACTCTTCGACTTCCCAGAGCTTGAACCCTCCATTTTATCTTCTCAAATTGACAGAATTGGAAATATAATTGTAGGGAATTCACAAGCTTACTTGTAAATTTTCAGCCGCACGAAATTCTCCGACCTCTGCCTACTCTTTTGTTCCTTTCGCTACCAATCCTGAAAATTATTTTGCATTATTCTTCTGTCAATCAGAGAATTATCTATGCAATGTACATCCGTGCAGCCATTAATGTCCAGCTTTGAACACGAGTGTAATAGGTTTTTTGAATTTCTCAATGTAAGGTCAAATGATTATATTGGTGAGACTTATTCAAACTCTATCCGATCTATGTATTTGAACGAAGCTGAATATTCATTAGATAAAGATCATCTTTCATGGTTGGGAAGATCAAACAGTTCTCCTACCGATGCTAAATAATTGGTTTTTTATTTGTCTTTTAATCCATGTCACCTTCAGGAAGAGATTTGTGAAGTCACTTCGATATCAAAGTTGTCACCAAGTGTCACTCCGATGAAATTTGATCCATTCGTATTACCATCGGCATGAGAATGGGCATTGATGAGAGATTTGAATTTACTCTAATGTCATTAGTCTACCCGACATGTTTCTCTTATTACCCTCTTCCTTCAGATGAATCGGCAAGACTCTCTCTGAAATCACTTTGATCAGTGTAACATATGAAGTCGAAAGGAGAATGAAAACTCATTCCGATAGCACATGTCTCCCCGATGTGTTTCCTTTTGCTTTATTGGTGAGACAAAGTGAATTTCTTACCAATGAGGGTCCATCAACATGACATATATGCTTGAGATGACTTGAGGATTTCACTCCGATAGTATTGTTCTTGTCAATAACCTTTTCGTTGGTGGGATAACATGATTTGTCTTCTCGAATATGTATCCTCCTAATTTTTTGATCACTATGACAATGTTGACCTTTTTCCGATATGCAAGAAATGCTCGAATTGAAAGGCTATAGCTTATGGGTCAGAGAGACATGGACCTAGTCATGCTAATATGAACTATTTGTTAGAAGCTCTTACTCAATGATGACCAGAGGGATTTTGGTTTTTCAAAAGGTCAAATCTGATGGGATCATTGGTGTATATGGTATGTGGAATGGATTATAGCAATTTATATTGCTCTCTGCACCTAGAATGTGGCTACCTTATGGGGTTCATGAATGTAAACCATTAAAAGTGAGATTTTTTTTTACAATCCCAACAATGGCTCTGTTTGGGGATGTATACCCCCTATGGGTATAACAAGAATTCATATCACTGGAAGAGCAGAAAAAGTGGCTTGTGACATGGGATGGTAGTGGAGATGAGGGAAAACCAAGAGTGGTGGAAATGATATGAAATCCTATACTACTGTGCATGGAAAAAAATTATTTTAAAAGGTTATCCAGGAATTGTCCATGCACTGGTAATTCTTGACCTTTACCTAAAACTACCGTGCATGGAAAAGAGTTATTTTGAGAGGTTTGTCAAAAATTGTCCATGCACTGGCAATCATTAATCCTCCATGTTCTTCAAGAAAAGAAATGTTTTAGGAATTTCCCATGTACTGGAAATTCTTGTTATTCTCTTGATATGTTTTGGAGATAGTATGAACCTTCACCTCCCTTGCCAACAATAATAAAGGTTCCTAACCATAAGGACTCAAATTTCCCATGCTTTCCTTTATCTTGACTCTGAGCATTCCACATGAGAACTATGTCATCCACTTCAAACTTCCTATTTTTAGCCTTCCTGTCATACAAGTATTTCATTTGTAATTGTTTCTTCCTATTATGCTGCTGAGCTTGATTTTTGATTTCATCAAGCACCATTAATTCCTCCATCCTTTCCTCCATGGGTTTAGGAACGTCCAAATATTCTTCCAAAATGAACTTGCATACTGGTATTAGATTATGCAAAGGGAGTTTGGCCTGAGTTCCATACACAAGCTCAAAAGGTGATTTACCAGTGGCATTTTTCACAGTAATTCTGTCCGCCCATAAAGCAAGCCTTAACTTAGAATCCCAGACCTTTTTGTCATTATCCAACATTCTTCTTATGATCTTCAAGATACTCTTGTTGCTGAATTTTGCCTGCCCATTTTCCTGTGGATTATAAGGTAAAGAATATGAGATGATAATTCCATAAGACTGGAAAAAATTCTTGAACTCATCAGATCTAAAACACATTCTATTATCAGTTACAATCCTTGTTGGGACCCCGAATCTTGTGATGATGTTTTCCAATAAGAAATTGGTCACAACCTTACTAGTTGCCTGCTTGGTGGGTATGGATTCCACCCATTTTGTGAAGTAATCTATGGCTACCAATATCCATTTGTGTCCACTAGATTTTTCTGTAATTTCCCCTATGAAATCAATTCCCCATTGGTGAAATGGAGCTTCTATCTGCATGGGTCTCAAAGGTAATGCTCCTTGATATTTTAGTTTCCTAGAAAACTTCTAACATGCTTCACATTTTCTAGTATAGTCATGTGCATCATTAAAAACCTTGGGACAATAGTACCCTACCCTTAGTATCTTATGAGCAATGATTTTGTTGAAATTCCCTCCACATACTCCTTCATGCATTTCCTTCAAGACATGTCTTGCCTGATGTTCATATAAGAACAACAATAGAAACCATCCCTATTATTCCAATAGAGGTCTCCCTTCATGAACACATATTTTGAGGCCTGCAACTTGAGTGTCATTTTTGTTGTTGTCATCAAACCCTTTTGGACATTTCAAATGTTTAAGATAGTATACACTATTAGTATACCATGATGTGTGCTCAATACTAGTAACCATACTTTCTTCATCATTTATATTGCATACTTGGGCAACTTCTAAATTTATTTCAGCCATCAATTTGGCTAATCCTTGTCCCCTTATAAGCTTGGTGATCTAAAAATCAATATCAAACTCCCGAATTCTATTTATCCACCGATACCTGTGACCTGTTGTTTCACTTTTTACAAATACATCTTTCATAGCAGCATTAGGCACATAAGCTATAACCTTTGCTCCCACTAGATATGGTTTGAACACCTTGACTACTTTCACCAATGCGTAGGATTGTTTCTCCACAATATCATATTTCAATTCTACATTTTGGAGGGATTTGCTAAAAAAGGAGACTGGATGCTCATACCCTTCATCATTCTTTTGGAGTATAACTGCAACAACTATGTGATAAGATGAGAATGAAAAGATTTGGAAAGGTTTGCTGAAATCTAGAGATTTGAATACTGGAGCTTCCTTGATTGCTCTCTTTATGGATATGAATGCATCTATAGCCTCAACAGTCCAATGAATATTTGCACCTTTCTTTAGCATCTTTGATATTGGTTTTACTATCTCAACAAAATTTGATATGAATCTTCTCACAAAATTGATTTGTCCAAAAAAGGATTGAATAGCCTTAATTGTCTTGGGGATAGGTATCTTGTCAATGGCCTCCACCCTTTCAGGATCAATTATTACTCCCTCCTTTGAAACTATATGCCCAAGTAACTTTCCTTCTGTTACTGCAAATTGACACTTTTTAGGATTAAGGGAGATGCCATATTCCAATGCTTTTAGAAATATTTTCTCAAGGTGAGCCACATGATCCTATTCCTTTTTATAATATGCAATTAAATCATCTTGGTAGACTACCATTATCACATTAATGAGGCCAGCAAAAGCAACATCCATGGCCCTTTGGAATGTTGCACCCGCATTTGTGAGTTTGAATGGCATCCTAACATAAAAACATGTTCCCCATGGTGTAGTGAAGGTTGTCTTGTATTGTTCTGATTATTTAACCTTCACTTGGTTATAGCCTGAAAATTCGCCCATCATGGATAGTAACTCACAACCTGTAACCCTTTGCAGCATAGCCTCCATTTTTGGAAGCGGGTAATTATCTTTGAGAGAAGATACATTCAAGTTTTGAAAGTCTACACAAAGCCTTATATCTCCATTTTTATTTCTGACCGATACTAAATTTGAGACCCAAGATGAATGTCTAATTGGCTTGATAATTCCTCCTTCCCTAAGTTTCATAAGTTCTTCATGCATTTTAGGCTCCAAAGTTAGATTGATGGGTCTTTGTTTTTACCTGAATGGTTTCGCATCTGGTCTTAATGGAATCTTATGTTGAAACAAATATTCTCTATATGCCTTAAGATCCTCATAAGACCATGCTAAAATGTGCTTGTATTTACTTAACAATGCAATCAACATTTTTTTGATTGTTGGACTTATCTTCTTCCCAATGTATACTCTTTTTGGTGCCAGTTCAGTCCCTAGATTGATCTCTTCAACATCTTCCCTCTTTATTGGTGTTTGTTTCATGAGAGCATGATCATTTCCATCAAAAACCCTCTCGAGTGCCACAAGTACTTTAGGAAGTTTATTGGTTTTGAGTTGCACAACTTCTTTTCCAAACACAATCTGTTTGCCGTCTACTTCTTCCACAAATGCATTAAATTCAATCTCTTGAGATTCATACTGATCAATGCAATGTAGAAATTTTATGAGATCAATATCATCATTGAAAACTTGCCAACTATATATGTTATCAGGGATGGCAGGTCTTGTTTTGAATTAAACTTGAGACATTTTGACCAGGGTGATATCATCTCTTTTTAGGGCTACATTGGCTAAGAAATATGACATCAAGTTCTTTGACCTATCTATCCATTCAATAGAAAAGGCATCGAATAATTCAATTGTATCCCATACTGCATTTCTATACTATTTTAATCTCTTGTTTTTTGCAACTTATTTTGATCTAATATGTGAAATAATTAACTCAGAGTCTCCAAGAACAATTAGCAGTTTTATTTTGTGTTTGACAACCATATTCAAACCAATTAGTAGGGCCTCATACTCTGCTATATTATTTGTACATTCAAATGTCAGTAAGAATGAATACTTGAATGTAGTACCTTTAGGTGAGATAAAAACTACCCCTACTCCATTACCTTCCTGACTACATGCTCCATCAAAGTACATCTTCCATATATCGTGCTGATTCTTGGAAACATGCTTATCAATTGGATTAGTGTTCACTAATTCAGGCTAGGAAGGCCCTACTCTAAAACTTTAGAAATCCACATCACAAAAGTAGTTTATTTTATTTTGAGCAACATAGTCCACAATCTGATTCATCCTTTGTTATCTATATAACTTGACCTCTTCACCATTGACTGGTATTGTGGCATAAGACAAGTCAAATTGCACATTTCCTCCAACTGCTGCAGTCCATTTCCTTGACAAGAGCATTCCAAAATGAGGGGTTGTGTCAATTACAATTATGTCAATATTATATACTTCCTGCGGATAGGCAACCAACTTCACCTCTACATCTTTCATAATTCCTACCACTAGGACATGCCTACTATCCATAGCATAGCATTTTCCACCAGTAGTGTCTACCCACATGCCAAGTTGTTTCATGACCCCTACTGTTATGATGTTAATAGAAAAACCTAAATCTATCATACAGTTTCTTACCAACTTATTATTTATGAGTAGTGTAGTAAAAAATGGGTCAATTTGTGAAGGATTTGCAATTGCATCACCAAGACAAACTTCTGGAACATTTACTTCTCCCTGCCTGCTATTACTGATCTTAGTGGTCTCTTTATTCTCAGAGTTTGTATTTTTATTAGTTCCATTATATATTAATTGAATAACACTTTCCCTGTATTCCTTTATTTTCATCATTTCTAATAATGGCACATACATCTTTACCTGGGACAAGGCCTGTGTGAAATCAAAAGAGGTATTTTCTATTTTGGTTATCTTCTTTTGTTCCAGTGGATCTCCTTTGTTCTCCTCCTTTTCTCTTTTGTTTCTTTCATCAGACCTTTGCTTGTCTCTATGTGGCTCTTTATTTTCTTGTTTGGGAGTACATTTTTGTTCACTCTAATTTAATTCCTTACTTTCCATCCTTTTTTATTTCTCTTGTGTTGCTTCTTTTTCTTTCACAAACACTCCTCTTGGAGAACCAACATCATCATTTATTGTTTTGTTCCTGAGCCTATAGTTACTTTTTTCTTGTTCTACAACAACAATAGTTAATTCTTTTATCTCTTCCTCAGTAGGTCTCCTTATTCTATATTTACTTGACTGAGATGTTGCATAAGGAGAATATGATTCGTCATTACTTTCATCATAATCAGAAAAGACTTGTTGTTATGCCATATGAACATTGAATCTTTGGTTATCAACATCATACTCGTATCCTTCTTCTTCTGAAGATGAATATCCCTGCTCAATGGGATGGAGGGTGTGGGAGGTCAAATATATTGAATGATCCTCTTCATCATTGTCCATTGGTATTTCTTCCTCTTGTATTGATTGAGCTACAACACAGTGATCATGGGAATGAGGCAGTTTAAAAACTTGACACCAAGGATTATTGTTAACCATGTATGCTCCCTTCTTCTTTAAGGGATCAAGAGTCTCCTTATTCTTAGGCCTGATCAATTATGGGCTTTCCATCCTTCCAGTTTGTGTTATATGGAATATCATGCAACCTTGGTCTTTTCATTTCTGTATACATTCTCTTGCCTATTTTGAGGGTTGTTAAAATTTTGGGGAACCCTGAGATTATCTCTTTTACCAATCATCCCAGCAGCCTTTCTATTGTTTTCAATAGTCAATGCTATTTTTGTGCTTCAACTAGATTTCTAGGGCACCTATTTCTAAGCTCATATCCTGTCTTTGGATCAAAGGCTTTTAGGTAAATGCTTAATGCTGCAGGGTCAGTCAGTTTGGACCCAGGTGGTATCTTATTGTGCAATTTAGAGAACCTCTAGTTGAAGTCATAAACTGACTCATTCAAATGTTTCTGGATACTTATCAATTCATGCAAAGAAAACTCAGGTGCACATTGATTCCCATATTGCTCCAAAAACTGATCTTGGAAGTCTGATATAGAATTAATTGAACCACTAGGTAGGCTATTGAACCAATCCCTCACCTCTTCTGTTAGAGACATCATGAATAATCTCATATTCACATCCTCATACTCCATACCAATATCTTGAACAAAAGTCATTAAAATTTCTGATATGTTCTACTAATATCACATTATTCCCGGTGAACTTGGGAACCATATTTCTCCAATTACTATCCATTGGGTATGGGTACAATTGATACCTTGTTAGATCAAATTGTCTACATGGGTTTGTAGGATTTTGTGGAGGAAATTTCAAGGGTGGCAGATTAGGGCAGTATTGATGCCCATACTGAGGCTGATAATAAGAATTTTTTGGATGTGTTGTTGTGGGTATATATTTTGATGGGGAATATGTTGTTGATATTGTGGGGGATATTGCTGACCTAGAGGTGGATTGTGTTGGGGAGCATTAGTAGCATTTGGATGTTGGGATCTCTGAGATGAAATATTAGGCTGATAATGTTGTCTTTGGTTTACAGTTTGTGGTGCTCTCATGTTTTGAGATGTCCCTTATGGATTGATATTACCACCCTACTTATGTGGAGGGACATACTTTTGTGGGTTTGATGTATTAACATTCAGTTGAGACATTTGTTGACTCAACTTCATATTTCTTTTTATCAACCATTGTCTTCTTTTAAGCTCCTATTCATTCCATTGCATTTGTATCTCTAATTCTTGATTAGTCATGTGCTGAAAATATTCAACAAGAGTTAATTTATCCATGAGCCCACATTGGTTTCCTTCTTCTTGTCTATGGTCCATTTCATAGTCATATTCCTCTTTCCTTTGTCTCCGTTCTTCATCTGTCTGGGCATGGAACTCTTGGATCTTTTCTTGGTCCATTTCAAAATGATAAATGGGACAATCACTATTTTCTTGCTCAAATGGAGTGTGGGGACCTCCACATGGATCAATTTAATGATCTTCTAACCCATACAATGGGGAAAAGCTATTGTGTTCATTAAAGGCTTGTTCTAATGAATTTCCTTCATTTATGACATCTTCTTGGCTAGATGTCACCTTAGACTTGTTCTTGTTTGTGTTTTTTTTTGTGGGAGCAGATCCATGTTTGTCAGTCCATCTCCCATTGTTCCTCTTGGGACTATCCTAGTGTAAGGATCTTCTTCCGTTCATATCAGATGATATAAAGTATCTCTGATGTTTTTCGTCTATCCTTTTTGATATGATGTTTACTTTATCTGTCATAAAATTTCTCGAGTCGCTGCCTACTTTTTGAAAGCAGGAAAATGCTTGAGTTTGTTCCCAACAGAGTCTTTTAACTTCAGAGTGACCCTATAAAGGAAGGCTTGGGTTCAAAACTGGCTCCCCAATAGAGTCACCAATCTGTTAGGTCTTAAAAACACTGGTTGAAAAACCTCAAGAGGTTGACAAGCCCTTGGTATGTTTTAGGCTAGCGAACAAGGCCAATTGATGTATTTGAACCTTCTTCTCTTCAGGCTCTGCCAAACCTAGGTGGGTGTACCTATGCAAATGAAGCAGACTTAAACTATGTGTTTCCTACTTGAGCAATCTACCCACAATGGAAATTGGGAGTGGAGAGATGCTAACCTAATTTAGTATAAATTGTATAAGTAATATCAAGGTGGAGTTTATTAATTATGTTTAATTAATAGATGTAAGGTGTTGAATTTTTTTTTGATAAAATTAAATGATGAAATGGATAAGACCAGTGCCTTGTTGGGTAAATGGAGTAAAATGAAGATCTAGAATGTATGACTTGTATTGGATGTAACTCAAATTGCTTGGCACACTTATGTTGGTTTATATCTTGTATAAACGTGCATGAAAGTGATTGAAAAACTCTACTTATGGATCCAAATGACAAAACTAGGTTACTTATGATTTATCAAAAGGATTTTAATCCTTCCTTGAAGAAACCAATTGGATAGATCATGCAAAACCAGCAAATAATATCAAATTGGAGACAAAATGGCAGTCCTAATTATATGGTTCTTCTTATTGATCCAAATAACACTTCCAGATTACTGAGATAGACTAAAAGGGTTTTAATTATTTTAAAAAAGCCAATTAATCACACCACACAAGAACAACAAATGTACCTTGATACACCAGCTTAAATAATAAGGAAATATTAAATTTGAGACAACCAAATAACTATATAATTTCAACAAACAAATGATACCAACATGAAGCCACAAGATCATAGATCTTTCATTGATTTCCTCATAATTATACTTGCAACATAGTCTTTTGAAATGTAAACATTATGAAATCCTTCTACTATCTATCTATCCCTATTCACCTATATCTTTCTATCGCTATGTAACTAAATTATATATCAAAACTTCGAAGAGGACGTACCCCTTCATGAATGTCTTTTGAAAACTAACAACAACTAACAATAATTAAACATAACAATTAGGATCTAGAAAGCCACAAATGGACTTTTGTGATATGATCTAAATAATCTTATCTTAAGTGAGTTTCAACATCTTTTGCGGCGTTTCTCATAGCGATCTCCATGGTTACCATTTTCTCCAAGTGCTCGAATGATTCGTCCAATGTTGATTCCTCACTTTTGGCAACTTCCAAGGCTTTATGCAATATAACCTTGCAATCTTTTTCCCACTCATCCTAACTCTTCAGCTCTCCATTATTTGCAAATAATGTAGGCACTTCACTGTTTGTAACATTAGTTAGTCCTTTTTCCTCCGCATGGAGTTCCTCATAATAGTCCTTGTGCTTCTTCACTATATCTTCAGCATTTGTGGCAGCCCCACTATCAGAAACACTAGTCTTTTGCATTTCCTAAATCTTCTCCTGTATTCAATCATTTAAATTTTTGTGTTCATGAACTGCAACATGATTCTTGGAATGGATTGACCATAGCTTATTCATCCAAATAATTAAATAAGCATGCCTTTTCTTAAATGCTGCAGAGATTGTATCAAACCTGGCTTTATTTACTTGATCCTGTACATGTGATCCTTCACCCTTATCCTTTAATTGTGAACTCTCCCCCTGAGTTAGTAACTTAGTAGATTCCTTCACTGCATTTTTAACCATATCCTTTAGGAAATCATTCTCCTTGAGTATCCTTTCATTATTCATTTTATACATTTCATTTTCCTTAATCAACATTTGGATCTGAGCTTTATTTAATTTAGCAACATTGATGCCAATCTCGACTGTAGCTACATGATCAACCTCTCCAATGTTTAGTGTCATGACATGGCCGAAGGATTTTTCAGTGTCAATAACTACTGACATCTTATGTGGTGGGTACAGGGCCCAGATCATGAGGGAACCTTCATCAGCATTATACTTTGATCCCGTGTACACCTCTATAACTCCTTCAGGACCAAGCTTGTGTGTAGCATTGTTACTTTTTAAGAAGCTATCAAAAACATGGGAAAAATTCAAGTCCAAACCTAGGAAAATCATTACACCCGACTCCTCCAATAATTTCCTTCCTCGCTCTGGAGTCATATCTTTCATCTCATTTTCTACACTTAACTTCAAATTATTCAATAGCTGATCCTCATTGTTTGGTGTTATGTTTCCAGTAGATTTTCTTATTGATTTTCCCTTCTGTTTGTACAAGAAGGCTCTAAATTATGGGGACTTTACAAAATCATCATCAGCTACAAAGGATCTATAAGCCACCTGCCTTGTTTCTGTGTCAGAACCCTCTTCAATTTCTGGCTCTCTAAGAGGAGACTTATAATCCCCAATTCTCAATCTATAAATTTTATCAATTGGGCCCCTAGAATCTTCATCATCAGATGACTCCTCATCAGAGGATAATAGCTCTGCTTCTTGCATTTATTTCATCCTTTGATCTACCCCCTATTATATTCATCAATAACCATTTCAACTTCTTTCTTCTCCATGTTCCTGATCATGTCATTATATGGATAAGGTATGTGATCATATCCACCCAAAATTTTCCCCTTTTCTGGAAAAATTATGTATCCTTCTGGATCAAACCGTTTCCTTGGTGGGGCCCTTTTCAAATTGAAATGCATTAGCTTTTCCAAAATCAAGTCATACCCCTCTTTTGATAGTACAGTGAAATCTCCAAAGCATAAAGTACTAGGCATGAATGCTTGCTTTCCAACGGAACCTAGATTCATAACACTTGAGTAGTCCATCTGTCTAACAATCTCTAAGTATGCAATTCTATTTGGTACTATCTTTGGTAAAATGAATGGTGTATCCTAAAAACCATAAACCCTGATCATGGTGGCATCCTCAAAATAGTACCAATTTCCCCAGTTGTGATCAATAAGCCCATTGAAATCCTTGGGGTCTGAGGAACCTCTTAATTTCATCAGATAATGAATGATCACAAGGATAGTTGAAAAATTTGTACAATGGATTGACAAAATACTCTTCAAAATGAACATAACTTGAGTTGACGAATATGCTATCCCAAATAGCAGTCCATAACTGGATTAGCAGTAGTTTACCCTCTTTGTCAAATTGTGCAATCCTTAATTCCTTTGGCCACATCCCTATTTATTGCCCAAAATGCATTATTATATGCATGCAAATAGAATAATGCCTGAAATGAAGAACAAGGGATCCAATTTTAATTGCCATTAGTCCTGAATCAATTCCTTTAAAAATATACCAAGTATAGTCAAATGGCCTGACATTATGGTACTGAACATTGACAACAAGCACCATTGGTACAATTGACATAAACTCAGGAGCCTCCATCCTTAACACCTGACACACTGAGAAGTATGTGTATTTCAAATAGGGTTTAAATAAGTTGATGTGAAAGGGAGGCCCATCATTGTCATCAAGTGAGACCAGAATTCCATCCTTCTTGGGCCTATGCAATGGTAATCTCCACCCCCTATAGGTTGTATCCATTCTCCAAAATTATTTATGTAAAACCTCATGTAGAATTTTCATCACATGTGTCGTCTAGGTCAAAAACTTCACAAATTGCAACTTCAGACATGTATAAAAGGTTTACCTAATGAATTGCAGATAGCCTTGAGTTTTGGATTGTATTGGGTCACTAGGAGTTTTACTAGTTCCACATTTACAAATACGTTAGGGACAACCAATTTACCCAGATTAAAGTTCCAAGGATTACATACTGGATCAAACCTATCCTTCCGATGATAGTGAAACATAAATAGCTCATAACCTCGAATAGGGGTCCATACATGCCCTATGTGCCTGCACTTGTCTTCAAATCTCTCTACTTCAGCCCTAAGTTGTATAAAACACCTGGATTTTGGTCCCGAACTAGGTAATTGGTCTATAAGATCCTAATTCAATTTTCTCTCATTTGTTTTTGATTCATCCCTTGTTTCAATTTTATTTTTCTTACCCCTAGGTTGGCTACCCTCACTCTGTTGTTTTCTACTCCTTGACTTCCTAGAGCTTGAACCCTCCATTTTATCTTTTCAAATTAACAAAATTGGAAATATAATTGCAGGGAATTCACAAGCTTACTTGAAAAATTTTGGCCGCACGAAATTCTCCGACCTCTACTCGCTCTTCTATTCCTTCCACTACCAATCCTAAAAATTATTTTGCATTATTTTTCTGCTAACTAGAGAATTATCTATGAAATGTAAATCTGTGCAGCCATTAATGTCTAGCTCTGAACATGAGTGTAACATGTTATTTGAATTTCTCACTTTTAGATCGAATCATAAAATCGGTGAGAGTTATTCAAACTTTGGCCGATCTATCTATCTGAACCAATAAAAAAATTCATTAGATAGAGATCATCTTTCACGGTCAGGAAGATCAAACAGTTCTCCTACCGATATTAAATAATTTGTTTTTTATTTGTCTTTTAATTCATGTCACCTTCGGGAAGAGATTTGTGAAGTCACTTCGATATCAAAGTTGTCGCCAAGTGTCACTCCAATTAAATTTGATCCATTCGTATTACCATCGACATGAGAATGGGCATCGCTAAGATATCTAAAAGTTACTCTGATGTCATTAGTCTCCCCAACGTGTTTCTCTTATTACCCTCTTCCTTTGGATGAATCGGCAAGACTCTCACCGAAATCACTTTGATCGATGTAACATATGAAGTCGGAAGGAGAATGAAAACTCACTCCGATAGGACATGTCTCCCCGACATGTTTCCTTTTGCTTTATCAATGAGACAAAGTGAATTTCTTACCGATGAGGGTCCATCAGCATGACATATATGCTCGGGATGACTTGAGGATTTCACTTCAATAGTATTGTTCTTGCCGATAACCTTTTCGTTGGTGGGATAACATGATTTGTCTTCTCAAATATGTATCCTCCTAATTTATTGATCACTGTGACAATGTTGACCTTTTGTCGATATGCAAGAAATGCCTGAATTGAAAGGCTATAGCTTATGGGTTGGAGAGAGATGGACCTAGTCACACCGATATGAACTGTTTGTTAGAAGCTCTTACTCAATGATGACTAGAGGTATTTTGGTTTGTCAAAAGGTCAAATTTGATGAGATCATTGGTGTATATGGTATGTGGAATGGATTATAGCAATTTGTATTGCTCTCTGCACCTAGAATGTGGCTACCTTATGGGGTTCATGAATGTAAACCATTAAAAGTGTGAATTTTTTTTTACAGTCACAACACAATGTATGCCCCCACTTTAAAGAAATTGCTAAACACCATGTTGTGAGAAATTACTTTAAAGTAGAAAATGATAAATGATAGCAATAAAGAGGACATGAGAGCTTAATAGGAAAGCCCTATGCCAAGTCATATGTTTCCAAATGAAGATATGTCATGCAAAAGGAAAGAGAGGGGTTACCCCCAAAATGAAACTCCAAACTCAGATAAGGGATCTATGGATTTGGGGTCAGTATGTTCTTGCTAAAATGTTTTTAGAGAGCTCAAAATTGTCATCATTCCCAAAATATGCATAGAATTGGAAGAATGACACAAAGAGAGAGAAAACAAAGAAAAACCTTTTGGGTCAACATAGAAGAGAAATGAATGCCTCGATGTCTTGTGCCATCCCCAAAAGGAAAACAAAAGATTGTTGTGCATGTTTTGCACACATGACCCGCCATGGGCAGGGACCCCCTCTTTTGCTTGGATCAGATCGTTTTGACCTCATCTCATTTTTTGTGCCTCTGTTTCCATGCCCAAGTTGGACCTATGCCTAAGAATGATCAATTTCATATTGGCCAAGATCACCTAGCCAAGTTTCACTAAGTCATTTGCTCCTGGCGGGCTGGGTCCTAGAATCTTCCCTTCACTTTTTGCCTAGTGTCCGTTGACCCTTGGGGAACCACATGCATGGGTTTCCCTTGGCCGTTTGCCATTTCACTCTACCATTTTCCTGTGGCCAAGCCCCAATGTATGCCCAAAGTGCAGACCCCACACTCATGTTTTCCGCTGCGTCTTTCATGCTCCACAGACCCGCTCTTGTGAGTCACCCTAGACGGAACTCCGTTCTTGTTTTATCATTTTCGCAACAATCGATCTTTGAAATTCATCCTCATGGCAAGCTCCACAGTTGGTCCCTCTGTCTTCACTATAGGCACAAAACTAACCGACCCCGTTGCTTCAAAATTCCTAAGTCCCAAACGTTAGTGGGTCTTCACACGTAGTTTTCCCCTGCCCAATCTCCGTTGCCTAACAGATAAGCGCTATTACATCCATGTTCCCCGGTGGGTCCACCTTGACGGGCTATCGTCTGTGGGAGGACGTCACCCTGATGCCGTTCATAATGAAAAACCTTTGTTTCCTTCCCGCTACATAGGCCCGTGACTCACCAGTGCCATCATCCACTTGTGGGCTCCACCATGGTCTCTACCCTCCATAATCCTGCCATTGCAAAAAATGAAAGTCACCCGCGACACTCACATGCCTCATTCCTGTGCACTAACTTGGTCACTTTCGAAGGGTGTTCCTAATGATATCCTCAAGTTACCCCCTCCAAGGCATGATCAAATCTTTACTTGACATGAGGGATGGTACCACACATTACAACTTTTCAAATAGCAAATGGTGACATTTAAACTTGGCACCAATGGCCATCAATGATGCGGGACCCCCAGTGCGGGCCTCCACTTGGATTTTTCTGTTAGCTACAAATTCCATCTAATGTCCCTCGATGCTCCTTCACCCACCAATAGATGATCCTCATGTTCCACCAAACCAAAAGAAATATGAAGAAAGCCTGTGAACGTACTGATAAGTGAATAAATCCACCTGACAAGGCTTGCACTCATTAAAATCAAGGGGGCCCGATTTGGTCAGGGTGAGGACTCGACAGTTGAAGGAGGAGATCTCGGGGGTGTGCCATTGAGTATGGGGCAATACTCGATCTTGGGATCATTACAGATTCAAATTCCAAATCTTATAGGGAGTGCAAATCACAAATGTAATTCACATAAAAGGGGTTTCCTTATTCGTCTGAAGTGGATTACAGTCAGTTCGCATGGGACTTGGTCCACATACATGCAGGGTGTGATGCATTGAGGGTAATCTAATTACTCACCATTGTTATCCCTCACACATAGCCCTGCGCATCGTATAATCTTCACATGGCGGGCGATGCAGGCTCCTTCTATGTCCTTAACACTGACGCTATTCTTGCAACCCAAGGAAATGATTTCTTAGCTCCCGTGACCAGAACAACCTCCTAGTGAGCATGGAGTTCATCGCATCTCTATCCCAAGTAATGACTGACGATCTGACTGGTGGTGTAGCGAATTATATGCATCCCATGGTAACCCATTAGTGGATATTGTGATCTGAAAGAGACGATGACCATCCTTAGTCACATTGAAGATCTTTTACTGATGGGTGGCGCCGGTTCCAGTTGAGGGATGGTCAAGATGACATATGCCTAGTGAGCAATTAAACACAACCTCTCCTTGTGCAGGCTCCGCTTGTGCAGAGGGCGTCGTCTGTAAAGCTGTCCATGTGATGGTAATCCCATGGCAACAACTTGCGTCCATGCTCCCACCTACATATCCCATTTTTTTATATATATCTATGGAACGCATGGTTCTTGGTGGTAATCTATGAGGCTCTAATGAAAACATCAACGAAGAAATTTGAGTATGGATAGGAGAGCTTTCTGAGTCCGTGAGGGTAGTAGATATTCGTTTTAGGGAGTCCTCTCCCAGAATGTTGTCTGGCTTTCACCGTTTCGTGGGGCATTCTTAGGACTGCCGTCTGCTCGTTCCACCCCGTGTATCATTGGTAGCAAAGCAGCTTGTGGAGCCCGCTCCTTAGATTGATGTTTTCCCTTGGTCGTTAGCTACGACTATCTTAAGAAGGCCACTCGCGGGCTTAGCCCCACAACAACCAGTGCTGTGGATCCCGCTCTCGAGGAAGCTGGCTACCAGCTATCATTTCATGGCGGATGTCACTTGGGTGCTTCCTGCACCCCTCTTCTTGCGCTCCTCATAACATATTTCTTATCTGCAAACACTGCAACTCTCCTTGTAGTCATTCCTAATGACACGCACATCTGCTTCACGGGAGGCATGGGGTTATGGATACACATAGGGAACACCAATAAATATTGACGTATCGTGAGCAGTGATGCTAGTAATTAAGAATCTCTCACGCTTTTAAAGCCAGGGTGCCATGGTTGTGGCATGGGAGGTAGGGACAACGAGGATCATTCCAAATGGAAGGTGTATTGCATTCAGGGTCCGCCAATTTCCCTGGTCATTTCTCCTTTGTGGGTATCATAATGCGAGCGATTTTTGCTTCTACGTTGTTTCTTGACGGCGATCCTATAGAGGCATCCCTCACTTCCCCACCTCGCAGTTATCTTGTATGAAGGGTATGACGACTGAATAATGGGCGGTACCTTTGAATGTCATGTGTCATGGAGGTGGTGAGGGTGGTAAATTTAATTTAAAAGGTAATTGGACAGGGTCCTTAGTGGTCAGAGTTTACAAAAGGGGGGTCATTTAAAGGGTGATTGAAACAAGGATATGTTTAGAAATTGCTCTTAAAGGGAAAATTCAAAGACTTTATTAGAAGGCCTTATTATGATGTCAATTTATGTTTTAATAAGCCTAGTCAATTTTATCTTCTTTGCAGGAAGCTAATTAAAGGTTGTTTAGGTGGCCAACATGTAAATTTTTGTCATGCAGGACCTATCAAATCAAATTAAGGCGAAGGGGGGTTCGTGCATGAATGATGCAGAGAATATGGATGAAGATTTGTAGATACTAAAGCAAAGGATCTACTCGATTGTACGCTAGGAAGGAACTGATTTCTATTAAAAGATTAGATAGCTATGTCATGAGGATCAGGTGTGCAAAATTAAATAGTTGTTTTCCAAGATTAGAGGTAAAGGAAACAACATGCTACCTACCAAGCCAACAAAAGAGGCGATGTTCAAGGATCACCTGCAGGTCCAATCAAAGCAAGGATCTTAATATATAGACAATATATTTAAAGACAACCAAATGGTGGTTAATTCGTTAGACGGACCGAAAAAAAGATGACAACACACCAAAGAGAGACAGTGCCAAGAAAGCCATTGGTTGTCTACTAAAAGCTTGAAGCAAGGGGAGAGGCTGCCTTGTTCTTCACCAGGCGATCATGATTCGTCAAGAGATGTCTCGTCAGATCGGGGATAGCTTACCCATTTCATAATGATTGAAATATGTAAACAAGGAACATTCGACCAACTGAAGAATGAGGTTAGTCTGTCAAACTGAAGGCGGCCTTCAGGCAAGTTCTTGCTACAGTAAAAGGTAAATCGTCAAGAGGAAAAAATTGCTACAACACCTAGGCACTACAAGACAAAATAGGCTAAAGGACAAAGATGAATTTTAAATTACTGAATAATGGGGGGTAGGTGAAACCCTAATGTAATCAAATCTGAGCCACACAATGTAATTCAATCCTATCCATTCATTTAGGCTTTTGAAAACTATAAATAGGGGTCTCCCCCTCATTTGTAAATGGTTGGAGAGCTGATGTAAAGGAATTTTGCAGCAATAGAGAACTAAATTGCATGATTTATGGGTGTTTCTCTTGTGTTTCTTCATTATGCATGCATGGTTCTACTTCCCTATTAGTTTAGTTGTTAGTTTCTTGAGTGGAAGTGATGATGGTGTTTACTGTTACAGTATTTGATGAATTTCCAACTCATGATTTTTATGGTTTGTCGATGATAAATCCCTTTGTAAAGCTAGTCTGAGCTTATTCACTTCATTTCTGTAGCTTAGTTCAATTACATGTTCATGATGTGTGTATGTAATCTAAAAATCTGTAGTCCTTAGAAGATTGCACTGGGTTTGTGTAACTGTAGGTTCCTCTTGGCCAAACAAAACCCAATTTAGGGAGTTTATCTACTATAGCAGCCTCCATGATCACTGTTCATTCATGGTTTCAGATCCAAGAACTTCCTCTCTTCCCTGCCTTTTTTCCCTTTTTTTAATAAGTAACCTAAGCTAAGGTTCATTGCACATTGTAAAGCCAAATTTGAAGTTGAATTGTGAGTTCTAGACTACTGTTTTGAACCTGCAGTAGTTGAGCAACAATTTCTACATCTTAAGAACTCTATTTGGATACCCAACTTCCCATGCTTTGTAACTCATCCATAAGTCTGCCTTGTGATTCCAGTAAATCACATGAATCAACTGAGGTATTCCAAGCACTGTCAAGACCTGGAATTAGAGACCTTGGGATAATGTTCTGCAATTTGATTGTGGAAGATTGTCTTTCAAGAGAGGTGATGCAACTATGCATTACCTGTGTTGAGAAGTGCATGAAAAACACATCAAAAGAACTGGTGCTAGAGGGCTGACATGGTGAGGCTACAAAGCTGAAAGTTGGAAGTTGAAAGAGCACTTTCAAATGAGAACTCTGAGATAGGAAGAACTCTCTATTTGCTGGAATTATTAAATTAGAAAATTCTGAAGGCAAACAAAAGCTGAGTTGGAATGGAGTAACACATGCAAATCAACATCACTCAACTACATGCAGATTTAAATAGAAGGTTGAGAAGACCATTGTAGCAATTTGCATTGGTAGATAAGTGCAGGATCCATAGCATGCACAGGCACAACGAACTAGGATGTCTCACATTCTTGAGAAGGATTGAAAGAGTCTTGTAGGGAGAGATCCCCTTTTGGGAGATATATCAACCCCTGTTTCTTGTAGATATGAAAGAAGAGTTGACAACCATGGAAGCTAAGGAATTCAAAGAGATGATCCAAGAATGTTTGGGAAACAAGAATGGACCAAGATTGGAGGTGATACTAATGTCTACTTGGTGCATATTTCACAATGCACCTCACTCTGAATTCACTTGCTCATCATGCATGAACATTATCACTCAAACCCGAGGTTGTTTGAACAAGTTGGGGCAGCCAACTTTCGATGAGGACGAGTCATCCCATGAGGCGAAAGAGTTGTCAATGTTTGGAGGACATCACACTGAAGATGAACCAAGAAATTTGACACAAGAAGGTGATGGGACAATAGATATAGAGGATCAAAACCAACAAGAAGAAGCTGATTTCAGTAAGATAGCAGAAAGTTGTGATGAAAATTCAGTTAGAGGGGAGTTGGAAGGCCTTTCCTCTATCAGCAAAGAGCAGTCCTCCAATCTAGAAGAGGAGCCATTGGTAGTTGAGGATGGGTCAGCAAAGTCTGTAATAGTGTATGCTAGGGCAGCCAACACAGATGGTGAAAATCAGGAAGAAGAAAAGGTTGACAACCCTGGACAACAAAAAATGATGATGAAGAAATAAGTGAGATCAGATTAGAAGACCTATCCTTCATGAATGAAAATGATCAAGCATCCAAAAATGGAGATTTGGAGGAGTGGGAATAGTCACGTGCCATGGCTATCTATTGCCAGACTCCCTTCCCAAATGATGATGAGGACCCAATAGTGGAGAGATACAACCAGATCGTCTCGAGATTAGCAATGGATTGGTTCAAACTAAGATATCAAGTGGATTTGGAGGTGTTGTTACTCTCGAATTGGTGTAGGCTCCATGATTCATCACACTTAGAGTTCACATGCGAACTATGCCAAAAGACTATTAAACAAGTCGAAGAACAAATGGGGAAGTCAAGTGCGCCACCTCCTACAATTGCTTTCAGGATTGAGCGAGAAATCCAAGAACTTGAATCAAGTTACAACTCAGCTGAAGGTGGTCTTCAAGAAGGTGTTGAGACAACAATAGAAGAAGGACAACAACACAACCTCAAGCTTCTGAACGATGAAGTGGATCAAACCGGAATGCTATCCATAGGACATCAAGAACCTTTCTCTCTTGAAGAGAATTTGTATGCGAGGGATGATAGGCTATATGGAGGACTTCTAGAGGTGGATTTCTCATCATATATTGATCCCCTTGATGGACTAGTGTCCCTTGCAGACTTCTTCCTACTTGAAATTGTCCCACAAAGGTATAGTGACACCGAGGAAGAGCACATTGCAAAAGCAGTCAGTGATGAGGATATACTACTAGAACTCCCAGGCGGTGAAGCATTGGAACCTTCGGAATGGGAGAGGGGTTCCTTCTAAAATGTACAATGATAGTGACCAAGAAGAAATGATTGAACATCCTGGTGAGATGCATGAAATGCAATAAGAAGAAGATAAAGGCAAAGGTGTTTCAATGGATGCCAACAAACATGACATGCTTGGTCAACTGCAAGTTTTAATTGGTGGTCCTTTCACCTTGGTCATTGTTGATCCTCCTTCACATTCAGGGAGCTGCAATAGGATAGATTCGTGCATGTCATTGTCCCATGACATTGAACATCATAAAAATGAAGTTAATAATTGGGGAAGGAGATGGGAGAACACTCTGCCTTTTGAAGACAACAATCAAGTGGAGCCATGGACTACAGAAGACCCATGTGATGAAGTGTTTTTCCTTGAAGAACAACTGATAAGGGCTGCAAGTCCCATTGGTAGATTGGAAGAGCTGTTTGTTGCCCCGTCCTCCCAACCTTATGCAAGCCCAAGATCAGAAATGTTGCACAATCCAGTGCCTCCACTTGAGGCTTCCGATGCAATGATCAACGCCATAGTGATCGTTCTCTACTTTCAAATGATGCCACCTTCACATTATGACATCCAAGTTCTATCCTTCCTTGCCCCTATTAATTTTCATAGTTGTGTTTATCATTTTGATTATGAGAATGAGGGAAGGAAAAATTTCTTATGGATCAACCATGGGTTTGACGAACCTCCTCAACTGTTGATTTTTTGGGATTATGTGATTAAATTTGAATACTGCAATGTTGAACTTCTTTTTTTTGAGTATAAAGATAAATCTATATGGCTTAGAACTGTAATGATTTCCCTATTACTTGTGCATGCATTACAAAATCCAATGGGCGTGAGTGTCAATTTTCCTTGCCTGAACATAGTGCTTTGTAAATATCTTTGTACATAGCCTATTTTGAGTAGTGTAGGTTTCCTATAAATACTCCGCTTTCCTTCTTTCCTTAGGTTAGTTGGTTTGCTGTAAGTTGCTTGATTTAGAGTAGTTTCTTTGTTGTTTGCTTTCGTTGTCCTGCTTTGGTTAGTTTAGGTGTTTTCTTTTCATTTGCTTCTGTTTGCTTTTTATTTTCTTTCTCTTTGTTGCTACTTTGCTCGGGGTCCCTCTGCTTTTTAGCTGGGAACATTTGTGCACACAACGACCATACTTATTGCCTAGGGATGTTCTACATATTTCTTTGTTAAACTCTAAGAAAGTTTGCAGAGTGGATGGTGGGGGTCTTCTGTTGGTGTCAAGTGATCCAAATGTTTGATTCGAAGAGGATAATTCATTGGTTGGTCTCACACATCTTAAGAATCCAGAGGTCACTATAGGTCCTTTGTGAAGTCTAGTTAAGTGAAAAATCTAAAATTTTTCTTTAGCACCACTGTGATTCTCAACCCTGAGTGCGAGCTTCATTACTTGCGGGTTGAAATAAAAGAACTGAAAAGAGAAGAATCAAAAGAAATAAAAGAAAGAAAGAAAAATATTGAAAATCAAAGGAAAAGAAAATTCAACTTTTCAGGGGGATCCGAGCAACTCTACTAGGGCTATGGACACCCGGCTAGCAGTAGAGAAATGTTCGGGAGAATCATAGCGACAACCTGGTCGGGGCTATAGACACTTGACTGGAAGCGAGGCAATGTACCATATTCTTTTGGAGTTGGAATAAACTATGTAGCTTAACTAGACAGAGCTTGGGTTCCTATAGTAGCTGAAGGATGGGAATTAACGCATATGCACACACTTGGATTTTCAGCATACTAAGGGTTGGGTTGACTAGTGGTTTTGATCCTTTGGTTGAGCATTTGGTTTGTTTGCTCTAGTGTGAAGATTATAACCAAAGATTATGGGTTCATGATTCCATTTTGTCATCAAAATGCTCTAGAGCACTTCCCTAGCGAGTCACCATTTGTTGTGCATGTTTTGCACACACACCCCGCCATGGGAAGGGACCCCCTCTTTTTCTTGGATCAGGTCGTTTTGAACTCGTCTCATTTTACGTGCCTCTGTTTCCATGCCCAAGTTGGCCATATGCCTAAGAATGATCAATTTCATATTGGTCAAGATCACCTAGCCAAGTTTCACTAAGTCATTTGTTCCTGGCGGGCTGGGTCCTAGATTCTTCCGTTCGCTTTTTGCCCAGCGTCTGTTGACCCTTGTGGACCTGCGTACACGGGTTTCCCTTGGTTGTTCACCATTTCGCTCTGTCATTTACCTGCGACCAAGCCCTGATATCTACCTGAAGTGCATACCTCACACTCATGTTTTCCGCTATGTCTTTCATGCTCTGCGGACCCGCTCTTGCTGGTCACCCCAGACGGGACTCTGTTCCTATTTCGCCATTTGCGCAATAGCCGATCTTTGACATCCGCCTGCACAACGGGCTCCGCAGTTGGTCCCTCCATATTTTCTGTAGCCACAAAACTAACCTACCCTATTGTTTCAAAATGCCTAAGTCCTAAACGTTTGTGGGTCTTTTCGCGCATTTTTCCCCTACCCAATCTTCATCGCCTAATGACTAAGCGCTATTACATCTATGTTCCTCGGCGGGTACTCCTTCGCGGGCCACCGTCTGCGGGAGGTTGTCACCCCAATGCCATTCACAACGAAAAACCTTTGATGCCTTCCCACTACACAGGCTCGTGACTCACCAGTGCCGTCATCCTCTTGTGGGCCCCACCATGGTCTCTGCCATCCATAATCCTGCTATTACAAAAAATGAAAGTCACCCGCGACACTCACACGCCTCATTCCCGTGCACTAACTTCGTTGATTTCGAAGGATGTTCCTAACGATATCCTCAAGTCACCCCCCTCCAATGCATGATCAAATCTTTACTTGACACAAGGGATGGTACCACACATTACAACTTTTCACCTAGAAAATGGTGACATTTAAACTTGGTGCCAGTGGCCATCAATGATATGGTACCCACAGTGTGGGCCTTTGCTTGGCTTTTGCTGTTATCTACGACTTCCATCTAATGTCCCTCTGTGCTCCTTCACCCACCAAATGAATGATCCTCATGTTGCACCAAACCAAAAGCAATATGAAGAAAGCCTATGAACATACTGATAAGCGAATAAATCCACCCGGCAAGGCCTGCGCTCATTGAAATCAAGTGGGACTGATCTGGTCGGGGTGAGGACTCAGCAGTTGGAGGAGATCTCGGGGGTGTGCCATTAAGTGTGGGGTCATACTCGATCTTGGGATCATTATGGATTTAAATTCCAAATATTATAGGGAGTGCAAATCACAAATGTAATTCACACAAAAGGGGTTGCCTTATCAGTCTGAAGTGGATTACAATCAGCCCGCACGAGACTTGGTCCACATACATGCAGAGTGCGGCACATTGAGGGTAATCCAATTACTTGCCATTATTATCCCTCACAAATGGCCTTGCACATCATATAATCTTCACATGGTGAGCGATGCAGGCTCCTTCTATTTCCTTAACACTGACGTTGTTCTTGCCACCTAAGGAAATGATTTCTTAGCTCCTGCAACCAGAGCAACCTCCTAGTGAGCATGGAGTTCATCGCATCTCTATCCCAAGTAATGACTGATGATATGACTAGTGGCGTAGCAAATTATATGCATCCCATGGCAACCCATTAGTGGATATTGTAATATGAAAGGGCTGATGAACATCCTTACTCACATTGAAGATCTTTTACTGATGGGTGGTGCCGGTTCCAATTAAGGGACGGTCGAGACGACGTATGCCTAGAGAGAAATTGAATGCAACCTCTCCTCATGTGGGCTCTACTTGTGCGGAGGGCATCATCTCTAAATCTATCTGTGTGATGGTAATCCCTTGGTGGCAACCTATGTCCATGTTCCCACCTGCATATCCCATTTGTTTATATATATCTGCAGAACACATGTTTCTTGGTGGTAATCTATGAGGCTTTGATGAAAACATCAACAAAGAAATTTGAGTATGGAGTGGAGAGATTTCTAAGTCCGCGAGGGTAATAGATATTTGTTTCGTTGGAGTACTCTCCTGGAATGCTATCTGGCTTTCACCGTTTCGTGCAGCATTCTTAGCACCGCCGTCTTCTCGTTCTACCCCGCGTATCATTGTAAGAAAAGTGGCTTGTGGAGCCCACTCCTTGGATTGACATTTTCCCTTGGCCGTTAGCTATGACTTTCTTAAGAAGGCCACCTGCTGGCTTAGCCCTGTGACAACTAGCGTTGCAGATCCCTCTCTTAGGGAAGTTGGCTACCCGCTGTCATTTTTCGTGGCAGATGTTGCTTGGGTGCTTCCCGCGCCCCTCTTCCTGTGCTACTCGTAAATGATTTATTCTCTGTAGATGCTCTCCTTGTAGTCATTCCCAATGACACTTACACACATCTGCTTCGTGGGAGGCATGGGGTTATGCATACACGTAGGGATCACCAAAAAATATTGACGTATCATGAGCAATGATGCTGGTAATTAAGACTCCCTCATGCTTTTAAAGCCAGGGTGCCATGGCTGTGGCATGGGAGGTAGGGACGACGAGGATCATTCAAAATGGTGGGTGTATTGCATTCAGGTTCTGCCGATTTCCCCGATGGTTTCTCCTTTGTGAGTATCGTAACACGGGCGACTCTCGCTTCTATGTTGTTCCCTGACAGAGATCCTATGGAGGTATCACACACTTCCCCACCTTGCGGCTATCTCATATGTAGGGTCCGATGACTGAATAATTGGGGGTACCTTTGGATTTCACGTGTCATGGAGGCACTAAGGGTGGTAAATTTAATTTAAAAGGGAATTGGACAGGCTCCTCAGTGGTTAGAGTTTACAAAAGGGGGGTCATTTAAAGGGTGATTGAAATAAGGATATGTTTCAAAACAACTCTTAAAGGGAAAATTCAAAAAAATTATTAGAAGGCCTTATTATGATGTCAATTTATGTTTTAATAAGCCTAGTCAATTTTATCTTATGTGCAGGAAGCTAATTAAAGGTTGTTTAGGTGGCCAGCATGTAAATGTTTTTCATGCAAGACCTATCAAATCAAATTAAGGCGAAGGGGGGTTCGTGCATGAATGATGCAGAGAATATGGATGAAGATTTGTAGATACTAAAGCAAAGGATCTACTCAATTGTATGCTAGGAAGGAACTGATTTCTATTAAAATATTAGATAGCTATGCCATGAGGATTAGGTGTACAAAATTAAAGAGTTGTTTTCCAAGATTAGATGTAAAGGAAACAACATGCTACCTACCAAGCCAACAAAAGAGGCGATGTTCAAGGATCACCTACAGGTCCAGTCAAAGCAAGGATCTTAATATATAGACAATATATTTAAAGACAACCAAATGGTGGTTAATTCGTTAGACGGACTGACAAAAAGATGACAACACACCAAAGAGAGACAGTGCCAAGAAAGCCATTGGCTGTCTACTAAAAGCCTGAAGTAAGGGGAGAGGCTGCCTTGTTCTTCACCAGGCGATCATGATCCGTTAAGAGATGTCTCGTCAGATTAGGGATAGCTTACCCATTTCATAATGATTGAAATATGTAAACAAGGCACATCCAACCAACTGAAGAATGAGGTTAGTCCGTCAAACTGAAGGCGACCTTCAGGAAAGTTCTTGCTATAGTAAAAGGGAAATTGACAAGAGGAAAAAATTGCTACAACACCTAGGCACTACAAGACAAAATAGGATAAAGGACAAAGATGAATTTTATATTACTGAATAATGGGGGGTAGGTGAAACTCTAATGTAATCAAATTTGAGCCACACAATGTAATTCAATCCTAGCCATTCATTTGGGCTTTTGAAAACTATAAATAGGGGTCTCCCCCTCATTTGTAAATGGTTGGAGAGCTAATGTAAAGGAATTCTGCAGCAATAGAGAGCTAAATTGCATGATTTATGGGTGTTTCTCTCGTGTTTCTTCATTATGCATGCATGGTTCTACTTCCCTATTATTTTAGTTGTTAGTTTCTTGAGTGGAAGTGATGATGGTGTTTGCTGTTATAGTATTTGATGAATTTCTAGCTCATGCTTTTTGTGATTTGTTGATGACAAATCACTTTGTAAAGCTAGTCTGAGCTTATTCACTTCATTTCTGCAACTTAGTTCAATTACATGTTTATGATGTGTGTATGTAATTTGAAAATCTATAGACCTTAGAAGATTGCATTGGTTTTGTGTAAGTATAGGTTCTTCTTGGCCAAAAAAAACCTAGTTTAGGGAGTTTGTCTACTATAGTAGCCTCCATGATCACTGTTCATTCATGGTTTTAGATCCAGGAACTTCCTCTCTTCCCTGCCCTTTTCCCATTTTTTAATAATTAACCTAAGCTAAGCTTCATTGCACATTGTAAAGCCAAATCTGAAGTTGAATTGTGAGTTCTAGACTACTGTTTTGAACCTACATCAGTTGAGGAACAATTTTGTACATCCTAAGAACTCCATTTGTAGACCCAACTTCCCACGCTTTGTAACTCATCTGTAAGTCTGCCTTGTGATTCCAGAAAATCACATGAATCAACTGAGGTATTCCAAGCACTATCAAGACCTGACATTAGAGACCTTGGGATAGTGTTCTACAATTTGATTGTGGAAGATTGTCTTTGAAGAGAGGTGATGCACCTATGCATTACCTGTGTTGAGAAGTGCATGAAAAACACATGAACAAAGACCAATGGAAAAAGATAAAAGGAAAAATATTTTGGGTCAACATGGAAGAGACAAGAATGTCTCGATGCCTTGTGTCATCACCAAAAGGAAAACACAAGTCAAATGGAAAAAAGATAAAAGGAAAAAGCTTTTGGGTCAACATGGAAGAGACATGAATTTCTCGATGCATTGTGTCATCCACAAAGGAAAACACAAGACAAATGAAAAAAAATGTTTACAACATAGAGAAGAATGAAGGTACAAATAGAGGAATGTCACAATGAGAAAGATACATCAAACAAAAAAACATATGCAATCACATTACGCACATGCAATCACACAAAAGAAATAATGTGAAAGACTAGTAAGGCACATGCAAGTCAAACTAAAGCAGGTCATTTGCATCCCAATCGTGTTCCTTGTATACCAAAGGCGAACAACTAGCCAAAGGGATAATATCAAGTGTCGAACTAGGGCCTTCACCAAGTTTAACACTCTTCTTAGGAGAAATATTGTTTGAGCTCATGGAAGAGGAAAATAATGTATTCAATTCATTATGCACCTCCTCATTAATTTTATTAATCTCCTCATCATCATCTAAATTAATCACAACAAGAGGTCGAATGATAATGTATAAAGAAGGGTTTAGCTCTTGTTGCAGTTATGCTATAGGATCTTTTTATTTCTGTGAAGGGGGAGACTCAATATGCATTGCTTTAGTCAAGTTTGGATTTTGATTTTCTTTGTTTATTTCTTTGTTTAACCTTTGAGCAAGGGCATGCCATCTATGCCTATGCTCCTAGCAACTCTATTTCTTTTAGTTCAATTTTCAATTTATGTTTGTGTAGGAGTGGGTTGATTAACCATAGGTTTCTTTTCTTCCTTAAGGGGAGGAAAAGAAAACATGGAAGGTTGTTCAACCACTTTCTCTTTAACTTTGTAAACTTGTTTTATTCTAGGAGGTGTGACATGATTTTTTTCGTTATCTCTTGGTCTTTTGTAGGAAGTAGGTGAAGGTTCTTTCTTAGGTGGGTCTTGGTTAAATTTGGAATTTTGTTAGCTTCATTGTTTCATCAATGACGGTAGGATTAGTCGTTGATTGAGCCATGTTTTGAAGGGATAGTTTTTCTATGCACCTTTCCTTGAAATTTTGATAGGATTTGAAAAAGAAGTCTTTTTGTGGTTTGATAGGTTCCATAGGTTCGGGCTAAAATAAATCTAATGAAAAGTTTCCATGGGAAGACAAAGGGTTAAAGCCATTATGATGCATAGTGAAAATTTCATTTTCAAAGGGAAACTTTAAGCATTATGTACAACCGAAGGGACTGCATTCATGGAGCAAAGCCATGGATAGCCTAGCTTCACATGAAATTGGTCCGATTGTGGGATGATAGAGAATGAGACATCTAATGTTTTCAGTCCTATTTGTAAAGGAAGACTGATCGATCTCTTCATAGGGAAAGTGAAACCGTTATGCATCTTAATCCATGCTTTTGGTTTATCATATATATCAAGTGATAGAGTTCATGCAGAAGTAAGAATTCCTCTATGATCACATTCTCCCCATAGATGGGATCTATTAATATCCCATTAGTGGGCTTGTCATAGATTCAATCGACTATGTAAAGAGGACCATCAGGTGCATGTTTAAGTATATCTTGTGAGGAGGAAAAAATCTCAATAGGCTTTTTAGTTTGGACCTTACGAGGAATAACGTCTATCACTCCTACCATATCATCCATAAGATCATTATCTATAGAATCATGTTGAATAGTATGATTGTTATCATCATTCGTATCAACATTCTTCACATCATTCTTTGTAGTTTTGCTAGCTTTGAAAAATGAAATGTTATGATTAGGCATAGGGTTGGTAAAGATTTGCATGTTTTGATTAGGAGGGGCAACAAATTTATTTTCTTGATCATTAACACCTCTAATGGAAAGCCAACCAGAATCAATGAGGTCTTGCACAAGATGTTTAAGATGCTTGCAATGTTTCATATTGTGTCCATTTTGTCGGTGATAATGACAGTAAGAATTTTATCCATAGTTTGCGTGTAATGGTTTTATTAGGATTGAGAGTTTTAACGGGAGGCAAGGTAATCATTTTATGTTCTAAGATTTTTTTCATTGTATTGTGAAGGGTATCGGGTAAGGGAGTGAGTTTCCTTTTTCAGGTCCCCATAGCTAAAGGGTATCGTTGCTTTAACAATAGCTACCTGGTTATTGACATTTTGAGTTGTTTTCTGAGGGGGATTGAATTGAAGGAAGCCTTTATTCTATTTTCTAAAAGGTTGAGAATTATTTTGGTTTGTAGACTTGGACTTCTTAGTACAGATAGAAGTGGATTTTGCATCTTGACTACTAACCAAATTTTGATAATCATGGAGGGTAGTACATAAGTGCATGAAGGAGGGGAATTTCATCATAGTAAGTTTATCTTGTGTCTTACTTTTCCAATTCTTTATGAACATATTTTGAAGGTGAGGGTTGGGAACCTTGACATCAATTTGGGAATAAAGCAATTGGTAGTGCGAGATAAATTCGGTAATTTTTTCTTCTTTTTGCTTACATGTCATCAAATCAGACAAGGTCATTTTAGGAGTCATATTCAATTGGAAATGGTTTGTAAATGCCTCAAAAAGTTCATTGAATGAAAAAATTGAGTTGTTCGGAAATGAAGAGAACCATTCCAAGGAAGTATCTTTCAAGGACCTAGGGAAAAGCTTAGCCAAGAGTTTATCATTAAGAATAAAGTCACTACATAAGGCAGTATAAGTGGAAACATGGTTAGAAGGATCCCCTTTCCCCCCATATTTATTGAATCTAGGCACCTTTACATCTTGTGGAATCGATGTTCGCAATATCTCCAAGGATAAGGGACTGCTTTTGACATAATATGTAGGTGGGCCATTTTGATTTTGATTGATGGTGGAAACTTGCTTTTGAAGGGATGAGTAGTTTGCAAAAGTTGATTTATGAGAGGGTCATTGCTTGTATTATGAGATGGAGGTGAAAAAGGTGAAGGGGTGTATGTGTTTGAGGGACAAGTGAATGGAATGCTTAGAGGTGGTAAGGTGGTAGGAAATATGACGGGCGATGCCACAAAGGTATTAGGGATGCTAGTGGAAATACCCAAGGGAGGAATCACATTACTAGTCGGTTGCATTGCTGTTGTAACTTGAGGGTTCACATAGGTAGGAATAAAGGAAATTATTGTGGGAGGAGGAATTTTAATTCCTCCTTGGCTTGTGACGTTGTTTGAGGTTAAAGGACTAGTGGTTGAGGTAAGGTGTTTTCCAAAGATCTAAACTATGTTACACACAAGGTCAAGTCCGTCTTCACTTTCAAGCATACAATGGATGTTATCTATGGTAGGGATGGTAGTAGTTGAAATTTTGTCATTGATCACTTGATGTTGTAGGTTTGCTAAGTCTTCATGAATTTGTATTATTTTTTCTTTCAGAATACTAGCAACCATTGTTTCAACATGTGTTACACTGCTTGAAGGCAAAGAGTTGTTAAGGGTATGGTCCATCCCTAGTGAACTAGTGTCAATACTAGGAGTGAAAGAGATAGATAATCCAAGATCCATGAAAATTGTGCTATCGTGGGATGACATGAGTCTCGAACTTTGTCTCACTAAAGTATTAGCAATAGGACACCAAGTAGAAATGCTCATGCAAGGGATACTAAATGCAAGATGAATACAATTGCAATTTAAGGTAAATACAATGAAATGAATATAACAAAAACTCTGTAAACTAAAACAGAAAGTTATCAATAACAAATAGGAGCACAAAAATAGAGTTTTCAATTCTAGAAAACACAGTTCATAATCTACATTGGGACTAAATCACCCAGAGGGGCGACTGAGTCCTATTGAAGATTCTTTTTCACAAATTTTCAAAAAAATTTAAATGATTTTTATGCTTTTTGATTTGAATGATCTGTAGAGTAAATGGAAATGTAGTTTTTAGATGATTTTCAATGATTTGAGATGCAAAAATGCAACTTATATGCACTTTCACTAATGTAGGAATTAAAAACCCTAGAATGCCAATTAACTAATACAAACCATAATGCAAAGTTAATGAAAGAAAGATCTAGGATGATAATGCACTCAAAATCAAAATGATGATGTTCTAAATGTAGGTTCACCAAAATGAAATAACTAAAAATGGATTTGGTTTCTTATGGTTTAGGACATAGAGAAAACACATCTCCCAATCATTTCATTGAAGGGAAACCCTAGAGATCTCAATCTTAGATATATGAAAAGGAGAAAGAGATCTTGCAATAGGGCCATCCTTGGGTCTGATTGTAAAATAGTGAGGGGTTCAGCATCAAGCTAAGGCTTGGAAAGACTAATGAAATGAAAGATCTAATTTTTAACCCTAATATGGTGCAATACTTTACTAAATGACCTAAAAATGTATGTAAATCAAAACAAAAAAACTACAAGATAAAAGGTGTGCACCTAGAAACCTTAAGAAGACTGGATGAAGGTCTGAAATAATGAAAACACTAATTTTAAAGCCTACTAGGACTCATATGCGAGTTTGGGCGGTTTATTCCTAGATTAAGGTTTTTGGGTAGAAACTATAATTTGTGAAAAGGGTGTCTGAAACTGCAATTTTTTTTGAAAATGACCTATACTAGGACTCATATCCCAGAACTGGTGTATCACTCCACTTAGGATTTTTTGGAAATTCAAAGTCTGAATCTGCTCCTCAATTTCTACTCTATCCTTTCCAATTGATTTTTGGATCTGAAACCCTAATTTGCAACCTCTAGAAGTCTTCCAATGATCTTCAATGCAAGGTGACAACTTTGACAACTTTGAACAATTTGAAAACTTTCTCCAAAATTTCTCTTTAATGTGTCTTTAACCTAAACCTGCAAATCACACACTAAAGAGGGAATTTTTTTGTTTTGTTAGTAGAAAGGGGTTTGCCTTGGTCAAACCCCGTTTTGGTAATCAAACCTTGAAATGAAAATGAAATAGGAATGGGGAATGATGAATGAACAAATTAATATTTTGCAACTCAACAAACTCTAGCAATAAAGTGCTGCAAATATGTATGAAGTGGCTCCAATGGATGTGGATCTTGGATCTTTCTTGAGTGGGATAGATCTTGACTTGAATGCTAGGTTGAATCATGAAACCCTACATCACAATTATTAGCTCAAAGACAAACATGATGTGCATGAAGACTTTGACATGATGCTTGATGCTTGAATAATGCTCTAAAACACTTCATAATCAGCTCTTGAATGCTCTTGTAAACACTTGAATTCTCTTGTGAACTTAAAATTGCTATAAGGATGCTCATTCAACTTTCTAGGTGTAAAATGAGTAAAAGAAACTTGTATTTATACTTGATTATGCCTAATTTCCTAAAATTACAACACTACAAGTCGACATCAGATCTAAGAGGATGAAATCCTGCCAAAAATTTGAATTAATTTTAATTTTGGGCCACATGGAACTCATATGCCCAAGGTGGCATATGAGTCCCATTAGGCATAAATTATGGGACCATTTTCAAAAATACTTAGAAAGGTGTAAAATCTAGATCGAGACCGAAAAGCATGGTGAGACTCATATGCCCAAGGTGGTGAATGAGTCCCAGATCACTAAATCTAGGCCACACAACCTAAAAACACTTGAATTATGACTGTATGTTGATTTATGTCAAGATTATCCTTGAAAAGATGCATTAAATGAGGCTTGTGAATGCAAAATAAGGCCAATTAAAGCATAAAGAGGCCCAATTATTCAATAAAACCCTAGAAAAGTGTGAAAGTGTGCTACAACACTTTACAACACTCCAAATAAGGTACAATTAAGTTCATTTAGTTCACAAGGGCCCGATACCTAATGTGAATATGTTAGACATATTACAACACTAAATCAAGGCCATGCTAGGGAGTACTTTTTCTGTCATTACAAAAATATTGAAACATGATACCATTGATATAACCATTCATCATTTTTTTTGCATTCACTAGCCTTATGACTGAATCTTTTGCATATAAAACATTGACTGGGAAATGAATGAACATTTTGATTCATTATGCTTCTACATTCCACAGCCTTATGTCCAAATTTTTTGTAGGAATAACAAAAACCATTAAAAGATGGGTACCTTTATGCATTTGGTTGTCTAAGTGGTGGTCTTTTGAAGTCTTTCCTTTGATTCCAGATCTACTTGCCATTGTTCTTCTTGTCCTCAATCTTCTTTTCAGTCTTTTCTGGAGTTTGATTTGTCTTTGAGATTTCAACTTTTTCAAACCCTAATCCTTATTTGTCTTTAGATCCCTTATGATTTGCAATCATCTCATTAAGAATTGTAGTGCTCTTCTTGAATCTTTGTTTTCTCCAGATCTGATCTCAAGGTTACAACTTATTGTTCAAGATTTAAGCATTCTTCATATTTATCTTTTAGTTTAGCATTCAGGAAATCTTCCACTCTTTTAGTTTCTTCAATTTGCAATGTCAGGATAGGAATGATCTCATTTGATTGCTTGAGCTCTTTGATCCTATCTATGGTTTTCTTGAGTTTCTCTCTTAGTATCTTAATGCATTCATCTACATCACTAAGATCCTTTTTCATAGCTCTATTCTTAAATTCCACTTTATCCAAATCATCTAGGGAAGATTTGAGTTCTCGTTCCATATCAACAATGCAGTCTTCTTCAGTAAATCATACCATAGGAAAATGATACTTGCTTTTAGCCATGTGTTCAATTCCAAGATCTACCTCAGTGATCAAACCAAATGAAGGAGCCAATATTTGATACCAATTGTTGAACACCTAGAATACTAAGAGGGGGGTGAATCAATATTCTCTAAAACCACTTAAACATTCATTCCATTTATCATATTCAATTTACAGTAAGGAAAGAAACCATGAAAAAAATAGTCAAAGCATATAACACATGAACAAAATAATTTTATGTGGAAAACTCAAAAAGGGAAAAACCATGGTGAGGATTAGCCCACAATATATTATAACCTATTATAAGATATTATAGAAAGGCTCACTGCCAGATGGAATGACTTCCCACACAAAGAAATAAAGATAGAAGAAAGGGGTTGGCTCACTACCAATATTTGAATTGCTACAAATGCATCTACAATATGCAGAAAATATAGTTCCCCTGAAGCTCAAAACATGAAATCAACACACTTCATACTATTCTACTCTAACACTCTGCTCTACTCTGCATTGACATCACATTCCCATTCCTTTCCTAGGAATTCACACAAACAATTTAATCATCTATTATCATCATCACAACATCGAAAATGAACTTACATTTATACCTTTTATATTCGAAACCACTTACAACATCAATTACGTCGGCCTAATTAGATGTATCATTCAAAACAATAACTTTTTGTCTTAAGATTAAACATGCACGCTCCACGTTTTATTTCAAAACTTGTAACACATCAAATAGGTTATCATGGACCTATAACAGCTCCACATAACCGATCAACACTTCCTTTAACTCCACATAGACCCAAACATACTAGGTCGACACTTTTGGTGAACAACACCAAAATACATCAACTAATTATCCTCAAATCAACACGCAAACCTTCAAACTACACAATTATTGGAACATAGATGCAACTTACACCTATAAAAACTTCCACAAATCTAAAATACAAGATATTCTTTTATGGAGGAAAGTGAGCCAATCCAAATAGGTACCTTGTATAGGAAACTCTGCCATCGACAAACCCAATATACAGTCACTCATAACATCAATAGTGAAATTCAAAACAACATGAAACTTTGGATTTAGACTCCTCTATCATCCAACAAAATTTCCTTAGAACCACAGAGAAAAATACTTCAAGGCGGATCAATGCGGACCAAAAACCAGATGCCTAGAGCACTAAAAACTATTGTTCTACATGTAATTAGATATTTAACATAACTATTATGCACCAGACCAAGATAGTTGCATCTTCATATAGGTTTACCATCACTTCAATCACTTATATGCACTAGACCAACTACACATCAATCTTCACATCACATCACAATGTTGACATCAATGACAATATTGTATCTACACAATGTATATCTCATGATCATGTTGCCAACAAGCATATCAATGAAAATCTAATGATAATCTTCTTAAAATTCCAAAAAAAACAAAGTGGATCCAAAATTTAATGTGAAATTTCACTTGGGTATGTGATTTTTGATGCTACAGTATGCCCCCAGTTACTGAGCTTATGACCCTAAGTGATATGCTACCCTAAAGTACATAAATGGAATAGTATAATAAAATAACATCATAAGTATGCCCAAAAAATACTATATAGGATGAAACTCAAGTTATTTGAATGGAGTGATTATACCCTTAGGTTGAGAACCTAGAATTAAATGTTAATCAACAAAAGTCTAAATGAAAATAAATGCTAGAATAACATATAAACTCTACACGAAAGAAATATTAGGTTAATATAACTTACAAAACAATAATATTAGCAACTAATATAGGCTAATATATATTAAGCATACATAAAAGGAAACAAAAACACTAAAAAAGGCATAAGAAGATAAAGATATGAAGAGAGAGGCACTCTCACAACATTCTCTATTGTTAGGAAAATGCAATGTATTGTTTAAGGACTAGCATGATTTGTAGCAGCTAGGAATCATACAATACATTCATGGATCACAAGCACTAGCAAACCAAGTTGTAGGGTGACCATGAAAGGTGCAAAATGTGGGCCATATGAAGTGCACAAGATATTGATATCTATTGATATGTGGCTCATATGGTACTATAAAGTAGGACATATGAAGTGCACAAGATAGTAAAATCCATTTCGAGGTGGTTCATATGCTACCAAAAGTAAGCCATATGAATTTGTTGTCACATGAAATTGCACACTATTGAACATGGGGTTTAACATTCCAATGACACAATGGAAGTGACCTCAAGGTATGGGACCTTGCGTATTGAGGTTGAATCTTTAGAGAAGGCCGAATTCCTCTTCAAAACTAGATGCAATGATATTGGTCCAACCCAACATCGATAAACTCTATACTAACCCTAAACTATGAATTACAGGAGGAAAAGTGAGAAGGAGGATGCTAAAAATAGGGAAAATGTTGATGCCCCTAGCTTTAAAGTGTTTCTTCCTACTTTTTGCATAGCGTATTAATATAACCATTGATAAACTCACACAATTCTCTATTTCACCAAATTCATATGAAAGAAAGAAGGGCTAGGAGTCTGAAAGATCAAATGGGTAGATATTACCCACAATCAACACTTACAACAAATTAGCACCATCAAGCAACCTACAAAACCAATGAAATTTCATGCATGCATAGAGGAACCAAGAGTTACACAAGATACAAGCATTGAGAAGAGGCAAACTATTGATCGATTTATTAACATAGAGGAATGGAAGCCAATCTTACAGTTGCAGAAAATGTAAAATACATGATCTACAAGAGAAAATATTGGGAAAAACCCAAAGGAAGAACCACTTGGAATTATTACAAGTGTTGCTTTTAAAGTGAAAGCATAACTAAAAACCACCAACCAAACCCTAACCCTAACTTGGGTTAGCAAGGTCTGATTAGGGAAGATTGAGGAGCTCCATCCATGAAATTTGTGTTGGAGGAAACCTAGATGTGCACACTATACCCAACAATGAACTTTGTACCAAAAGCCCCCAAAATACCCCTATGAAAACAACGATTTGGGCATGGGGTAAGAAAGGGAGGACAATAATAAATAATAAATGAGCATGAGAACCCATAAGATCATGTGCAAAATCCAAGAAGTGCAATAAATTATGTCCTTGAAGCCCTAATCAAAACAAGTAGATGAGAAGGTCACTCAATCATTAATGGCACTGACCCAAGAAACACGAGAAATTGTGGAAAGATGGGGATGTCGGGCTTGAAAAGAACCTTTGTCCACTCATGAAATAAATGGTTTGGATCCCCAAAAATGTTGATGTCAGAGGTTGGGTGTCTGGCCTACCTCATACCTCCTACTACATGTTAAGAAGCAGAAGACCGAAGTCACAAATCCACAAAAATTGGAACCTATCGGGGGTTGGGGATTGGATAGCTTACCTCATACTGATGAATGGTAAGAGGTAAGGTGAAACCCAAACCTTTGAAATCCAAAAATCTAACACAGCCAAATTTTGATGGAAGGAGTTAAGGATAAAGGAGGGAGGTGAGAGAATGAAGGGAAGGTAAAAGTGGGAAACTTGATCTCTAACCACCAAAATGTGAGATTGGGAGTCAAGGGAAGAGGCTACCTCTTACCGATTAAAAGGTAAGGAGACACCCCGATGTCCAATTCCCAAAGACCATCATTGGAAATTGAAGGCTAGAAGGAGGAGATGAGTGAAAAGTAGAAGAAAGGTGAGTGGTAAGAGAAAATCCCGACCTCCAAAGTACTAAATGCAACACTTAGGCACATTTTTAAACGACTTAGTCAAAATTTGAGGGTCAGGGGGAGGCTTAAAAATTACAAGGAGGGAGTGGTAATGCTTAAGGGGTAATGCCAAAATATGATGCTCGAAACCCTTAGAAGGAAAGGGGAAGAAGGTGGAAAAGGTAGAAGATCGGGGTCGATGAAGGAAGCATGCTTGGAAAGAGGGAAGTGATAGCTCAAAGACTCTAAGCACCTAGACTTAGGAAAATTTAGAATTTTTTCAAGGGAGACTCATGTATTATGACCCATGTGAGATCTCTTGGATTGGTTTTCAACGATGGGTCATAAGGGTGGCATGAAATGACAACATTCTTGGCAACTTCTGTGGAATGATTTCCTGCTAATCATGGAATCCAATAGCCTTGGATATCCATTGGGCATGGAGTCATGAGTAATATTGAACAATTGGGCCTCCTAAGTCTAAAAAAGAACATGTGTAAGCCTACACTTGGAGGGAAACAAAAATATGGAAACATACATTCCCTTAAGGAGAATACAGGGTGTGCAAAGTCACTTCTTGGGAAAATAACAAGGCTAATATGTATAGAAAAAATGGAGAAAAATATTTTCTTAAACAAAACCATTTACTAGTTCTCTAAAGTAGCTTCCCTTTCTCATTAACCTACAATGATTCACGTGCTTCTGAGTAGCTAAGGGAAGGTGGAGGTTTAACACATTCTCAACCAACTACTGCAACATCTCTTGGAGAAAGAGGGAAAACCCACTTATCTCCTCATGCTAGTCATACATACTATTGCTTTGAAATACATAAGTAGGATAAATGAATTCCTCCTTAGTTGGAACCTCATGCATGAGTGCAAGCATGGCTTATGATATTCTGGTGGCCTCCATCCAAGAAAGATGTCTAAAAGGACATCCGCTTGAAAGGATAAAATCTGAGCTCTCCCTACTAGTTTCATGTTTATGTATTTCTTCTTCATCATTTTGTTGGCTTGTGGAAAACACCTCTTGTGATTGTTTTGGCAAAAGAATTTAGAGATTTTTTCCTTATGTTCTTATTGCTCATAATTTTCTCCTTCCAGAGGTGTTGAATTACCATCCAATCTTGAACAAAAGGCCTCTAAGTCACCCCAAAATAATTCTTCCTCAGCCTTGGTGGTACTTGCAAAATCCATGACCATTCCCACAAATTTTTCCTTCTAAGCCTCTGTGTTTCCTCCTTTTTGTCTGTTTAGGGTTCAAAAATTGCATAAAGGGATTAAACCCTTGTATCCTAAAACCCTAACCATTGGCGTGAACTTTTTTCCTAAAATCATGTTGACCTCTTGTGCTCGGTTCCTAGCCATTCAAGTTATAACTTATGTCTAGGAGGTCATGTGTTCACCGACCCCTTTACCTTGTCTTTCCGGTCGCCACCCCATTTAAATTATTTAATCTTTTCCTACGTCACAGTTCTTTAATATTTTTTCATCCCCCTTAAGTCCTTTTACCTAAGGCAGCCCCCCTGTAAATCATGACTTATACACATGTGCATATTAACTCTTTATGTATGTAGGTTGGCCCTTGATCGAATGGCAGATGATAAGGTAAAAGTCCTGACTACATCTTGGCCATTCCCCGCGCACCTTGCACAAATAAAATATTGTTTTCCAAAAAGTAGTAGGGTTGGTGGGTGGTGGACATGTGTATTGTTGCAGGTGTGGGCTTGGTCTCCACTCATATGCCTGGCATTAAGAGTTTTTGATCGATGGTGGAGATGCGATGCTGATATTTGATCTCAGCCATTCCCCATGCACCCTGTAGGAATAAAATATTCATTAAAGAAAAGTTGCAGGGTTAGTGGGCTAGTGGCGCATGTCCTTGGTGGGACTGGTGGTGGCGGTTATTGCGTTAGTGAATGGTGATGTCACGGTGATGGTTGGAAGGGATCAACGGTGGTGGTTTAAATGATTGAATGGTGCTTGTTCTTTTTGCTAAAGCTTTTGGTTGATTTTGGCTAGGTCCCATATGGTCAGTGGAAAGTAGTGGAGATTCATCCACGTGGATGAGTACTGTTGACCGTTGATGAAGTGGTGAGGCCTGACGAGTGGTGGCGATGGTGGATGATGATGAAGGCCAATAGGTGGCACTACCCGATTATGCGATTGGATGATTCACATCGTTGTTGTGAGTCATGTGGTGTTGTGATGGTTTTATGGTTGATCAAGCGGCCCAAATTTAATGGTTTTAAATCTGATGGTCAGGTTTTAAAGATATGGGTAGTGAGCGATAGGCGTTGGATCTTGGCGTGATTAAGATACATTGACGACCACAATTCAAAGTTCGGTTTCCCAATGGTTAGCTACTCCTATTCATGGGTATTGACTATGCAGTAATGGTGTATCCATTTCTTAGCTACCAGATTGATTCTAGAAGGCTTCGGATCGCATTCTTGCAGTTCTACTAAGGCCGAGGTGATTGTTGAGTGGTGTCATTTATTCCCTAGAGTGTTGCAGTGGTTTTGGTCTTTGTTAGGGTATGTTCTTCCTGATTTTGATCACGGATTTATCAGGGGTCCATGCCTATTTTCAGAATGCCATTAATGTTGGAGTGTGCTCATGGTGTCAGAGGCCTTTATGGCTAGTTATTTCTCTATTTTTGGGGGAAATCCTTCATGTTTGTAATCTGATTAGATTTAATCCTTTTTGTAACTCTGATTGAGTTAGGGTTAGGGTTTGAATTTGTAATATAAGTTATGCGTGCACTATAAAGGCAAGTTTTGTTTTTTTACTATTCAAACCTCTACTCTCCAACCTGAGTGGTCTAGTGTAGTGTTTCCATACTAGATTTTGTTTCTATGCTTTCTATAATTATTTGATTTGAGTCAAGTTGAATAGGGTAAGTCCTTTAGAAATAGATCAGTAATGTAATGAGCTATGCTCTATAATAACAACAGATGACTACCATACAAAATCTGTATTATGCTTCATTATATATGTCAATCTGTATGTTCTCCAAATATTATATGTATTATCTTTTGAATCAATATAATCAAGGGTTGTGTTGATGCTTCAAACAAATTTATTTTTGAGTTATGTTTATGTTTTCCTATCATTCAAGGAGTGGTGTAATTGCTGGCATAGAGATAATGAGGGTATTGTGGTGCAATGTGGATGACTAAGTACTAGAACATGTCGATTGTCCTTTTGTTGGTTTCCTGTTGTAAGGTAGTAGGGTTATGAGAAGCCATGGTTGGTCTATTGTAGGACTTTAATTCATTCTTGACTCTGTGTGGATTAGGAACTGGTCAAGGAGATTCACGAAGTATGAAGCTAGGGAAGAATCAAAAACTTTCAATTCAAAAACATTTACTGCTTTCTTAGTTTAGATTTGCTTTCATGTTGCCCTTTCCACACTACCACAAGCCACTATTAGTAGTGAAGGTTGTGTAGATGATTTAACCCATTGAAGACCTTCCACCATTGTAGTGTGATGATTTTCATTAATATATAGGGATACCCACCTTGGTCCTACAAAGCCTAACGTGTAGAGGAGAGGCTTTCCAATCAGTTATCTCCTATTCGTTGGCCACTGACCTAGGGTCTTTGAGTATAAGAAGTAGCTTCCCCTTAGGAGATGCTAGACCATCAACTGGAACCTCCAACAAGCCTCCTTTCTTTTTTGTATAAGAGGATCAATTTTGGCACCATAACAACTTTCCTTGTGTGTTTCAACCTCTTCATTTTACAAAATTGGGTTGTCATCATTTGTCTCCTCACAGACTAGCATCTTTTCATGCTCATTTTCATCCTCAATCTGCTTCAAAACCTGTGAAGGTATTGAAGCTTGCATGCTCTTTTAATCTTCATCAATAAAATAGGGAAGCTCAACAAAAATAAATACTAAGTCTTCATTTACATCACCTTCTCCTTGCTTGTTGCCTTGCTGTACCAACTAATTTTTTGATGTCAGAATGGATACATTTTCTTAATTTTCAACAAAAAATGGGATCTCATCAAATAAATCAATAAGAGCCTCATAACCAACACCCGTTGCTTGTTCTTTAAACCGTTTCCCTAGCTGGTCATGCTCATCAAACTCTAGTTGCAAATCAAATTTCTTCTTCTATATCATGTTCAACTGTACCAACATCAAAATAAACCTCCTGCTCTTCTCCAAAAACCTCACCCTCTTGTGCACTAAATACACTACCCTGGTAGACAATGGGCTCATCTTTGCAAAGATGGATGTTACCAGGACAAGGAGGCTAATCATAGGAAACATGTTGGGTTTCTTGAGGAGCAACAAGCTTTTGAAGAACAAAGGGTTGAACTTGCATATTCATAACTTATTGGAAAGGATGAAGGTATCTAAAGCTTGGAATTTCAAGTTCAAATGATTGACTTGAAGACATAGGGGGCTTACCTTTCCTGAAGCTTGGAAAATTTTACTTGGGAGGCTCGTCCTTCATGGGCTAATTAGAAGTACAAGCGACTGATTGGATTTCCAACCTTTGCACTTGAGCAAGCAAAAGCCTCATATGTTCCTGCTTAGTAACAAATTATTTTGCAAGGGAATATTCATATTTCTTCCTTTGTATCTCCATCTCTTGCTGCTATTGGTAGGCCTAGCAAGCTAACTCCTCTTGCTGAAATTCATGCTCTTGGACTCCTTTGATTTCTTTCATTTTCCTTTGGAAGTGCAAT
>VDFB02270651.1:683093956-683218491 GCA_007258455.2 Sequoia sempervirens | reverse complement strand
AAGGAAATGATTTCTTAGCTCTTGCAACCAGAGCAACCTCCTAGTGAGCATGGAGTTCATCGCATCTCTATCCCAAGTAATGACTGATGATATGACTAGTGGCGTAGCAAACTATATGCATCCCATGGCAACCCATTAGTGGATATTGTAATCTGAAAGGGCCGATGAACATCCTTACTCACATTGAAGATCTTTTACTGATGGGTGGTGCCAGTTCCAATTAAGGGACGATCGAGACGACGTATGCCTAGAGAGAAATTGAATGCAACCTCTCCTCATGTGGGCTTTGCTTGTGCGGAGGTCATCATCTCTAAATCTATCTGTGTGATGGTAATCCCTTGGTGGCAACCTATGTCCATGTTCCCACCTGCATATCCCATTTGTTTATATATATCTGCAGAAGACATGTTTCTTGGTGGTAATCTATGAGGCTTTGATGAAAACATCAAAAAAGAAATTTGAGTATGGAGTGGAGAGATTTCTGAGTCCGCGAGGGTAATAGATATTTGTTTCATTGGAGTACTCTCCTGGAATGCTATCTGACTTTCACCGTTTCGTGCGGCATTCTTAGCACCGCCGTCTTCTCGTTCTACCCCGCGTATCATTGTAAGAAAAGCGGCTTGTGGAGCCCACTCCTTGGATTGACATTTTCCCTTGGCTGTTAGCTATGACTGTCTTAAGAAGGCCACCTGCTGGCTTAGCCCTGTGACAACTAGCGTTGCAGATCCCTCTCTTAGGGAAGTTGGCTACTCGCCGACATTTTTCGTGGTAGATGTCACTTGGGTGCTTCCCGCGCCCCTCTTCTTGTGCTACTCATAAAGGATTTATTCTCTGCAGACGCTCTCCTTGTAGTCATTCCCAATGACACTTACGCACATCTGCTTCGTGGGAGGCATGGGGTTATGCATACACATAGGGATCACCAAAAATATTGACGTATCATGAGCAATGATGCTGGTAATTAAGACTCCCTCATGCTTTTAAAGCCAGGGTGCCATGGCTATGGCATGGGAGGTAGGGACGACGAGGATCATTCAAAATGGTGGGTGTATTTCATTTAGGGTCTGCCGATTTCCCCGATGGTTTCTCCTTTGTGAGTATCGTAACACGGGCGACTCTCGCTTCTATGTTGTTCCCTGACAGAGATCCTATGGAGGTATCACACACTTCCCCACCTTGCGGCTATCTCATATGTAGGGTCCGATGACTGAATAATTGGGGGTACCTTTGGATTTCACGTGTCATGGAGGCACTAAGGGTGGTAAATTTAATTTAAAAGGGAATTGGACAGGCTCCTCAGTGGTTAGAGTTTACAAAAGGGGGGTCATTTAAAGGGTGATTGAAATAAGGATATGTTTCAAAACAACTCTTAAAGGGAAAATTCAAAAAATTTATTAGAAGGCCTTATTATGATGTTAATTTATGTTTTAATAAGCCTAGTCGATTTTATCTTCTATGCAGGAAGCTAATTAAAGGTTGTTTAGGTGGCCAGCATGTAAATGTTTGTCATACAAGACCTATCAAATCAAATTAAGGCGAAGGGGGGTTCGTGCATGAATGATGCAGAGAATATGGATGAAGATTTGTAGATACTAAAGCAAAGGATCTACTCAATTGTATGCTAGGAAGGAACTGATTTCTATTAAAAGATTAGATAGCTATGCCATGAGGATCAGGTGTGCAAAATTAAAGAGTTGTTTGCCAAGATTAGATGTAAAGGAAACAACATGCTACCTACCAAGCCAACAAAAGAGGCGATGTTCAAGGATCACCTGCAGGTCCAGTCAAAGCAAGGATCTTAATATATAGACAATATATTTAAAGACAACCAAATGGTGGTTAATTCGTTAGATGGACTGACAAAAAGATGACAACACACCAAAGAGAGACAGTGCCAAGAAAGCCATTGGCTGTCTACTAAAATCCTGAAGTAAGGGGAGAGGCTGCCTTGTTCTTCACCAGGCGATCATGATCCGTTAAGAGATGTCTCGTCAGATTAGGGATAGCTTACCCATTTCATAATGATTGAAATATGTAAACAAAGCACATCCAACCAACTGAAGAATGAGGTTAGTCCGTCAAACTGAAGGCGACCTTCAGGCAAGTTCTTGCTATAGTAAAAGGGAAATTGACAAGAGGAAAAAATTGCTACAACACCTAGGCACTACAAGACAAAATAGGATAAAGGACAAAGATGAATTTTATATTACTGAATAATGGGGGGTAGGTGAAACTCTAATGTAATCAAATTTGAGCCACACAATGTAATTCAATCCTAGCCATTCATTTGGGCTTTTGAAAACTATAAATAGGGGTCTCCCCCTCATTTGTAAATGGTTGGAGAGCTAATGTAAAGGAATTCTGCAGCAATAGAGAGCTAAATTGCATGATTTATGGGTGTTTCTCTCGTGTTTCTTCATTATGCATGCATGGTTCTACTTCCCTATTATTTTAGTTGTTAGTTTCTTGAGTGGAAGTGATGATGGTGTTTGCTGTTATAGTATTTGATGAATTTCTAGCTCATGCTTTTCGTGGTTTGTTGATGACAAATCACTTTGTAAAGCTAGTCTGAGCTTATTCACTTCATTTCTACAACTTAGTTCAATTACATGTTTATGATGTGTGTATGTAATTTGAAAATCTATAGACCTTAGAAGATTGCATTGGTTTTGTGTAAGTATAGGTTCTTCTTGGCCAAACAAAACCTAGTTTAGGGAGTTTGTCTACTATAGTAGCCTCCATGATCACTATTCATTCATGGTTTTAGATCCAGGAACTTCCTCTCTTCCCTGCCCTTTTCCCATTTTTTAATAATTAACCTAAGCTAAGGTTCATTGCACATTGTAAAGCCAAATCTGAAGTTGAATTGTGAGTTCTAGACTACTGTTTTGAACCTACATCAGTTGAGGAACAATTTTGTACATCCTAAGAACTCCATTTGTAGACCCAACTTCCCACGCTTTGTAACTCATCCGTAAGTCCGCCTTGTGATTCCAGAAAATCACATGAATCAACTGAGGTATTCCAAGCACTATCAAGACTTGACATTAGAGACCTTGGGATAGTGTTCTACAATTTGATTGTGGAAGATTGTCTTTGAAGAGAGGTGATGCACCTATGCATTACCTGTGTTGAGAAGTGCATGAAAAACACATCAACAAAGACCAATGGAAAAAGATAAAAGGAAAAATATTTTGGGTCAACATGGAAGAGACAAGAATGTCTCGACGCCTTGCGCCATCACCAAAAGGAAAACACAAGTCAAATGGAAAAAAGATAAAAGGAAAAAGCTTTTGGGTCAACATGGAATAGACATGAATTTCTCGATGCCTTGTGTCATCCACAAAGGAAAACACAAGACAAATGAAAAAAATGTTTACAACATAGAGAAGAATGAAGGTACAAATAGAGGAATGTCACAATGAGAAAGATACATCAAACAAAAAAAATATGCAATCACATTACACACATGCAATCACACAAAAGAAATAATGTGAAAGACTAGTAAGGCACATGCAAGTCAAACTAAAGCAGGTCATTTGCATCCCAATCATGTTCCTTGTATACCAAAGGCGAACAACTAGCCAAAGGGATAATATCAAGTGTCGAACTAGGGCCATCACCAAGTTTAACACTCTTCTTAGGAGAAATATTGTTTGAGCTCATGGAAGAGGAAAATAATGTATTCAATTCATTATGCACCTCCTCATTAATTTTATTAATCTCCTCATCATCATCTAAATTAATCACAACAAGAGGTCGAATGATAATGTATAAAGAAGGGTTTAGCTCTTGTTGCAGTTGTGCTATAGGATCTTTTTATTTCTGTGAAGGGGGAGACTCGATATGCATTGCTTTAGTCAAGTTTGGATTTTGATTTTCTTTGTTTATTTCTTTGTTTAACCTTTGAGCAAGGGCATGACATCTATGCCTATGCTCCTAGCAACTCTATTTCTTTTAGTTCAATTTTCAATTTGCGTTTGTGTAGGAGCGGGTTGATTAACCATAGGTTTCTTTTCTTCCTTAAGGGGAGGAAAAGAAAACATGGAAGGTTGTTCAACCACTTTCTCTTTAACTTTGTAAACTTGTTTTATTCTAGGAGGTGTGACAGGATTTTTTTCGTTATCTCTTGGTCTTTTGTAGGAAGTAGGTGAAGGTTCTTTCTTAGGTGGGTCTTGGTTAAATTTGGAATTTTGTTAGCTTCATTGTTTCATCAATGACAATAGGCTTAGTCGTTGATTGAGCCATGTTTTGAAGGGATAGTTTTTCTATGCACCTTTCCTTGAAATTTTGATAGGATTTGAAAAAGAAGTCTTTTTGTGGTTTGATAGGTTCCATAGGTTCGGGCTAAAATAAATCTAATGAAAAGTTTCCATGGGAAGACAAAGGGTTAAAGCCATTATGATGCATAGTGAAAATTTCATTTTCAAAGGGAAACTTTAAGCATTATGTACAACCGAAGGGACTGCATTCATGGAGCAAAGCCATGGATAGCCTAGCTTCACATGAAATTGGTCCGATTGTGGGATGATAGAGAATGAGACATCTAATGTTTTCAGTCCTATTTGTAAAGGAAGACTGATCGATCTCTTCATAGGGAAAGTGAAACCGTTATGCATCTTAATCCATGCTTTTGGTTTATCATATATATCAAGTGATAGAGTTCATGCAGAAGTAAGAATTCCTCTATGATCACATTCTCCCCATAGATGGGATCTATTAATATCCCATTAGTGGGCTTGTCATAGATTCAATCGACTATGTAAAGAGGACCATCAGGTGCATGTTTAAGTATATCTTGTGAGGAGGAAAAAATCTCAATAGGCTTTTTAGTTTGGACCTTACGAGGAATAACGTCTATCACTCCTACCATATCATCCATAAGATCATTATCTATAGAATCATGTTGAATAGTATGATTGTTATCATCATTCGTATCAACATTCTTCACATCATTCTTTGTAGTTTTGCTAGCTTTGAAAAATGAAATGTTATGATTAGGCATAGGGTTGGTAAAGATTTGCATGTTTTGATTAGGAGGGGCAACAAATTTATTTTCTTGATCATTAACACCTCTAATGGAAAGCCAACCAGAATCAATGAGGTCTTGCACAAGATGTTTAAGATGCTTGCAATGTTTCATATTGTGTCCATTTTGTCGGTGATAATGACAGTAAGAATTTTATCCATAGTTTGCGTGTAATGGTTTTATTAGGATTGAGAGTTTTAACGGGAGGCAAGGTAATCATTTTATGTTCTAAGATTTTTTTCATTGTATTGTGAAGGGTATCGGGTAAGGGAGTGAGTTTCCTTTTTCAGGTCCCCATAGCTAAAGGGTATCGTTGCTTTAACAATAGCTACCTGGTTATTGACATTTTGAGTTGTTTTCTGAGGGGGATTGAATTGAAGGAAGCCTTTATTCTATTTTCTAAAAGGTTGAGAATTATTTTGGTTTGTAGACTTGGACTTCTTAGTACAGATAGAAGTGGATTTTGCATCTTGACTACTAACCAAATTTTGATAATCATGGAGGGTAGTACATAAGTGCATGAAGGAGGGGAATTTCATCATAGTAAGTTTATCTTGTGTCTTACTTTTCCAATTCTTTATGAACATATTTTGAAGGTGAGGGTTGGGAACCTTGACATCAATTTGGGAATAAAGCAATTGGTAGTGCGAGATAAATTCGGTAATTTTTTCTTCTTTTTGCTTACATGTCATCAAATCAGACAAGGTCATTTTAGGAGTCATATGCAATTGGAAATGGTTTGTAAATGCCTCAAAAAGTTCATTGAATGAAAAAATTGAGTTGTTCGGAAATGAAGAGAACCATTCCAAGGAAGTATCTTTCAAGGACCTAGGGAAAAGCTTAGCCAAGAGTTTATCATCAAGAATAAAGTCACTACATAAGGCAGTATAAGTGGAAACATGGTTAGAAGGATCCCCTTTCCCCCCATATTTATTGAATCTAGGCACCTTTACATCTTGTGGAATCGATGTTCGCAATATCTCCAAGGATAAGGGACTGCTTTTGACATAATATGTAGGTGGGCCATTTTGATTTTGATTGATGGTGGAAACTTGCTTTTGAAGGGATGAGTAGTTTGCAAAAGTTGATTTATGAGAGGGTCATTGCTTGTATTATGAGATGGAGGTGAAAAAGGTGAAGGGGTGTATGTGTTTGAGGGACAAGTGAATGGAATGCTTAGAGGTGGTAAGGTGGTAGGAAATATGACGGGCGATGCCACAAAGGTATTAGGGATGCTAGTGGAAATACCCAAGGGAGGAATCACATTACTAGTCGGTTGCATTGCTGTTGTAACTTGAGGGTTCACATAGGTAGGAATAAAGGAAATTATTGTGGGAGGAGGAATTTTAATTCCTCCTTGGCTTGTGACGTTGTTTGAGGTTAAAGGACTAGTGGTTGAGGTAAGGTGTTTTCCAAAGATCTAAACTATGTTACACACAAGGTCAAGTCCGTCTTCACTTTCAAGCATACAATGGATGTTATCTATGGTAGGGATGGTAGTAGTTGAAATTTTGTCATTGATCACTTGATGTTGTAGGTTTGCTAAGTCTTCATGAATTTGTATTATTTTTTCTTTCAGAATACTAGCAACCATTGTTTCAACATGTGTTACACTGCTTGAAGGAAAAGAGTTGTTAAGGGTATGGTCCATCCCTAGTGAACTAGTGTCAATACTAGGAGTGAAAGAGATAGATAATCCAAGATCCATGAAAATTGTGTTATCGTGGGATGACATGAGTCTCGAACTTTGTCTCACTATAGTATTAGCAATAGGACACCAAGTAGAAATGCTCATGCAAGGGATACTAAATGCAAGATGAATACAATTGCAATTCAAGGTAAATACAATGAAATGAATATAACAAAAACTCTGTAAACTAAAACAGAAAGTTATCAATAACAAATAGGAGCACAAAAATAGAGTTTTCAATTCTAGAAAACGCAGTTCAGAATCTACATTGGGACTAAATCACCCAGAGGGGCGACTGAGTCCTATTGAGGATTCTTTTTCACAAATTTTCAAAAAAATTTAAATGATTTTTATGCTTTTTGATTTGAATGATCTGTAGACTAAATGGAAATGTAGTTTTTAGATGATTTTCAATGATTTGAGATGCAAAAATGCAACTTATATGCACTTTCACTAATGTAGGAATTAAAAACCCTAGAATGCCAATTAACTAATACAAACCATAATGCAAAGTTAATGAAAGAAAGATCTAGGATGATAATGCACTCAAAATCAAAATGATGATGTTCTAAATGTAGGTTCACCAAAATGAAATAACTAAAAATGGATTTGGTTTCTTATGGTTTAGGACATAGAGAAAACACTTCTCCCAATCATTTCATTGAAGGGAAACCCTAGAGATCTCAATCTTAGATATATGAAAAGGAGAAAGAGATCTTGCAATAGGGCCATCCTTGGGTTTGATTGTAAAATAGTGAGGGGTTCAGCATCAAGCTAAGGCTTGGAAAGATTAATGAAATGAAAGATCTAATTTTTAACCCTAATATGATGCAATACTTTACTAAATGACCTAAAAATGTATGTAAATCAAAACAAAAAAACTACAAGATAAAAGGTGTGCACCTAGAAACCTTAAGAAGACTGGATGAAGGTTTGAAATAATGAAAACACTAATTTTAAAGCCTACTAGGACTCATATGCAAGTTTGGGCGGTTTAGTCCTAGATTAAGGTTTTTGGGTAGAAACTATAATTTGTGAAAAGGGTGTCTGAAACTACAATTTTTTTTGAAAATGACCTATACTAGGACTCATATCCCAGAACTGGTGTATCACTCCACTTAGGATTTTTTGGAAATTCAAAGTCTGAATCTACTCCTCAATGTCTACTCTATCCTTTCCAATTGATTTTTGGATCTGAAACCCTAATTTGCAACCTCTAGAAGTCTTCCAATGATCTTCAATGCAAGGTGACAACTTTGACAACTTTGAACAATTTGAAAACTTTCTCCAAAATTTCTCTTTAATGTGTCTTTAACCTAAACCTGCAAATCACACACTAAAGAGGGAATTTTTTTGTTTTGTTAGTAGAAAGGGGTTTGCCTTGGTCAAACCCCGTTTTGGTAATCAAACCTTGAAATGAAAATGAAATAGGAATGGGGAATGATGAATGAACAAATTAATATTTTGCAACTCAACAAACTCTAGCAATAAAGTGCTGCAAATATGTATGAAGTGGCTCCAATGGATGTGGATCTTGGATCTTTCTTGAGTGGGATAGATCTTGACTTGAATGCTAGGTTGAATCATGAAACCCTACATCACAATTATTAGCTCAAAGACAAACATGATGTGCATGAAGACTTTGACATGATGCTTGATGCTTGAATAATGCTCTAAAACACTTCATAATCAGCTCTTGAATGCTCTTGTAAACACTTGAATGCTCTTGTGAACTTAAAATTGCTATAAGGATGCTCATTCAACTTTCTAGGTGTAAAATGAGTAAAAGAAACTTGTATTTATACTTGATTATGCCTAATTTCCTAAAATTACAACACTACAAGTCGACATCAGATCTAAGAGGATGAAATCCTGCCAAAAATTTGAATTAATTTTAATTTTGGGCCACATGGAACTCATATGCCCAAGGTGGCATATGAGTCCCATTAGGCATAAATTATGGGACCATTTTCAAAAATACTTAGAAAGGTGTAAAATCTAGATCGAGACCGAAAAGCATGGTGAGACTCATATGCCCAAGGTGGTGAATGAGTCCCAGATCACTAAATCTAGGCCACACAACCTAAAAACACTTGAATTATGACTGTATGTTGATTTATGTCAAGATTATCCTTGAAAAGATGCATTAAATGAGGCTTGTGAATGCAAAATAAGGCCAATTAAAGCATAAAGAGGCCCAATTATTCAATAAAACCCTAGAAAAGTGTGAAAGTGTGCTACAACACTTTACAACACTCCAAATAAGGTACAATTAAGTTCATTTAGTTCACAAGGGCCCGATACCTAATGTGAATATGTTAGACATATTACAACACTAAATCAAGGCCATGCTAGGGAGTACTTTTTCTGTCATTACAAAAATATTGAAACATGATACCATTGATATAACCATTCATCATTTTTTTTGCATTCACTAGCCTTATGACTGAATCTTTTGCATATAAAACATTGACTGGGAAATGAATGAACATTTTGATTCATTATGCTTCTACATTCCACAGCCTTATGTCCAAATTTTTTGTAGGAATAACAAAAACCATTAAAAGATGGGTACCTTTATGCATTTGGTTGTCTAAGTGGTGGTCTTTTGAAGTCTTTCCTTTGATTCCAGATCTACTTGCCATTGTTCTTCTTGTCCTCAATCTTCTTTTCAGTCTTTTCTGGAGTTTGATTTGTCTTTGAGATTTCAACTTTTTCAAACCCTAATCCTTATTTGTCTTTAGATCCCTTATGATTTGCAATCATCTCATTAAGAATTGTAGTGCTCTTCTTGAATCTTTGTTTTCTCCAGATCTGATCTCAAGGTTACAACTTATTGTTCAAGATTTAAGCATTCTTCATATTTATCTTTTAGTTTAGCATTCAGGAAATCTTCCACTCTTTTAGTTTCTTCAATTTGCAATGTCAGGATAGGAATGATCTCATTTGATTGCTTGAGCTCTTTGATCCTATCTATGGTTTTCTTGAGTTTCTCTCTTAGTATCTTAATGCATTCATCTACATCACTAAGATCCTTTTTCATATCTCTATTCTTAAATTCCACTTTATCCAAATCATCTAGGGAAGATTTGAGTTCTCGTTCCATATCAACAATGCAGTCTTCTTCAGTAAATCATACCATAGGAAAATGATACTTGCTTTTAGCCATGTGTTCAATTCCAAGATCTACCTCAGTGATCAAACCAAATGAAGGAACCAATATTTGATACCAATTGTTGAACACCTAGAATACTGAGAGGGGGGTGAATCAATATTCTCTAAAACCACTTAAACATTCATTCCATTTATCATATTCAATTTACAGTAAGGAAAGAAACCATGAAAAAAATAGTCAAAGCATATAACACATGAACAAAATAATTTTATGTGGAAAACTCAAAAAGGGAAAAACCATGGTGAGGATTAGCCCACAATATATTATAACCTATTATAAGATATTATAGAAAGGCTCACTGCCAGATGGAATGACTTCCCACACAAAGAAATAAAGATAGAAGAAAGGGGTTGGCTCACTACCAATATTTGAATTGCTACAAATGCATCTACAATATGCAGAAAATATAGTTCCCCTGAAGCTCAAAACATGAAATCAACACACTTCATACTATTCTACTCTAACACTCTGCTCTACTCTGCATTGACATCACATTCCCATTCCTTTCCTAGGAATTCACACAAACAATTTAATCATCTATTATCATCATCACAACATCGAAAATGAACTTACATTTATACCTTTTATATTCGAAACCACTTACAACATCAATTACGTCGGCCTAATTAGATGTATCATTCAAAACAATAACTTTTTGTCTTAAGATTAAACATGCACGCTCCACGTTTTATTTCAAAACTTGTAACACATCAAATAGGTTATCATGGACCTATAACAGCTCCACATAACCGATCAACACTTCCTTTAACTCCACATAGACCCAAACATACTAGGTCGACACTTTTGGTGAACAACACCAAAATACATCAACTAATTATCCTCAAATCAACACGCAAACCTTCAAACTACACAATTATTGGAACATAGATGCAACTTACACCTATAAAAACTTCCACAAATCTAAAATACAAGATATTCTTTTATGGAGGAAAGTGAGCCAATCCAAATAGGTACCTTGTATAGGAAACTCTGCCATCGACAAACCCAATATACAGTCACTCATAACATCAATAGTGAAATTCAAAACAACATGAAACTTTGGATTTAGACTCCTCTATCATCCAACAAAATTTCCTTAGAACCACAGAGAAAAATACTTCAAGGCGGATCAATGCGGACCAAAAACCAGATGCCTAGAGCACTAAAAACTATTGTTCTACATGTAATTAGATATTTAACATAACTATTATGCACCAGACCAAGATAGTTGCATCTTCATATAGGTTTACCATCACTTCAATCACTTATATGCACTAGACCAACTACACATCAATCTTCACATCACATCACAATGTTGACATCAATGACAATATTGTATCTACACAATGTATATCTCATGATCATGTTGCCAACAAGCATATCAATGAAAATCTAATGATAATCTTCTTAAAATTCCAAAAAAAACAAAGTGGATCCAAAATTTAATGTGAAATTTCACTTGGGTATGTGATTTTTGATGCTACAGTATGCCCCCAGTTACTGAGCTTATGACCCTAAGTGATATGCTACCCTAAAGTACATAAATGGAATAGTATAATAAAATAACATCATAAGTATGCCCAAAAAATACTATATAGGATGAAACTCAAGTTATTTGAATGGAGTGATTATACCCTTAGGTTGAGAACCTAGAATTAAATGTTAATCAACAAAAGTCTAAATGAAAATAAATGCTAGAATAACATATAAACTCTACACGAAAGAAATATTAGGTTAATATAACTTACAAAACAATAATATTAGCAACTAATATAGGCTAATATATATTAAGCATACATAAAAGGAAACAAAAACACTAAAAAAGGCATAAGAAGATAAAGATATGAAGAGAGAGGCACTCTCACAACATTCTCTATTGTTAGGAAAATGCAATGTATTGTTTAAGGACTAGCATGATTTGTAGCAGCTAGGAATCATACAATACATTCATGGATCACAAGAACTAGCAAACCAAGTTGTAGGGTGACCATGAAAGGTGCAAAATGTGGGCCATATGAAGTGCACAAGATATTGATATCTATTGATATGTGGCTCATATGGTACTATAAAGTAGGACATATGAAGTGCACAAGATAGTAAAATCCATTTCGAGGTGGTTCATATGCTACCAAAAGTAAGCCATATGAATTTGTTGTCACATGAAATTGCACACTATTGAACATGGGGTTTAACATTCCAATGACACAATGGAAGTGACCTCAAGGTATGGGACCTTGCGTATTGAGGTTGAATCTTTAGAGAAGGCGAATTCCTCTTCAAAACTAGATGCAATGATATTGGTCCAACCCAACATCGATAAACTCTATACTAACCCTAAACTATGAATTACAGGAGGAAAAGGGAGAAGGAGGATGCTAAAAATAGGGAAAATGTTGATGCCCCTAGCTTTAAAGTGTTTCTTCCTACTTTTTGCATAGCGTATTAATATAACCATTGATAAACTCACACAATTCTCTATTTCACCAAATTCATATGAAAGAAAGAAGGGCTAGGAGTCTGAAAGATCAAATGGGTAGATATTACCCACAATCAACACTTACAACAAATTAGCACCATCAAGCAACCTACAAAACCAATGAAATTTCATGCATGCATAGAGGAACCAAGAGTTACACAAGATACAAGCATTGAGAAGAGGCAAACTATTGATCGATTTATTAACATAGAGGAATGGAAGCCAATCTTACAGTTGCAGAAAATGTAAAATACATGATCTACAAGAGAAAATATTGGGAAAAACCCAAAGGAAGAACCACTTGGAATTATTACAAGTGTTGCTTTTAAAGTGAAAGCATAACTAAAAACCACCAACCAAACCCTAACCCTAACTTGGGTTAGCAAGGTCTGATTAGGGAAGATTGAGGAGCTCCATCCATGAAATTTGTGTTGGAGGAAACCTAGATGTGCACACTATACCCAACAATGAACTTTGTACCAAAAGCCCCCAAAATACCCCTATGAAAACAACGATTTGGGCATGGGGCAAGAAAGGGAGGACAATAATAAATAGTAAATGAGCATGAGAACCCATAAGATCATGTGCAAAATCCAAGAAGTGCAATAAATTATGTCCTTGAAGCCCTATAATCAAAACAAGTAGATGAGAAGGTCACTCAATCATTAATGGCACTGACCCAAGAAACACGAGAAATTGTGGAAAGATGGGGATGTCGGGCTTGAAAAGAACCTTTGTCCACTCATGAAATAAATGGTTTGAATCCCCAAAAATGTTGATGTCAGAGGTTGGGTGTCTGGCCTACCTCATACCTCCTACTACATGTTAAGAAGTAGAAGACCGAAGTCACAAATCCACAAAAATTGGAACCTGTCGGGGGTTGGGGATTGGATAGCTTACCTCATACCGATGAATGGTAAGAGGTAAGGTGAAACCCAAACCTTTGAAATCCAAAAATCTAACACAGCCAAATTTTGATGGAAGGAGTTAAGGATAAAGGAGGGAGGTGAGAGAATGAAGGGAAGGTAAAAGTGGGAAACTTGATCTCTAACCACCAAAATGTGAGATTGGGAGTCAAGGGAAGAGGCTACCTCTTACCGATTAAAAGGTAAGGAGACACCCCGATGTCCAATTCCCAAAGACCATCATTGGAAATTGAAGGCTATAAGGAGGAGATGAGTGAAAAGTAGAAGAAAGGTGAGTGGTAAGAGAAAATCCCGACCTCCAAAGTACTAAATGCAACACTTAGGCACATTTTTAAATGACTTAGTCAAAATTTGAGGGTCAGGGGGAGGCTTAAAAATTACAAGGAGGGAGTGGTAATGCTTAAGGGGTAATGCCAAAATATGATGCTCGAAACCCTTAGAAGGAAAGGGGAAGAAGGTGGAAAAGGTAGAAGATCGGGGTCGATGAAGGAAGCATGCTTGGAAAGAGGGAAGTGATAGCTCAAAGACTCTAAGCACCTAGACTTAGGAAAATTTAGAATTTTTTCAAGGGAGACTCATGTATTATGACCCATGTGAGATCTCTTGGATTGGTTTTCAACGATGGGTCATAAGGGTGGCATGAAATGACAACATTCTTGGCAACTTCTGTGGAATGATTTCCTGCTAATCATGGAATCCAATAGCCTTGGATATCCATTGGGCATGGAGTCATGAGTAATATTGAACAATTGGGCCTCCTAAGTCTAAAAAAGAACATGTGTAAGCCTACACTTGGAGGGAAACAAAAATATGGAAACATACATTCCCTTAAGGAGAATACAGGGTGTGCAAAGTCACTTCTTGGGAAAATAACAAGGCTAATATGTATAGAAAAAATGGAGAAAAATATTTTCTTAAACAAAACCATTTACTAGTTCTCTAAAGTAGCTTCCCTTTCTCATTAACCTACAATGATTCACGTGCTTCTGAGTAGCTAAGGGAAGGTGGAGGTTTAACACATTCTCAACCAACTACTGCAACATCTCTTGGAGAAAGAGGGAAAACCCACTTATCTCCTCATGCTAGTCATACATACTATTGCTTTGAAATACATAAGTAGGATAAATGAATTCCTCCTTAGTTGGAACCTCATGCATGAGTGCAAGCATGGCTTATGATATTCTGGTGGCCTCCATCCAAGAAAGATGTCTAAAAGGACATCCGCTTGAAAGGATAAAATCTGAGCTCTCCCTACTAGTTTCATGTTTATGTATTTCTTCTTCATCATTTTGTTGGCTTGTGGAAAACACCTCTTGTGATTGTTTTGGCAAAAGAATTTAGAGATTTTTTCCTTATGTTCTTATTGCTCATAATTTTCTCCTTCCAGAGGTGTTGAATTACCATCCAATCTTGAACAAAAGGCCTCTAAGTCACCCCAAAATAATTCTTCCTCAGCCTTGGTGGTACTTGCAAAATCCATGACCATTCCCACAAATTTTTCCTTCTAAGCCTCTGTGTTTCCTCCTTTTTGTCTGTTTAGGGTTCAAAAATTGCATAAAGGGATTAAACCCTTGTATCCTAAAACCCTAACCATTGGCGTGAACTTTTTTCCTAAAATCATGTTGACCTCTTGTGCTCGGTTCCTAGCCATTCAAGTTATAACTTATGTCTAGGAGGTCATGTGTTCACCGACCCCTTTACCTTGTCTTTCCGGTCGCCACCCCATTTAAATTATTTAATCTTTTCCTACGTCACAGTTCTTTAATATTTTTTCATCCCCCTTAAGTCCTTTTACCTAAGGCAGCCCCCCTGTAAATCATGACTTATACACATGTGCATATTAACTCTTTATGTATGTAGGTTGGCCCTTGATCGAATGGCAGATGATAAGGTAAAAGTCCTGACTACATCTTGGCCATTCCCCGCGCACCTTGCACAAATAAAATATTGTTTTCCAAAAAGTAGTAGGGTTGGTGGGTGGTGGACATGTGTATTGTTGCAGGTGTGGGCTTGGTCTCCACTCATATGCCTGGCATTAAGAGTTTTTGATCGATGGTGGAGATGCGATGCTGATATTTGATCTCAGCCATTCCCCATGCACCCTGTAGGAATAAAATATTCATTAAAGAAAAGTTGCAGGGTTAGTGGGCTAGTGGCGCATGTCCTTGGTGGGACTGGTGGTGGCGGTTATTGCGTTAGTGAATGGTGATGTCACGGTGATGGTTGGAAGGGATCAACGGTGGTGGTTTAAATGATTGAATGGTGCTTGTTCTTTTTGCTAAAGCTTTTGGTTGATTTTGGCTAGGTCCCATATGGTCAGTGGAAAGTAGTGGAGATTCATCCACGTGGATGAGTACTGTTGACCGTTGATGAAGTGGTGAGGCCTGACGAGTGGTGGCGATGGTGGATGATGATGAAGGCCAATAGGTGGCACTACCCGATTATGCGATTGGATGATTCACATCATTGTTGTGAGTCATGTGGTGTTGTGATGGTTTTATGGTTGATCAAGCGGCCCAAATTTAATGGTTTTAAATCTGATGGTCAGGTTTTAAAGATATGGGTAGTGAGCGATAGGCGTTGGATCTTGGCGTGATTAAGATACATTGACGACCATAATTCAAAGTTCGGTTTCCCAATGGTTAGCTACTCTTGTTCATGGGTATTGACTATGCAGTAATGGTGTATCCATTTCTTAGCTACCAGATTGATTCTAGAAAGCTTCGGATCGCATTCTTGCACTTCTACTAAGGCCGAGGTGATTGTTGAGTGGTGCCATTTATTCCCTAGAGTGTTGTAGTGGTTTTGGTCTTTGTTAGGGTATGTTCTTCCTGATTTTGATCACGGATTTATCAGGGGTCCATGCCTATTTTCAGAATGCCATTAATGTTGGAGTGTGCTCATGGTGTCAGAGGCCTTTATGGCTAGTTATTTCTCTATTTTTGGGGGAAATCCTTCATGTTTGTAATCTGATTAGATTCAATCCTTTTTGTAACTCTGATTGAGTTAGGGTTAGGGTTTGAATTTGAAATATAAGTTATGCGTGCACTATAAAGGCAAGTTTTGTTTTTTTACTATTCAAACCTCTACTCTCCAACCTGAGTGGTCTAGTGTAGTGTTTCCCTACTAGATTTTGTTTCTATGCTTTCTATAATTATTTGATTTGAGTCAAGTTGAATAGGGTAAGTACTTTAGAAATAGATCGGTAATGTAATGAGCTATTCTCTATAATAACAACAGATGACTACCATACAAAATTTGTATTATGCTTCATTATATATGTCAATCTGTATGTTCTCCAAATATTATATGTATTATCTTTTGAATCAATATAATCAAGGGTTGTGTTGATGCTTCAAACAAATTTATTTTTGAGTTATGTTTATGTTTTCCTATCATTCAAGGAGTGGTGTAATTGCTGGCATAGAGATAATGAGGGTATTGTGGTGCAATGTGGATGACTAAGTACTAGAACATGTCGATTGTCCTTTTGTTGGTTTCCTGTTGTAAGGTAGTAGGGTTATGAGAAGCCATGGTTGGTCTATTGTAGGACTTTAATTCATTCTTGACTCTGTGTGGATTAGGAACTGGTCAAGGAGATTCACGAAGTATGAAGCTAGGGAAGAATCAAAAACTTTCAATTCAAAAACATTTACTGCTTTCTTAGTTTAGATTTGCTTTCATGTTGCCCTTTCCACACTACCACAAGCCACTATTAGTAGTGAAGGTTGTGTAGATGATTTAACCCATTGAAGACCTTCCACCATTGTAGTGTGATGATTTTCATTAATATATAGGGATACCCACCTTGGTCCTACAAAGCCTAACGTGTAGAGGAGAGGCTTTCCAATCAGTTATCTCCTATTCGTTGGCCACTGACCTAGGGTCTTTGAGTATAAGAAGTAGCTTCCCCTTAGGAGATGCTAGACCAACAACTAGAACCTCCAACAAGCCTCCTTTCTTTTTTGTATAAGAGGATCAATTTTGGCACCATAACAACTTTCCTTGTGTGTTTCAACCTCTTCATTTTACAAAATTGGGTTGTCATCATTTGTCTCCTCACAGACTAGCATCTTTTCATGCTCATTTTCATCCTCAATCTGCTTCAAAACCTGTGAAGGTATTGAAGCCTGCATGCTCTTTTAATCTTCATCAATAAAATAGGGAAGCTCAACAAAAATAAATACTAAGTCTTCATTTACATCACCTTCTCCTTGCTTGTTGCCTTGCTGTCCCAACTAATTTTTTGATGTCAGAATGGATACATTTTCTTAATTTTCAACAAAAAATGGTATCTCATCAAATAAATCAATAAGAGCCTCATAACCAACACCCGTTGCTTGTTCTTTAAACCGTTTCCCTAGCTGGTCATGCTCATCAAACTCTAGTTGCAAATCAAATTTCTTCTTCTATATCATGTTCAACTGTACCAACATCAAAATAAACCTCCCGCTCTTCTCTAAAAACCTCACCCTCTTGTGCACTAAATACACTACCCTGGTAGACAATGGGCTCATCTTTGCAAAGATGGATGTTACCAGGACAAGGATGCTAATCATAGGAAACATGTTGGGTTTCTTGAGGAGCAACAAGCTTTTGAAGAACAAAGGGTTGAACTTGCATATTCATAACTTATTGGAAAGGATGAAGGTATCTAAAGCTTGGAATTTCAAGTTCAAATGATTGACTTGAAGACATAGGGGGCTTACCTTTCCTGAAGCTTGGAAAATTTTACTTGGGAGGCTCGTCCTTCATGGGCTAATTAGAAGTACAAGCGACTGATTGGATTTCCAACCTTTGCACTTGAGCAAGCAAAAGCCTCATATGTTCCTGCTTAGTAACAAATTATTTTGCAAGGGAATATTCATATTTCTTCCTTTGTATCTCCATCTCTTGCTGCTATTGGTAGGCCTAGCAAGCTAACTCCTCTTGCTGAAATTCATGCTCTTGGACTCCTTTGATTTCTTTCATTTTCCTTTGGAAGTGCAATATTATATCTCTGACACTTAAGTTATCAAAATTATAAGGTTAGCTATGAGAATAACAAAGCTAGTTGGAGACAAAAGGGCCTTGCTATGCTTGGTCCTAAACATATGGCTTCCATGAGCCTTGAATAGGGGTAGGTGGTGGCAAGCATGTTGAGCATGCTGGTTTCCTTGTGTAGTAAAGGTGTTTGGGTAAAAACTAACTACATGATCATTGCAATATAGATATGGATAAGAAGGGGAAATATGAGAAACATTTTTATAGTAACGAGGATGATAGAGCATATCTCCATGAAAGGAATGCATGTTGTAACATCAAACAAGTCATGAAACTTTGCAAAAGTTTAAAACCAAAAAATGAAGACCAATTTTTATAAAAAAAGAACACATACTAGCACTTATTCTTCTTCAAACTAGAAAATGAACTTAGAGTCATTATATGTGTGAATATTTTTCCTCCAAAGGTAGATATCACTAACTTACACACTAACTATCATAAATAATAAGAAATTTATGTCCCATCGGGCATGCCAAAAACTATTGTCACATGAAATTGCACCCTGCTAAACATGGGGTTCAATATTCCAATGATACAATGGAGATGACCTCAAGATGTGGGACCTTGTGCAATGAGGTCAAATCTCTAGAGAAGGCCGACTTCCTCTTCAAAACCATATGCAAGGATACTGGTCCAACCCAACATTGGTAAACTCTACATTAACCCTAAACTATGAACTACAGGAGGAAAAGGGAGGAGGATGGTTAAAATAGGGAAAATGGTGATACATGTAGCTTTAAAGTGTTTCTTCCTACTTCTTTTTGCATAGGGTATCAATAAAACCATTGGGAAACTCACACAATTCTCCATTCCACTAGATTCATAGGAAATAAAGAAGGGTTAGGAGTCTAAAATATCAAAGGGGTAGAGATTACCCACAATCGAAACTTATAGAAAATTAGCACCATCAAACAACCTACATAATCAATGAAATTTAATGCATGCATAGAGGCACCAAGAGCTACACACGACACAAGCATTGAGAAGAGGAAAACTATTGATTGATTTATTAACATAGAGCATGAAAGACAATCTTAAAATTGTAAAAAATGTGAAATGCATGGTCTACAAGAGAAAATATTGGGTAGAACCCAAAGGAATAACCCCTTGGAATGATTACACGTGTTTCTTTTAAAGTGCAAGCATAATTTAAAACCACCAACTAAACCCTAAACCTAATTTAGGTTAGCGAGGTCTGATCAGGAAATATTTAGGAGCTACATTCATGAAATCTATGCTACAACAAGCTTGGATGTGCACACCATAACGAGCAATGAATGTTGTACCAAAAGTCCCCCAAAAATTCCCCTATGAAAACAACGATCTGGGTATGAGGCAAGAAATGGTGGAAAATAATTGGCAATAAATGAGTATGTGGTGTAAGTGCTCTTCTAGGTTTGCTTGCATCAACTAGTTAGGTAGACTTCTCTTTGTCTTCACCCAAGAACCTGATAGCCTCTAGGTTCTGATTAGGCTTAGGTCATTAACTAAGCCCTATTTCAACTCTTCCTCAAGAGTCTCACTCCTTGTGCTTCACCTTGGAGGACTTGACACCATTTGAATTTGTAGACTATATCCTACACTTAGAAGGATCTAAGTGCCAACTTCACTCTCAACCTTGAACAACTTGCAGGGGTGCTTGAGACATTGAAAATATGCCAAACACATTCATTTGATTGCATCTTGGAGGGTCTTCTACTTTCACACTTACCGATTTCAAGAACTTGCATTGGTGAGGCCTAATTCCTTGTAGCCCTTACCAGTCACCTTTTTGGTTTTCTTGCTCAAAATTTCCAAACAACCTAGCAAATAAACTTCACTTCTAGATACCCTTTTTGTATCTTTAAATGTTTCACAGGGTTTCAGACCCCTGACTCTTCCGTACAGTGGATGCCTACAATCTAGGGCAAATAGGGCTAATAGGCCTAATACCTAGGGTTACAATGATCTCTTGCCAATTTCTCACACAAATGGATTGATCAAGCCTCAATCCTTCTATCATTCTTAGGTAAGGTTATGCCCCACCTGGAACTGTACTTGTTCTGTATAGTACCTCCTTCCCCTGCCTATGTTCTTCAAATTTTCACTCTCAAACCTCTAACCATACTTCCCAAGCTTGCCTAGGGTTTGAGTTTAGAAACACTTGCTTGACTCCCCATGACTCCTACTACTAGATATATATAGATACATGGCTCCCCTAACAAATCCATCCACTCTTAAGAAAACCCCGTGGTTAGATTTCATGGGGGAGCCATTAAAGGACTGACAGTTCAAAATAGAGATAACAAACCCTCTAGAACCTACTCTATGAATTCAAGGCACCAAATCAACTCTAAACAACTTGATTACAAAATGGAAAATTCTCAAGACTACTGTATGAACACAAATCTAATAGAAAATCAACACATCTAATTCATCAAATAGCACTGTCACTCAAGATCATTCGATATACATAGAAAATGCATAGTTCTCACTATTTTTCAAAACCAAAAAAATTCATTTTCACCAATCTAACTGCTTGCCCTTGAGCCACCCCTAACATAGATGCCATTTTCCAAGTTTTAAGGGATGTTGGCCGATCCCACACTCCTAGCTTTTAGGGGATCCGAGATAACTAAGTTGCATGCAACCTGACAAATGTGGTCATGCAACTTTACAACAACTTTTGCAACTTCCCATCATTGTGTCCTCTTCCTAACTTCTAGGACCTCTAACTCCTTGATTTCGAGCCATCAACTCCCTTAACTGCCTCATGGCATCTTCTAACAACGACCATGTGTTTAGAACACATTTAAGGCTCAACTCTCAAATTAACCTACTAAGCTAATTAAAGCAAAAGATACTTAACAAAGACTATGCTATGGTGACCTTAGTCCTAATGACTAATTCACTTATTCCACACACAAACAAGACCTTCTAAGGTCCAAAATAACCACACCATCACCCTAACTTGGCTAAGGTCAGGTACAAGCCAAAATTGACAATAAAAAATGGAGGTTAGCCTAGGTGCTCCTGCACCATCCTCCCCAAAACAAAATATTTCAATCCACCCTTGGATTGAGTAAGTTGAGATCAAGGCCCAACTTCTTGAACTCTGATTCCTTGATCCACACTGCATCAACATCAGGTTGACCATGCCTTTTAATCAGATGTTCTTTGTATTCTTTGGTCCTAGTCCTCTTGTAGACCCTGGTATCCAATACACTGTCAGCTTGTTTGGTTGTAGCAGAGGGCAATTTGAGCTCCTCCACATCTTGGATGACTTCATTGAGGCTTTTAGCCATGTCTGGTGGTGGTCCTTTGTAATGAACCAGATCTGCAATGTTAAAAATAGGGGACAGTCCACTGTCATCCGGTAGTTGCACCTTGAAAGCATTGTTTCCATATTTTTCCAAGATAGGACATGGACCTATCCTCTTCATTTGTAACTTATGAGTAACTCCTTTTTGCAATCTAGGCTTGTTTAGATGTACCATCACCAAGTCTCCAAAATTGAACTGCACTTCTCTTCTATGCTCATCCACCTTGGTCTTATGCTTCATGGTATTTTTTGCCAATGTCTTTCTGACTATATCATGAATCTCTTGCATTGCATAGGAAAAATCATCAGCATATCCACTTCCCTTGACTCCATCCTTTAAGTCTCTCAATTCATAGACACCTCTAGGATGTAATCCATAGACAATCTCAAAGGGACTCTTCCCTGTTGATCTGTTTACAGTGTCATTGTAGGCATATTCAGCTTGCCCAATCAACTGATCCCATTGTTGACCATACTCCTTGGTCAAGCATCTTAATAGATTTCCAAGTGTTCTATTTACAACTTCGGTCTGACCATCAGTTTGGGGATGGTATGCAGATCCAAAGGATAGATTAGTGTCCAATCTCTACCAAAGTGTCTTCCAAAAATGGCTCATGAACTTGGTGTCTCGGTCTGATACAATGCTGATTGGTAAACCATGCATTCTTACTATCTCTTTGAAGAAGAGAGAAGCTATTTGACTGGCATCATTGGTAGTTTTACATGGCACAAAGTGAGCCATCTTGCTGAATCTGTCCACAACCACATAAACACTATCCATGCCTTTCCTTGTCTTGGGTAGCCCAACTAAAAAATCCATACTCAAGCATTCCCATGGCCTAGTAGGGATAGGCAGTGGTTGGTATAGGCCTGCATTTGAAGAAGTACCTTTGGCCTTTTAACACACTATACAATTCTCCACATACCTCCTAACATCTAGGTTCATTCTTGGCCAATAGTAGAATCTTTGAACAAGTTCTTGAGTCTTGGTGATCCCAAAGTGACCACTCAATGCACCATTATGCTTTTCTTGTATCATATTCTCTCTAATGGAGCCTCTAGGGACACATAACTGATTCCCTTTAAACAAAAGATCACTTTGCAAAGTGTATTCAACATATTTGCTATGAAAATGATTCTTGTATTCAGCACATACCTTATAAATGTCCGCAAAATCTTCATCATCTGCATATAGATCCTTGAAATGATCTATTCCCATGCTCTTTAGCTGGATTTCTTGAATGGTGAGGACTCTTCTGCTCAAGGCATCTGCCACCTTGTTGAGAACTCCTTTCTTGTGCTTGATATTGAAGGTGTAAGCTTGCAGGTACTCCACCCACTTCATGTGCCCGTGACTCAATTTCTCTTGTGAATTCAGGAAACTAAGTGCTTGGTTGTCTGAATACACTATGAATTCCTTGGGAAGCAAGTAGTGTCTCCATTTCCTTAGAGCCTGGACCAATGCATACATCTCAAGGTCATAAGAAGAATACTTCTTCTTGGCTTCACTTAACTTCTCTGAATGAAAATCCAAAAGTCTGCCCTCTTGACTGAGAACAGCTCCAATAGCCACATTACTTGCATCACACTCTATAGTGAAGAGCTTCTCAAAGCTTGGTAACACCAAAACAGGTTGGGTAGCTATCTTTTCTTTCAACAACTCAAAACTTTTGTTAGCTTGCTCATTCCACACAAACTTGGTCTTCATTCCTCCTTTAATGGTATCCAACATAGGAGCACAAATAGCACTAAATTGTCTTATGAACTTCCTATAGTATTGAGCAAGGCCATGGAAGCTTCTTACCTTTGTTGCTGTCTTTGGAGTAGGCCAATTGAGGATGGCTTCCACTTTGCTTCTATCCATCTTCAAGTTGCCATGTGATAGCACAAATCCAAGGTACACCAGATCTATTTTGATGAACTCACACTTTTCTAAATTGATCATCAATTTCTCCTCCTGCAGCTTCTTGAAAACCAACTCTATTTGTTTGAGGTGCTCCTCTCTTGTTTTGCTAAAGATCAGTATATCATCAAGATACACCACTACAAATTTTCCGATGTAGTCTTTGAGGATTTCATTCATGAGTCTCATGAATGTGGAGGGGGCATTAGACAATCCAAATGGCATAACCAGCCACTCATATAGACCCTCATTGGTTTTCAAGGCTGTTTTCCACTCGTCTCCCTCATGTATTCTGATTTGGTGATAACCACTCTTTAGGTCTATGTTAGTATAGTACCTAGCTTCACCTAGACAATCCATGAGGTCTTCAATCCTAGGGATAAGGAATCTATACCTAATGGTTATCTTGTTTATGGCCCTGGAGTCAGTACAAAGCCTCCATTCTCCTCCCTTTTTGGGTGCTAAGACAGTGGGTACTGCACATGGACTGATACTTTTCCTAATGAGACCTTGGTTGAGGAGTTCTTGAATTTGCCTAGCTATTTCCTCATTTTGTTGAGGAGTCATCTTGTAAGCTACTTTATTTGGTAGGGTAGCCCCTAGTATCAAGTCTATCCTATGACTTATGGCTCTTTTAGGGGGTAATGTTGCTGGTTGTCCACTACTCACAATGCCTTCATAGGTCTGCAACATTTTCTGTATTTCTTTTGGTAGCTCTGACTTTTCAGCTGCTTTCTCATTGCTTACCTCTCTTGGCCTTAACATCACTGCATAGCCAACTCCTTCTCCTTCTTCCAAGGCTTCTAAGAATTCTTTTTCACCAACCATAACCAATTTAGGACCTGCTGTTTGCACCTTTGTATCTTCTAGCAAAGACTGAATTTTGAAAGTTACCTTATCTTTCTTGAAAGTATAGGAGTTCTTTGCTCCATCATGCACAACTTGGCGATCAAATTGCCATGGTCTACCTAGGAGCAAGTGACATGCATCCATAGGTAACACATCACACAAGACTTTGTCTTTGTACCTTCCAATTGAAAACTCCACCCATGCTTGTTCATTCACCAAGACATGTTGACCTTTATTGAGCCATGTGACCTTGTAAGGATTGGTGTGGGGTATCCTTGTCAACTTCAGCTTGCTAACTATCTCCTCTGACACAATATTGTCAGTAGACCCTAAGTCAATGATAACTCTACACACTTTTCCCATCATCTTACACTTTATCCTAAACAGGGACCTCCTTTGGCTTGATTCTTCTTTAACCAGTTCCTTGATCAAAGTTATCATCATGAGGTTCTCACCTTCCTCTGAATTCAATGGTACTTCAAGATGTTTATTTGCTGCATTTGTCTCATCATGAACTAGATTAGCTCTCTTGTCATTTCCATGAGAGGTACCACCTTTCTCTGGACATCTATAGGCCGGGTGTCCCATTTGATTGCAGTGGTAACATTTCATGTTGGTAAAGTAACTGCCCCTTCCTTGTCCACCACTCCTTCCTCTAGAGCTAAAGCCTCTTCCTCTACCACCTCTACTAGAACTTCCTTCTTGCTGATCAGAGTTTTTGACTTCTCCTTGAGCCCTTGATTCTGAACTCCTTCCACCATAGCCACCTCTTTGTCCTCTGCTGTCTCTTCCTTTACCTCTACTTTTGGAGGTTTTCTCTTGCTTCTTTCTGCCTTTCTCCTCTATCTTTAAGGCCATTTGATAACATTGGCAGATGGTTTTGAAGTTCACTAGGCTCATGTCTTCTTGAATAGACCATTTAAGCCCATTCAAATACCTTGCTAGCTTGATGCTTTCATCTTCAACCACCTTTGATTTGAGGCACAACTTTTGGAACTCCTTTGTGTATGTTTGGACATCCATATATTTTTGCCTAAGGTTGTGTCTCCTCCTATGCAATTGGACTTCATAATCATCAGGTAGGTAGGTCTGCTTGATCTTGGTTACCATGCCTCTCCATGTAACTATAGGACCCTTTCCTTCTTTCTCTCTTTCAGCTTGTACAAATTTCCATCATGTGAGAGCTGCACCTCTCAACCTTGACTTGGCCACTTTCACTTTTTGGGCCTCTGTTATACCATCACATTCAAAGTGATTTTCTATACTCTCAATCCAGTCCACAACTGAATCAGGTTCCATTTGTCCACTAAATAGTGGCACTCCTTCCAAAGCTTTGCCACTTAAGGCTTGCAGTGCCTTCAAGAAGGGTTCTTCAGCAAGGACAGGGTTAGGTTTTGGAGCTTCCTCCTCCAAGTCCTCTTCTTTTTCCTTTGCTTCCTATTCTTCCTTCAGTTTTATCTTATCCTTTACTTTGTCTGGTGTTTCTTGGACTTCATCCAAGAGCTTCTCCATTCGAGACAACCTTTCTCTTAGCAATCGGTTATCCTCCTCTTGCTCTTCTACCTTCTTAGCTAACTCAACATTAGTCACCATGGTTCTTTCTTCCTCTGGTGTGTTCTCTCCTACTGACTCAGTGGGTTGCAACATCAATCACAAGCCTTGATCAAATGTTGCTCTGATACCAATATGGTGTAAGTGCTCTTCTAGGTTTGCTTGCACCAACAAGTTAGGCAGACTTCTCTTTTTCTTCACCCAAGAACCTGATAGCCTCTAGGTTCTGATTAGGCTTAGGTCATTAACTAAGCCCTATTTCAACTCTTCCTCAAGAGTCTCACTCCTTGTGCTTCACCTTGGAGGACTTGACACCATTTGAATTTGTAGACTATATCCTACACTTAGAAGGATCTAAGTGCCAACTTCACTCTCAACCTTGAACAGCTTGCAGGGGTGCTTGAGACATTGAAAATATGCCAAAAACATTCATTTGATTGCATCTTGGAGGGTCTTCTACTTTCACACTTACCGATTTCAAGAACTTGCATTGGTGAGGCCTAATTCCTTGTAGCCCTTACCAGTCACCTTTTTGGTTTTCTTGCTCAAAATTTCCAAACAACCTAGCAAATAAACTTCACTTCCAGATACCCTTTTTGTGTCTTTAAATGTTTCATAGGGTTTTAGACCCCTGACTCTTCCGTACAGTGGATGCCTACAATCTAGGGCAAATAGGGCTAATAGGCCTAATACCTAGGGTTACAATGATCTCTTGCCAATTTCTCACACAAATGGATTGATCAAGCCTCAATCCTTCTATCATTCTTAGGTAAGGTTATGCCCCACTTGGAACTGTACTTGTTCCGTATAGTACCTCCTTCCCCTGCCTATGTTCTTCAAATTTTCACTCTCAAACCTCTAACCGGACTTCCCAAGCTCGCCTAGGGTTTGAGTTTAGAAATACTTGCTCGACTCCCCATGAATCCTACTACTAGATATATACAGATACATGGCTCCCCTAACAAATCCATCCACTCTTAAGAAAACCCCGTGGTTAGATTTCATGGGGGAGCCATTAAAGGACTGACAGTTCAAAACAGAGATAACAAACCCTCTAGAACCTACTCTATGAATTCAAGGCACCAAATCAACTCTAAACAACTTGATTACAAAATGGAAAATGCTCAAGACTACTGTATGAACACAAATCTAATAGAAAATCAACACATCTAATTCATCAAATAGCACTGTCACTCAAGATCATTCGGTATACATAGAAAATGCAGAGTTCTCACTATTTTTCAAAACCAAAAAACTTCATTTCCACCAATCTAACTGCTTGCCCTCGAGCCACCCCTAACATAGATGCCATTTTCCAAGTTTTAAGGGATGTTGGCCGATCCCACACTCCTAGCTTTTAGGGGATCTGAGATAACTAAGTTGCATGCAACTTGACAAATGCTGTCATGCAACTTTACAACAACTTTTGCAACTTCCCATCATTGTGTCCTCTTCCTAACTTCTAGGACCTCTAACTCCTTGATTTCGAGCCATCAACTCCCTTAACTGCCTCTTGGCATCTTCTAACAATGACCATGTGTTTAGAACACATTTAAGGCTCAACTCTCAAATTAACCTACTAAGCTAATTAAAGCAAAAGATACTTAACAAAGACTATGCTATGGTGACCTTAGTCCTAATGACTAATTCACTTATTCCACACACAAACAAGACCTTATAAGGTCCAAAATAACCACACCATCACCCTGACTTGGCTAAGGTCAGGTACAAGCCAAAATTGACAATAAAAAATGGAGGTTAGCCTAGGTGCTCCTACACCAGTATGGGAACCCATAAGATCATTTGTAGAAGCCAATAAGTGCAATAAATGATGTCCTTGAAGCCCTAGAATTGAAACAAGTAGTTGAGAAGGCCACTCAACCATTAATGGCATTGGCCAAAGAAACACATCAAACTGTGGACTGTTCAGGGTGTCAGGACCGAAAATGACATTTGTCCACTCATGAAATAAATAGTTTGGAACCTCAAAAATGTTGATGTTGGAGGTCGAGCATCAAGCCTAATTCATACAGGTCCTACCACATGTTAAGAAGCAGAAGACCGAAGCCACGAATCCATAAAGACTGGAACCTAATGGGGTTTAGGGATTGACTTGTTGACTTATCTCATACTGATGAATGGTAAGAGGTAAGGTGAAACCCTGGCCTTCAAAATTCGAAAATCTAACACAACGGGATTTTGATGGAAGGAGTCAGGGAGAAATGAGGGAGGCGAGAGAATGAAGGGAAGGTCAAAGCAGTAAACTCGATCTCGGATCACCAAAATGTATGATTGGGGGTCGAGGGAAGAGGCTACCTCTTATTGAGTAAAAGGTAAGGAGACACCCACCCTGATGTCTGATGCCTGAAGACCATCATTAGAAATTAGAGGCTAGAAGGAGGAGATGAGAAAAAAGTAGACGAAAGGTAAGTGATGTAAGAGGGAAGCCTAACCTCTAAAGTTTGAAATGCAACACTTAGGCAAATTTTTAAAGGACTTAGTTGGACTTCGGGGGTCAGGGGAGGCTTACAACTTACGAGGAGGGATTGGTAAGGCTCAAGGGGTAAGGCCAAAATTCGACACCCAAAACCCATAGAAGGAAAGGGGAAGAAGGTGGAAAAGGTAGAAGATCAGGGTCGATGAAGGAAGCATGCTTGGAAAGAGGGAAGCGACAAACTGAAAACCCAAAGCACCTAACGTAGCTAAATTTAGGAATTTTTCAAGGGAGACTCATGTAGTATGACCCATGTGAGATTTCTCGGATCGGTTTTCAATGATGGGTCATAAAGGGTGACATGAAATGGCAACATAAGTATGGACTAGAAATTTTTTATTGCTAGGTGGCTCATTGCTACCAATGCTGTAGAGAGTGTATAAATAATGTTCACGTGTGTGCATATGTGTGGATGCACACATGAGAGATGAAAATGGACTCCCCAACTTAAAATAATTGTATGAATAAATATATGCAATTGATTTTAAGGTGGAAGAAATCAAGAAGGTGAAGAACTTTTAGGAAGTATATGGATATGTTCCTAAAGTCACAAATAATAGAAAGAAGATGGCCCCAAGGAAAGGAATAAAAGAAGATGTTGCTACTAGAAATGAAACACCTAAAATTATGCTCATGGAATGACATGTCACAATGAATAAGGATGTCACATAGAAATAATTAACATTGCATGAATACTTAGGTAAAAATATAAAACTATCACACTTTCAACCAACTTACTAGCATAAGTGAATTTAAACATTTTAGACAACTAAAAAACATTTTTGGTCAAACATATAGTCTAACTAGATTCATTCTAGCTAATTTAGATATGGGTCACAACTTTTCTAGCTAGAAGTGTCCATTAAATGCATATTTTGCACCACTTTGGGGCCAATTTACCAAAACAAAAAAATATTCAAAAAAATTGATGTTTCAATAAATCCTACTCTTATAAATAACATGTTTTTAAAATATAAAAAATACCCTTTTGTAAATCTATAACTGTAGTTTTCAAAAATATAATTGTTTTAATAGTTTAGTATTATTTTTTAAGTAGGCCATTAGTACCAAAATATAAGGTTGATTATCTTATCAAGAAAAAATACTAAAATTTGCATAATTTTTTTGAAAAAAGAATGATGCACTAGAGAAAATATTTTGTGAAGATAAATTTATTTTTCTATTTTAAATAAATAGTTAAGAAAAAAAGGCGACATCCCATGGAAACAATTATGTTTTTATTACACACAAATTTTAAGATTTATTTAAAAATATATATTTTTTCAAAATGGGGAAAAAAATCCATACATGAAAATTTCAAGTTATAAATATATAAAAAAAAATTGAAGGAAAATATTTATTTTATAGAGTGACATCCCATTTATATTTTTTTTCAACATTTTATCAAAAACTAGATTATAGTGTCTATTTTATAAAAAAAATATTCAAATAATTTTTAATATTTTAAAAAAAATTACAAACATAAAATATATATTTTATTTGTTTACATCATTCAAATTCAAAACATATGTCACTTTCTAGTGATTCAAATTAATAAGTTGGATAAGTGTTGATCATTTTCTTTATAAAAGTGTGGCACAATTTTGTACTTTTAACCATATACATAAAGGGATTTGTAGGATTAGAGTTAGCATGAACATATAAGAATAATAATCATGAGGCAGGGAGTGGAAATTTATCATACCCCAAGCTTGTAGAAGTATGATAAAAAAGAAAGAATGACACATCAATCAAATGGAAATAATTTTTTTGGGTCAACATGGAATAGACCTAAATTTATTAACACTTTTCATTATCGGGCAAAAATATCAAAAATATAAAGTAGACAAAAAAATAGATGGAAGAAAGATACATATATAAGAATGACACAACATGGGACTTCTCTTGTATCCATGTACCTACAAGTGTGTCAAGGGTCCTCTAGGATAGCTACCAAATAATACATGTATAGAAACAAAATAATAGGAAAATCAAGCATATCTAGCTAAACATATAAACACATGAAATGAGTATGATACTCTTAGGGTTTGTAATAAAGTAATTTGTCTTGCTTCATTTCTAGTTCAAGAGTGGAAATAAGGCCACTAGGTGGTGGAAACACCATAGGAGTATCGTTAACAAAATAATTAATGACAAGATACCATGGAAGAGAATTGAGAGAAATTTATTTCATGGGATCTATGAGAGGGGCAAGTGTTAAAGGTCATGTAAGGATTGATGAAAATTCCAAAATATCCATGTAACTAATTGAAACATGCACCCATCTTAAGATGGAGTGGGGGAATCAATGCTTGGATAATACACAAGTGGTTATGGCTCATTGCTAACCACAATAATATGGGTTGGAGTGTCAAAAAGTTGAGGTGGGGGAGTATCCTCTACACAAGGGGGAAGTGATATAGAAGGGTTTACAGGTAGTGAGATGGGGTTGGAGTTTCTTTGCTAGAAAGGTTGAGTGGGGTAATGTTAATCATTTCACTTAGGTGGTGGCTAGGGTATGTCAACATCTAATGTGGATGGGTGGATATCATAAAATATCTAATGGTGGTTTCACATGAAAGGGACAAAGGAGGAAAGCGTAGTGCTAGATATGACACACATTAGGAAAGTTTGATGAAGTAGAGAATGGTGGACAAGAAATAATGTCAATAATGAAGGGAGGGTCAAGAGAAGGAGCCAAGACCACCTAAATTTGTTGTTTTCAAAATATGATGCACTCCTTAGGTAGAAGGGAAGTTGTAATTTTAGAAGGAGGTGTCCATCAAGATGAATATGGATAAATGGCGGTGGTTGGGCTGGATCAAGGATGACACATGTAGTAGAATGATAATGACACTTGCATAGTCAATCCAACTGGTTATGTTAGGGACTCAAACTAGAATTGAGAAGAGGAGGGGGTGGGTTCATCTAACTTGGGCCCCTATCTATCCTGGGGATAGGTGTCAAAACATGGGCAACTACTAGAGGTTCTATAACCACTATATTTGTAGAAGATGAATGGGAAGGGTTAATTGACATGTTAGGTTTCTTTCCTCTTCATGCCTTAGGGGTAGGAGAGGAACAAGAGCAACCATTAGAGGTCAAGTGACCATAGGAGGTGTAGATATGTGGAAATTTAAAGTATTTATGGATAACAAATGCAATAGATTGCATCACCATGAGCCATGGATGACCCAAGTGATGCTAAATATATAGTTAGCATGGTCCAAACATAGATATAATAAATTTGAACACTGAACTCACCTAGTACAAGTGAATTTTTTTATTATAGTTATTTATTTAACATGAAATTATGTAAATAGTTGGCATGTTTGAATCTTGGCGAAATAAAATATTTTTTAAATTTTAAATTTATTAACTTTGATTGAAACACTTTAATCAATTATATTATATATCTCTATATAATGTAAATAATACAACATACTCATTAAGATAATATGTTGTCTTCCCATATTAAATTTATAACTAATGTTTGTGATGATTACAACTAAAACATCATTGTAAGTTTGTTCATGGCCTTTAAGGGTCGCATGTGAATTATTTTAAAGTTCGTGTTGATGTTTTAATTATTTTTGACATAGTAGATGATTTTGTCTATTGAGTGTGAAAAGCATTCATTTTGAAGTTTGAGGTTTAACATTTTTAAGAATTTTATCACTAATAATTATATGGCAAGAGAAAATAAAATTAATTAATATTATATATTATATGTTTGCATAGTAAAACAGTGTATCTTTTAAAAAAAATATCTTGTTTTATGTGATTTTATGGAGATGATTTTGATGTATGATTTGTATTATACTTTTGACCTCATTTATTGCACCCGCTTATCCGAAACTCAATTTACTATTATTTTAGGTCACATCACTTTACTTAGAATACTTCTTAATTACTTCTTAAATACCATGGACTAAATTACACTTATGATTCTATCCTCACAAATGGACCATAAGATCAATCTTATCCTCTATTTCAAACTTTTAAATCACCCACATTTCAAGCTTGAGAATCTTAGACATGATCATTACTTATTCACATGCATACCAAGAAATTTGAAATTTGAATTTCGGACTTTGTATTTATGATGCACATGTCAATTCAACACTAGACAAGAATATATTTCAAACTCTCAAATCTCAACCATCTTAACTCTCTCACCTCAAATTCAATATCATATCTCACATTTTATTTATTCCTCATAAAATATCACCAAAATCAACAATAATTTATTTGAGAATCTTAGACATGATCATTACTTATTCACACGCATACCAAGGAATTTGAATTTTGAATTTTATATTTATGATGTACATGCCAATTCAACACTAGACAAGAATATATTTCAAATTCTCAAATCTCAATCATCTTAACTCTCTCATTTTATTTATCCCTCATAAAATAATATAACCAATCAACAATAATTTATTGTAAAAATCTATCAACAATTATATAAACATAAATTCACCTTTAACACACCCATTACACCTTCTAACAGTACAAATGCTAATATTTAATAATGTGTACAACCTTATCTCTTTCTCAATTTCAACTTTTGACCTCAAGCTTCGTAGCAGGGAATCCAATGGCTTACTGCTGAATTTTTTACTCAGTAAATTCACTTGAAACCTTTTCATGCTAAGTAAGCCAAGGAAATTCTTATAATATGAAGTCTTCTATGTTTAGAAAATAGAAAGATTGGACAGATCAGACAAATGGAGGTGTTAAATCCCTAGCAAATATGCATTTGATTTACATAATCTATCACAATCATCTTCACGGTTTTCTAAGATTCTTCTCTATCTCCTGCAATTATAAAAGAAGTGACAGCATAAACTATACCTGGTTTATATGTTTAATACTAGAGCCACGTGTTTTATGCTTCTGAATGAAGTTTATGGTCCCCAACCTCAGTGTCTACGTCCTCAACTAATAATGGAGGTAGGAATGACATGTCTGGTTTCCTCAATTAAATTGTGAATATGATGGGTAGTCATTTTTTCAAAAGATAAAATGTCTGGATACTTATTGCAGCCGATAGGTATTGGGTTAAAAAATCATTGTTCTTTTGGGTTTAAAAATATTTTGTAAGGATTACGATTCGTACACTTGATAGTATTGAGATATATACTCTCAACAATAAAATATTAATTTTTTTTTTTAATTGGATTAAAAACTATAACTTAAAAGATTACAATGATTATACAAACTAAAATCCTATTTAGTAAGATGAAGAAACAAGGAATTACAGCAGCTACAGTATTTCCCAACATATATTGCTGTCTCACAGTAGCAAGAAGAACATCTGAAAATTATTGGTGAGAGTTTCTGGATTAGATTGTGTTTGTATTTTTGCATTAACAACTCCGTGATTCATCATCAGGATAGAAGAGAGCATAAGGAGTCACAGATCATGGAGTGTGATCTGAAACATTGATGCAAAAAATACAAACACAATCTAATCCAGAAACTCTCACCAATAATCTTCATGGATTGTGGAAATCTATTATCGCTAAAACCCACAGATTACAATAAATACAATAAAATATTACTTATGATGTTTACAATTTAATATTGGTTATTCCTTATTCAAGATATTTATTAAGTTAAATTTTAAATTTTATTTTTTATATCAAGTTTTTATAAAAGAATTTTTTTGATGTTTTTAATTTGAATCTAGACATTCTTATTAATAAAATAATAATATGGGTGTTGAATAAAATAAATAAATATTAAAGAATTTTTTGAAAAAGTTGTGAAGAATCATTAAAAATTTGGTTATTAGTTTATATGTTTTTTAGCAAGAGTTCAATGGTCTTGTTAAGAGAATCACATCCCAAATTGTTGCAAATGCTTTCACGTTGATCTCAAATATTGGTATTAACGATGATTTGGAGGCAACTTTTGAAAAGCAAGTGGAATTCCTAGCTAAGGAATGGTAAGCTGATTTTGGGCTCAAGAGGTTGGCTGATTTGAATTAGTCCCTTGTTTGGTGTTTCTTCTTTTTGGATTTCTATAAGTCTTGTGTTGTACCTATTAATGCTTCTACCTCCCTTTATTGAAATCTTTTCTTTGTTTAGTTTTATGTCTTGTGGGACTTGTTGTTTACACTAATAGGTTCATTTTGTAAAAGAGTTTGGACACTTTCAAAAACCTAACTTTTTATTCTAATAAAAAACAAAAGATAAATATTAGGGATGAGTTTCTTTCAAAAACCCTACCTTCTACTCTAATGAAAAACAAAAAAATATTAAGATTAAGTTTAATTAGTGAGACTAATAGTATATTCTAATAACGATATTTCCTAATTTGATTATGAGATGCTTTTGTAATAAAATAAAATCATATAAGATCCCTATTAATAATAGAAAGACAGGATAAGTATCACTATTCTTTCTTTCAATAGAATCTTATCCTCAGATATGATTACACTATCCATTAAAATTCAAATTTTTTATAAGTATAATTGAATCAAATTCAACTAATTTCCTTTATTCTAATCTTGGCACCTGCCATATTAAAATTCAAATCTTCTAGAAATATAATTGACTCAGATTCTACTAATATCCTTTACTCTAATCCTCCCACCTGCCACCCCTCCTTTACTCTAGTCCTCGCACCCTGCCACCCATCCTTACTCTAGTCCTCCCAGCCTGCCACCCCCTCCTCATGAGCAACTATTGCTAGATTTTTTCATAAGTTTGATATGACAGCTATACTCCCGGGTGGGAGAATGGTAGCGGATTAGAAGGTCCGAAGGCAGCCGGCGGTTATAGTTATTACAGCTTGCTGTTGAAGGTTGGCCGGGGAATTTCTTTCAAACTTCCCTCAAACTTCCCGGTCAGTCAAATATCTAGACGATATAATTATTTCCATTAAAAAAGAGTAAACCAGATATGGGCACACAAGACACTTAACAAAGGTGTGGTGAATGGAGACGCATGTTACGGAAGAATAAAGAAAGGTGTTACTAGTTGTCACTCAATATTCTCCCTGCGATTGACAGCAACCATTGAGTTGATAAACGGCTGCTTATATTCTTGACACGATTTGCAGTAATAATTGAAGCAATCAATGACGTGCAAGCAATTCCAATAAACTGCAATAGCCGGTAACAAAACGTTTTTTTTATCAGTATATATCTAAGAAAAACTAATTTGCTTTGTCGGTGCAAGGAATTGGGCAGACCTTTGATTCTTATTCATTCTCTGTTTTTCAAACATCTGAGCTGGTACGCCATCTTCCTTTTCAAGCTCACAAGTTTAAATTATTATTGGCTTTATATCTGTCATGTTTATGATTTGGGTTCTTTCTCTTTCTTTCTTTAGTACCGTTCATGACTTTGTTTGATGTGATAGAGACCGGTCATTGAATTTCTTTCTGCCCAACTGTGTTAGATTCGTTCAAAAGGATTCAGTGTTTTAGAATATGAATCTGAAATCCTGGAGTTAAGTTGTGTGTGTAAAGTTATAACTCTGAATTAGAACTCACAGTAGTTGTGAAAATGAAACATATTGTTGAATTCCAAGCTGTTATATTTCACTGATAGGGTTCCTTGCAATATTGTTATTTTAAGACTAGTTTGTGTGGATGTGGGTATAACTATCAAATCCTTTCATGGTTGAAAATATTTTTTTAAGTTTTGAAATGAGTTTATTATGCATCTAAAGTTCCAAATAAAGAACAATAAGAATTTAATATATAATATTTGAAATAATTAATGTTACATATCTCTTACTTTAAGATAAAAGTGTTCAAATGGGCATATACCATGGTAGACTGTTGTCCGTAAACAGCTGACATTGCATCTTCTTTATAAGTTCTTCCATAGTGGCCTGCACTCTGTCAAACAATATTTATAATGTCTAAAGCACTTGATTTGATGTTTCATTCATAGTTGATTTTCATTGTACTTTTTGATTGGTTTGGGGTCCATTTGGGGAAGACATTTCTTTACAAGGTTGCAGGAATGAGATTCGTTTTAAATTTTTTGAAGAGAGGGGAAATGTGCTTTTGTGATTTACAAGAGTGAAAGCTTATAAAGTAAAGTATGTTTTGTTTTTCTTGGAGCCTTTATTGCATCTCCAAATTTCTTTTGGTGCATCTATAGTGAAAGCAATTTATATGGGTAAAGTGACCAGTCATGATTATTTTAAAAAGAGTGATTATTAGTAACATGCATGGATGAAGCGGCCATTAAGGCCCATTTAGGTTCAAGCTCCTTTTAGGCTAGTGAGTTCATGAGTAGTTTTTAAGTTGTCACACTTATGAGCTCGGACACTTGTTTGTTAGGGGATGGGGTCTTGGCTGTGGCCCCATCATTTGGGTCCAATTAATGTCTAGATTATATGTCAATAGTGTGTTGAACTTTCAATTTTACCCTATAAAAATAGGTGAAGGGGTGAAGTAGTGCCTTGTGATTAATTTCAATGTGGAAGAGTAAGAGAGACATTTAAGGGAAGATAACTATTTTTTAGTTTTTTATTAATATGGTGTGTTTGTAGCTTTATTGTTTTGTAATTATTACTAATATACATGGATATAATATTATATTGTTCTCAAAATGCACTACTTGAAAGTTCAATAAGGAAGGTGTTTCAAGTACCGTTTGAGTTCAATTAATGTATAAATTTGAGGCCAGGGCTCCATTGAAACCTTCAATTCTACTCCAAGTACCATTTGAATTCAATTAATGTATAAATTTGAGGCCAGGGCTCCATTGAAACCTTCAATTCTACTCCATTAGAATATATGCTTAGGTGAAATAGTTTTTGTGATTATGTTTTTAATGTGCAAGAGTAAGAGTGAAACATGAGGGAAGTTACATGGTTTTTTCTTTGGTTGTGGACTACCTTATGGGCCCAATTAATATCTAAATTTGAGGTTGAGGGTCTATTGAAATATTCACTTTACTTTATAAAAAAAATTGTATAGGTGAAGTAGTGCCTTGTGATTACTTTTAATAGATGAAGTTTCTTGTGATTACTTTTAATGTGCAATACTAAGAGTAAAACATAAAGAAAGATATTGTGTCTCTTCTTTTTGTTAATGTGTGTGTTTTGTGGGTCCTTTGTTTTAATAATTATTAATCTACATGAATATAATAATAATAGATGAGGCCTTGGTTGTGGTCCTACTAATTGATGCTTAGATTTAAGGCTAATGATCTCTTGACCATTAGTTTTACTCTATGAAAAAAAGGCATAGATGAAGTGGTGTCTTGTGATTACTCTTAATGTGTAAGAACATAAAAGTGAAATAGAAGATTGGGAATTTTTAATGTGACGTGTTTTGTAGGTCTTCTAACCAATGTTTAGTATTAATATACATGAATATAATAATGTCATGTTATTCTCAATGTGGACTAATTGAAAGATAAAAAATAAAAGTGTTTATGTCCTTTGTGGTCCCTTGCCTCACCATTAACTCATGATTCTTTTATACTAGAAAGATTGTTTAGAGGTATTTCTACAAGGTGGCCAAGCCTATGTCCTCTATGAAGTTAAATATATGAAGTTAAATATGTGTGTTTTTTTCATAGAAAGTTGGGTAAGTTATGTGTGTTGCATATTGAAATGTCAATGATTAAGTGTGGAGTAATGTTTACTGTTTACTTTTAAATTATTATTATTATTTGGTTAGTTTATGAAAATTAATTGTTTGTAGAATAATATGATTAGCATCTAGCATTTGTGGAGTTCAAAATTTAATTCAAATTTGAGAGTGACAATGAGTCATCTTAGTGATGTACAATTGTTTATAACTTGGAATCATAATTCTTAACTATTAAAATTGGAAAGTACAATATAATAATATTTTGAATTAAAAATCTTAAAGATTTAAATTATAGTATTATTTTTTACGTTTTGGAAATTATATAATTATGATTTTGTTTATTTATGCGAATGCCACCTATACACTCATACATACATGTGTGTTTGTATATGTTCATCTGAATGAAATTGAAAATGAATACCACCTTTGCTATCTATATCTAAGAATTTCATTAAATTCTTCACAAACTAGCTGGCTGATATACTTCGAAATTTAATTTTCACTATCTATCATCAAATATATAATTTAATATAAAAACTGATACATTAGAATGTAAATTATATTGTTCTATAGGTCTGATAAGAGGGTACAAGAAAAATATTGTCATTGGAGATCCATTTCATTGTATTTCTTGCTTTATTTTGTCTGCAATTTGCCAAAAAAATAAAATTAATTCTCTTGTAATTTTATTTGATGTTATATTTGTGCATATCTTCTATAACAATTTTCACCAATCCTTTTATATTATTTTCTATATGATATCATTTACCATTTTATAGTATCTTTTCTTGAATACTTAATTTCCAAGAACTCCTTTTGCATGAATGTAGAGAATTGAAGCATTTATTTGTGATTAGTTATGGCAGCAGCATCAAAGTCAGAACTGAGGAAACCAATATTTATAAAAGTGAACCAGTTACGTCCAGGCACTTCTGGTCACACATTAACTGTGAAGGTGGTAAGTTCAAGCATGGTTTTGCAGAAGGGAAAAGCAGAGGGGCCTCACATGAGAATTGCAGAATGCTTGGTAGGAGATGATACTGGGGTTGTTGTTTTTACTGCCAGGAACGAGCAAGGTGGGTTTACTAGTTCATATTTCTGCAGTATTTTTTTCCTGTTTTTGAAATGCAAGAGTTATGGGTGCATACGATTTTCTTGTCAAAATTGTTTTTCTTACAATTTTTATGGATTTTACAAGTCACTACTTTTAGTGACAGTTGGCACATTGCTATTCATGTTGATTTACATTGCTGGAAGCTGCTGTTTGTAGATTATAATGATCTACATAGAACTTTGGATGCTATGTTTTTATGTTGCTTTAAAATTTTTCTTTTGCAAACCTCTTCTAATAAAGTAGAATTTTGTAGATTTCCTAGTGTTAAGTGGCTTAGTGGGTCCCCGACAAGAAAACTGTTGCAATATTTAGAAATAGCCACCTTTTTTTTAAGTGTACCCACTAGTAATTACTGTTTATCTTATGAAGTCTTTTATGCATGGCTTCTGTGTAAGTCTTATCATACCAATTTCTTTAAAGTCTTGAATTCGTAAGCCCTTGGTTGGAGGGAGACTGGTTTATGGGTGTGCTTTTGAAGTTAGGACCCAAGTCTGAATCTTCTATTTCCAGCTTATGATAGTTTTCCTGAAATGATGGTCATTCGTAAACTTTAGCTTATGAGAGTTGTCCACAAATAATGTCCTTTGTAAAACCTTTTTTTTTAATGGAAGGGTTGCTTTCAGTTACACTAATGCCTGTTAAGGATTGTTTTAACAGACCTACAAAAGTGTTATTTCTACACTTAATATCACCCTTATTTTAAACTTATCCCAAGAGAATGAAAGTTAACATCATCTTTATTTTAAAGTTAGCCAAAAGTATTATTTCTACACTTAATATCACCCTTAATATCACCCTTATTTTAAACTTATCCCAAGAGAATGAAAGTTAACATCATCCTTATTTTAAAGTTAGCTAAAGAGAACGAGTCCTCTAAGAAACTTGTTCTCTAATTTTACTTCATTTCATCCTCTTTCCCATGATGATCATAGAAGGTGATTGGAAACATCATTCCAAAAATTTATATACAATTGTCTCTTACAAAGTTTACGATTTAACATTAATATAATTTAATATGTATTCCCAAATATTTTCAACTAAAGAAACTAAAATTAATGTTCACATTGGGTTTGCCAACTTTTTAAGAAATAAATTGAATGATTGCTCAGATTGATCTGTCAATATGCATAAATCAATGAAAAAGGTTATAGAACTTTAAAAGCGTGCATTAACATGTCTTCAAGTCCAAGTTGGTAAGCTCTTTCATTGCCTATTTCAAGGTACCTTTTGCATTGACCCATCTTTGTTACTATATTACAACAGCTTACTTTTTAAAAAGTAGACAACATCTTGGAAGACATATGATTCAGTTTTCCTCAAAATTAAATTAATGAAAATAGGTCGAAGAGATTGATGCAGAGAAGCCCACCCCAATCCCAAAGAAATATAGATATAAATTAAACAGCATACTCCATAGATGGTGAAGATAACCCAGTTTTTAAATTAGGAGTAGATTATGATCATGAATCAATTATTATTCATGAATTATGTAGGGGGAGGATACTATTTTGAATTGTGGACGGATTTTTTAATTAATTTTTGGAAATAGTCTTATACTGACAACAACTCAGATTTGTTCATTGACAGTTGACATAATGAAACCTGGCTCTACTGTAATTATACGCAATGCAAAAATTGACATGTTCAAGGCCTCCATGAGGCTGGCAGTTGACAAATGGGGAAGAGTTGAAGTGACTCAAGAACAAGATGACTTTCAAGTAAAACATGACAATAACCTCTCACTTATAGAGTATGAATTGGTGAATGTCAGCGAGGATTGACTTGGCAAATGTATATATCTTGATCACTGAATCACAGACTCAGTGTGACAACTTCATTGGAACTAAATATTGGTTTTTTATTTTTTAAAATTTTGAGATTTGATTATGTAGTGTGTAGATGTAAAACTTATGCTGGTAAGATTAAAGACACTTGAACTTCAAGTATAAGGTATCTATCTTCCTAAGTGGGTTTGCTTACCTTCAAGTAAGTTGAATCAGTCAACCTTCTGTTTTTGTTTATATAATGATTCAGTAAGTGTATATGATATAGATCTCATTTCTACTCTTAGTAGCCTTGTTAGCATTGGTATTTTTGTTTTGAAGGATTGGATCTTGCAATATAAGTGGGCCTTATTCTTCAAAGGAAGATTTCAGTGATAACACTATGACTCTTCTTTTTAATATATGAGCAATACATTATACAAATCATGTTATTCTTACTTTTATATAAATTAAGTTGGTTTATTAGGCATTTTTAAGGTATGAAATTTTACCTGTGCTTTATTTTTTTTTCAAATTATTTGTATATTAAATTAAATTTTATATATTAATTGATTTTGGTGGTAAAGTTTATTTATAAGATATATTATATGGAGTATTTATTTTTTTAAGTTAATTTTTGGTCATATTTGTAAATATTTTTTTGAGTAATATTTTTTTATTGTTTAGATTAATAATTTTAATTTTTGAAACTAATTTGAGATGAAATTAAAAAAAAATTAAAAAAATATCTAACTAAATTTAGAATTAAAAGATAGAAAATAAAATTAAAATTAGTATAAATATTATACTATTGAATCTTGAAATGCCATCCACACTCATCTATTAAATTTTTTTTCTTATCCCTCATTCATTTTATTCAACTATCAAATGATTTATTTTTTAAACCAAAAATAAAATTTATTCTAATTTTAAAATAATCGACTGACAATTATCTAATAACATTATTACAAAATTTGTTTTGGCTGTTTTGTGTTGTAGTTCTCTTGTTTGTTTTTTAGGATTTTTCTTGTTTGTTTTAAGGTCCTGTTTTTATCTTTGTTTCATATGTGACTGGATTTTCTTGTTTAATAAAGTTTGAAGGTCCTTTTAAAATCTCTTTTTAATTCATAATTTGGATAAAAAATATTCAATCACATTAAAAAATATTATTAAAAACTAAATAATATATTGAAAAACTTATAATTCTTCTAAACATCTTATATATATACAAAAATATTAAATAATTATCATAATTTAAAATAAAAATATACTGAACCGCCTCTCAATTAATGAAAAAAATTAAAATCACATAATTACTGATTAGAACATAATCCTCTGGTGGTATAACTAGTGAGATTTAAAGGTCCTCCACATATAAATAAGAATCAAATCCTCCTACTTTCTACAACAAATTAAAGGGATGTTAAAGATCCTGCCTGGAGATAATTAACCCGAGTCTTCATTTCCCATTCAGAAGAGTTTAATTCTAGGCTAAACAAGGCTGCGTGCAAATCTGGAAATACTGTGTATTTTTTCTGTTAGATCTCTGTCCTTATCTTCTTTTGAACTGCCTCTCACTTTGAATCAATAATTTGTAAACAGTTACATCTAATCTTTATAATATCATTTCTCCTTCTTTTACAAAGTACAGCAACTTAAAAGGAATCTTATGGATTTGCCACAATAATGTACAATCTTTGTATTGCCGTATGAATAAGAATTCGAATAAAATGTAATGTAATGCGTAGAGAATATCATTCTCTGATAAATTTTCAACAAAGGAAATGATTTAGTACAGTGCGGTGCATCACATCTACCTCTTCTTGTCTGCCACCTATAAATTATTTCGCTGCACGCCGCCTTCTTCAACCTATCGTTTTCAAACATCAAGTGTTTTAATTCACTGCTTCTCTGTTTTGAAGAATTACAATGGCCAATTAGTACATTGGAACTGTTAATTTTGTTGGGATAGATTAATTTTAGGAATGATAATTGATAGCGACTATTAAAATTTTTTATATTAAAATAAGTTTTAAATATATTTGAATCTTGTTGGCTACAATAATAATATCATGATTTAACTATATTATTTGAATATAATGATTTAACCATATTATTTGAATCTTATTGACTACAATAATAATATCATAATCTAATCATATTATTTGAAGAGACTGGACTTTCTGACCTCTTTATAAATTTTATAATATATATTTTAATATTTAAATTATATTAAATAAATTTTATAATACTGTTTTAAATATTTAAATTATATTTGGTAATGTTTTAAATATTATGAGGAAAAACATTTAAGAATAAAATTGAAATATTTTTTTGGTATTTTCTTCATTTGCATGTGATGACAAAGTGATATTAAAAATTAAAATATATTATAAAAAAGTGATATTTTAAGTGAGTATTTTCCATAACATCATTTTCTTCACTATATATATCCAACCCTTTATTGTTTATAGTTTTATATTGTATCTTTCTTCACTATATATATCCAACCCTTTATTGTTTATAGTTTTATATTGTATCCTATGTGGTGTATGATGGGAAAATTTATAAGAATGTGTGTATGCTTGAAGGACTATTTAACCATTAAATTTTTGAGATTGTGCTCAATTTTTATCGTTATTTTATTGAATGATGTAAATAATAATATTGAGAAAGTTTATGACAGGATTCTTCATCATATTAATAATGTAATGGACTTAATATTGATAAATATTAATCCATCATATAAGTTTTTAAATAATATTTTAGTAATTAATTAATTTAATTTGTATATATAATTTTTGCTATAATAATTTTTAATAAATTAGTCAATTTCAATAGGAAAACCAGATTTATTTATAGTAAAGTAACACAATTTTTTTTATTTTTTCATCTCAAAAAGAAAAACACAATTATAATTAAATATATTTATAGAATCATATATTTTTTTCTTATTATAGCTAGAAAAAAACATTGAGTGAGATCATGGTGGTGGCACTTATATTGATGTTGCCTTAGTACCTTGATTGTTTAAATAGTGTCCCATGAAAAAAGGTAAGAACACTATTAAATAAATGAATCGAAGATATTTTAATGGAAATCTTTGAAAGAGATTTATTGAGAAAGATAAAAAGCCATTGAACACAAACACCATCTCCCATAAAAAAAAAATCAAACTTTTCAATATCTTTACTTGCCTTGGGTTACAAGGCACAAAATTTCCAAAATTTCCATTGAATAAGCTAAAAGGATGTGACATTTTCACCATGCTTATTTCCCTCTTATACCTCATCATAATGTAATATCTATTGCCATTTGTTTTAATTCTAAATTTGTGACTAATGTTGTCAATTTTAAGTTTACAGTTTTTTAAAATGCATCCATTCCATTATAAATTCACACAACTATATGACATGTAAAAATGTATATCAATAGTAAGTTATAAGCATCTCTTAATAAAAGTTTACTTAAGTTATAAGCATCTCTTAATAAAAAGCCATTGAACACAAACACCATCTCCCATAAAAAAAAAATCAAACTTTTCAATATCTTTACTTGCCTTGGGTTACAAGGCACAAAATTTCCAAAATTTCCATTGAATAAGCTAAAAGGATGTGACATTTTCACCATGTTTATTTCCCTCTTATACCTCATCATAATGTAATATCTATTGCCATTTGTTTTAATTCTAAATTTGTGACTAATGTTGTCAATTTTAAGTTTACAGTTTTTTTAAATGCATCCATTCCATTATAAATTCACACGTAAAAATGTATATCAATAGTAAGTTATAAGCATCTCTTAATAAAAGTCTAAATAAGAAAAATATTCTTAAAAAATGACTTTAAAATTTGATTTGTATATAGATAATAAAATAAATTAATGTGGATGGAAAAATGTAATTATATAGAGATTTTAATTATGCAAATAAATTGTTATAGCTTGTTACTTTGATTTTTACCTTCAAACTTTTTATGTAACTTCTACAAATTTGCAACTATCTTAAATCATTCGACAATTCAAAAACCACCATAAATATTGATATCTCTTTCTTGTTACATTATTTTTCAAAGTTGTTCCTTACATTCTCTATATAGGCCTATGTCTTGCATCTTTCATAAAGATGTCTCTAAATGACCCTATTCATTACTATCTCTATATGCCTATTTGTTGCATTTTTGTTGTGTACTACACTTAGCAAAGAAAGTAGAAATACCACTACCAATAATTGGCTTCCAACTACCATCCATTTTATCTTTTGCATTTGAAAAAATAGATTAATAACTACATTTTTGCACTACCAAATTTTTAGTCATTAGGAAGAAAGTTTAAGCATAAAGGTCTATTGATCTAAAGCTATCCAATGTCTTTAAAATTTGAAATATATATTAGTCTATCCACAACCATGATAGTGGAGTGAAAGGGAGGTGTATTTCATATACATATTTTAAAAGGAAAATAAAGAAAGAAAAAGAAAAGAGTGTACAAAAATAATCAAAGAATATTTTATGCCATCATTGAATTATTGCTTGTAATAAAGTATAACTACATAGAGAAACACTAAAATCCCCTCTAGAATTGAAATTCTAAAAATAAATTCAAAAATGAAGATTAAGATAGAGAATTGTGAAACAACTCAAAAAAAAAACAAAAAGTCTATATTGAATAAACTCTTTATAAATGAACAATATTTCAAAAAAGAATTAGAATTTATGAAAATATTGAAGGCTTTAAAATATAATATACTCATTTAATTCTAATAAAATAGCATACTAGTACTTCTGCCCTATTCTAAGATTAGTAATACATTGGATAATAGTAACAAGTAATTCTCTTCTGCTGAAGACTTTAATGATAATATTTCATGGACTGTTGTTAGAAGGCAAAAAAAAATCTACCTAAATCCATCTCCCACTATTGTTAGAAGGTGAAAACAAGATCTACCTAAATCTATCTCTCACTATTGTTAGAAGGCGAAAAAAAGATACCTAAATCTATCTCCCATTGTTATTAGAAGGTGAAAAAAAAACCTACCTAAATCTATCTCCCACTATTGTTCGAAGGCCAAGAAAAGATATACCTAAATATATCTCCCATTATTGTTAGAAAGCGGAAAAAAAAAAGATCTACGTAAATCTATATCCCACTATTGTTAGAAGGTGAAAAAAAATCTACCTAAATCTATCTCCCAGTCTCATATTAGTGAAGAGTGTGAGGTTGAACAAATCGAAACTGACATTGTCTAAATGGGCCCCAAAGATCCATGCTATTTCTTTTTTGATAATGTTGTATATGACAGCTTGACTGCATTCATGATACTTGTTCTGTCCGTCATTTTACTTTTTTTTTTTAACAAAGATTCAGACCTTTTCAATGTAGCATTTACCAATATCTAGAAATTTAAATATAAAATTTCTTTTCTGAATGAATCACAGAACGTTGATAAAAAAACAATATACAGCGAAATCTATACATACTTTAAATTATATAAAATTTCTTTCACACAGAATACATAAACTTACAAACAATTCTTACACATATAAAAAAGACTGCAACCATTATTTCCATTTTTACAGTGCGGAATCTTTGAATGCAAAAGCGCGTGTCTTCACATGTAAGCTAGATCGTCAAAGAAAATGATTGTGTCCAACGCGGCGCATCACATCTTTCTTGACGCACTGAAATTTATTGTCTGCCACCGAAGAAAATCGCCACAGCCACCCTTTTTCGATGCTCCATTTCGTTATCAGACTATCATTATAACTTGTTCACAACGGAAAATATTACTCTCGCTTGTATATCATCTTTTTCATTTCTTAAATCGTAAAACGTGCTTTCAAAGTAAAGAGAGAAGACGCTGTTTGTGGCATATAAACAAAGATGATAAGCTTTCGTAGTTTGTAAAGATTGGTGTTATTATTATTTAATTATTAGGGTTTTGCTTTAGACTAAGTTACCATGAGAAAATTGTGTCATCTTTCTTTTTCTTTTTTAAATGTTCTTTGCTCGTTATTTTTTCTTATGTTAGTAGGATACTATTGCATATGGTTTTGTCTTTCTTTGGTATAGTAGTGTTTGTATAGTTTGCATATGTATAATTATGAGTTTGACTTTACAATTTTGTATTTTGTCATTTATTTTTAAAATGTGATGTTTTGGAGAATGGTGGTGTTGTAAGTATTTTTTGGAGTTTGTTCTAAAGAAGGTGAATAATTTCATACTTTTTTTTTATTACAATCAAGTCTCATGATTGCTAATGATTAGCTTCAAAAAGTGTAGATATTTAGTGAGTGGTATAGGTGTGTAGTTATACTAATAGAGTCTGGTATGTGTGTAGTGCATTGTCTTTCTTTTCATGTTGTCTATGTAATTATCCTTATCTTTAGTAAATAATTATGTGACTACTTATGGTCTTTGGGTGTAGAAAGACCAGGGATACAAATTGGAGTGACATGTGTTAACATTAGAAAATTTAAATTTCAAACATTAGAGATGATATTGTGGGTGCAATGGTGTTTGGGATGTTGAGATAATGAGGACTTCAAAGTGAAATGAGGGTTGTTAGGGTTTGAAAAGCTAATTTTGTGAAGCCGATAATGGGATTACAAACAATCTATGTGTCAAAGGGTCATATAAGGTTGTTGCAATTTTTTATTATAAAAAAATATGGTTAAGATTAGGTGTTAAATGAGAGGGAAATGCCACACTATGGAGACACTTTTTATGCCTACATTTTCTCCCATTTTAGCTTGCTTATGAACTTAAGTGAATCATGCATGCTAAAGTAAAAATAGTAATTGAAAATATCATTCCTAATTCAAAAGAGAATATAGAAGAATTAATTTTAGTTATTTTATGTGTCTTTGTTACAACAATATCTTCAAATTATAAAAAACACATAAATTAGGCATTACCAAATAGAATAAAAGTCCTCAACATAAAAAGAATCACTATAAATAATCTACACAAGTTCTAAAAAATTCTATTTGATTTGGTTCCTAATGAAACACTAGATGAAGAAATTTTTGAGAAAGATGATAGGCTTTCGAAAACTGTAATTTTCTTTGCTGTCGTTGACACCAATAGGGTTATGGCAAGGAAATACATGGATGAATGGTTTCATAACATTTGGGTAAAAAAATTAGAGTTTCAATTTTACTATTGTCACATGGTGCAAAAGGGGTTGTATGTAATTTTCTTTAATAATCATAAATCACAGCAAGAAACAATCCTTGGACTATGAAGGGATTCCCTTCCGCTGTAGAAGATGTTTTAAAACAGGTCACACTGCTGCACAATGTGGTTTCAAGAAAAATGCTTCAACTTCTTGGTGGAAAGGTGCCTCTCAACAACATTATACGGTTGAGAAGAATGCTGATCAACATAGGAGCTTTTCTGAGGTGGTTGCCTCTGAATCAAAAGCTCATGAGGTATCCCCTTTGGATGTCTCTTCTGGTGGGGTTGCTGAAACTAAACGTCTTGTAGAAACCCCTAAAGTTCATGAGGTGGCTGCTTCTGAATCTCTGGGTCTTGGGACGCCCCCTCCGGTTGTCTCAAATGGCGGGGTCACTAAGGCAACCCCTATTGAGTCAACAACTGCTATTTTAGGGGAATGTGCTTTGGCTTCCCTATCTGGTGGCTCTTCAGAAAAGTCTTTATTTGTGCAAAGGAATCAAGATGTAACCCCTAATACTTTGGCTGCTGGCTTTCATCTTCATGAAAGTAGCGAGATGTCGTGGCACAGTAAGGCGGCGCAAGTGGAAGATGGCTGGATCATAGTTAAGGGAAAAAAAGATAAATCCTCTCGGTCATCTTTTGACATGACTCTCCGCTCCCACAAGAAAAATGTTAAATGTAAATCTTAATTGGTCTTGTTTTGGAGCTGGTCTTTTTTGTTGGCTGCATGTTGTCTTTTCTGCAGCCTTGCTCTTTTTTGTTAAATGGTTCTAGATCCCTTCAAAATCTATTTTTTCCTATATCAAAAATAATCAAAAAATAATTTTGGAATGTTGGAAAAGTCAATTTCCCTGCCCTGGCATGGTTCCTTGAGGTAGTGGAGGAGGAAGTGTTGTCACTTTTCAGCCCTAGATGATTGTTTATAAAGTGATTCCCTCCCCAAATTTGGAATTTTTTTCCACTTCTGTTGGAACCTTATGGAAATGTGTTAAAAATTGATGATACAAAAACTCCTCTTTTGCATTCAGATGCACAAGTCTTGGTTTCCTTATCTCTAGGGATGGATCTTCTAGAGATATTAGAAATAAAATTGAAAAGTGGTAGCATAATTTGTGAACTGGAAACCCTCAGTGGGCTTAACACCTACTATTTATGTCGGTGAGAGGGACACATTAGAAGGAACTGCCCGTTAATAAGAAATAAAACCAACAAGAACTCTGCCCTTGGCAGAAATGTTAAAGCTAAGATGCAGCCCCTGATAATGGATGGGAGGGAGGAAGGAATGGAAAATAATTTGGAGAAGACTATGGAATGCAGCCTTACTTTGGAAGAACTCATCGAGATCTCCTCGCCCTCAAACCTTAACTCTAATAATCAGGTTAATGATACCCCTCAGCAGGTGATCATGAAAATAATCAGAAATAACAATGAGGCCTCTTGGGTGGAGGATAGCTTGACAACCCTAATGCATGAAATAAACAACAATTTGGTGAATGAAAACCTAGAGACAGAAAAATAATAAAGTGAGAGAAGACCTTGAACTTCCCCATCAAGTTGGAAATAAAGAATCTATAAATAATGGTAAACTAAATGCTCAACAATTGGCTCCACAAAAAATCAGGCAAACAAAGAAACCCAAGGAAAATAATGCAAAACTAGTTAAAGAGATATACTCTTTCAATTCAAAATATTTTAAAGTGGAAAATAGCATAAGTGAGGCTGAGGATACTCAAGTTGGTAAATGTCCCTTGGAATTGAGAAGGGAGGACCCACAATCTAATAGAATTGAAACAAACTCGATGGGGCAGGGGATCTGCCCTCAAAGTTATGAAGTGGATTTGGAGGGAGGGAAATCTGATGGAATTGAAGTGGATTTGGAAGAGTTACAATTTGATGATATCGAGGAAGGATCAGTGGCACCTTTTTCCCTCAATATTGTATCTTTTGTGAATGGAAATGAAAATGTTGATGAAATTTTGGTTCCAAATCTTGCATTGGCCCCTCTTAACACTTTTGGTGGAGTGGTAAGTTTGGAAGGTTTTTCCTCTAAGTCAGGCATGGATTCTATAGATGACCTAGGGGTTTTCTCTACTAAGGAGACCACTGATGGGGAGGAGGTCCCTATGGAGGTCATAGTTAAAAATACTTGAAGGTATAGGAAGAAGAAAGGCTTAGACATTACAAATCAACCCTTGGATAAATATCTCAACTAGTTATCAAAGGACAAGAGGAAAAATATCAGTGGGGTGATTTTTCCGCCCAATGCTAAAATGATGGAATCTAAAAATAGACTCCCAAAATGTTTAGAAAATTTAAAAAGTGATAAGGAACCCCCACCTAATGAACAATCCTAATGGACATAAATTGTGTTTCTTGGAATGCAAGGGGACTTGAGTCTACAAATAGGAAACATGTTGTTAGAAGGTTCCTATCACAAAAGAGAGAAAAGGACTTTTTCCTATCGCAAGAAGTCAAAGCCACAGGCTTTATGCTTGAAACTAGCCTGAAGGTGATCTAGAAAGAAGCCTCCTAGTTTATCACCAAACATGAAAAAGGGAAGGGTGGGGTTGTAGTCTTGCTTGTAGATAAATGGGCACAAATTGTTGATAATTATGGGGTTTCCCCTTGTAACCAAGCTGTTTGGGTGCTTATCAAGAATTTTTTTTTTTTTTTGGAATTTGCTTTATGTATACTCCTAATGACTACATGGACCAAATCTCCCTTTGGAATTGGCTTTACAGTATGCAAGATATCCTTTAGATCATTGGGGGAGACTTTTATTTTGTTGATAAAGGGGAAGACAAGTGGGGTGGCTCAAAACAAGATTGGAAAGGCAATGAGAGATTTTATTGGTTAAGAATGAAATCTAAATTGAAAATTGAAGATCCTATTGAAGGCTAAAAGAAGGAATGCAAAGATATTTGGTTTACATGGTGCAACTTTTAGAAAGGAGGGAGGATAATTTATTGCAAACTAGATAGATTTTACATAAGCAAGGCCTTCTTCTTGACCATTCTAGTGAAAGATGGTTGTAAAGTAGAGGTAACTCCTTACTCTCTATTTGACCACCACTCGATAAGGGCTAGGTTCTATTTTAAGGAAGGTGTGGCAAAGGTTGTTGGTTGTGAAAATGGATTTTTCCTCAATACCAACCTCCTCAAAGATACAGATTGCATAAATGCCATAGTTTCTCTTAGATTAATCAAAAAATGGTTGTACCAGAACCTATCTCCCATTGAAAGATGCGAAATGAATGAAAAAGGGTGGAAAATATATTGTTCCAAACTATTGAAAAGAAAAGAGCCAAAGATAGAACAAAGAGGGAGACTCTCCTTTTAGATAAGCTTCTCCAAGCAGAAACTGAGTTACAAGCAAAATCCACTGATGATTTGCTAACAAATAGGCTAACCATGGCCAAAAATAGCCTAAGGAGGCTTTAGGTTAACAATATACAAGGGCTAAAAGTCAAAGCCAAAATGAATTGGCTTGAGAATGGCGATAAAGGTACAAAGTTTTTCTTTAGGTACATCAAGGAGAAGCATGCTAGAGAGAATATTGATCATATTACTATAAATGATATCACTTTGGTGAATCAAGATGAGACAAGAGAGCCATTTTTTCAATTTTGCAAGAATCTCTTTACCTTTGAAGGTGGCAGTGAGCCTTGCTATAAGGCCACAGATTATATAAAGAAAATTGTACTAAAGAGGATCAATGAAGATATGACATCTACATTTGGGAAGATCTCTAAAAATGAAGTTAAAAAAGCCATTATCTCACTCAAAGATGACAAATCTCTAGGGGCTGATGGCCTCCCAACAGAATTCTACAAGACCTTCCTAGATTGGGTTTGTGAAGACTTATACCTTACATATAAGAAATCCATTGAAAGAGGCTCACTAGGCAGAAATATCAATAAGGGAATCATTAAATTTATTCCAAAAGAAGGGGATAAGGCCTTAGTAAAAAAATGGAGACCCATTACTCTCCTCAATGTATCCTATAAAATCTTGGCTAAAGTGTTAGTTGAAAGGCTGGCGATAATCCTACCCAATATCATAAACTCTACACAAACTAGCTTCATTAAGGGGAGACATATTTTGGAAAATCTTATCACTAGCTAGGAAGCTATAAGTTGGTCTAAGCAAACAGGACAAGATGCAATAATGCTATTACTTGACTTTGAAAAAGCATATGATAGAATTGAATGGGACTTTGTACTTTTAGTATTGGAGGCCTTTGGATTCCCAAATTCCTTCTATCATATGGTCAAAAAACCTCTTCCGAGATGCTGTTGTGCAGGTAGAAGTCAATGGATTTCTTACCCAAGAAATTTGCCTTGGGATGTCAATAAGACAAGGCTGCCCACTTGCACTGACATTATTTGTAATAGCTTCAGATGCATTGCACTATATTTTAAGAGAGAACTCAATGTCCCAAGAGTGAAGGGCATCATTTTTCCTAACAAGGATGAACTCATAAATCTTCAATTTTCTAATGATACTTCAATTCTTTTGAGTCTTAATGATACTTCAATTCTTTTGAGTCTAGAGGAGGATAATCTTGCAAATCTAATGGGAAAATTGGATATTTTTTTCCTAGCTTTTGGGGCAAAAGTTTCCCCGTCAAAATCTTGCCTCTTGGGGTGGAAAGAAGAACCTCCAGATTTTGTTAGTAGATTTGGTCTTCAATTGGGGGGACCCTAGAAGCTAGTAAGGTATTTGAGGATCCGCTTTGCAGTGGATCCCAATTTAAAAGAAATGTGGCTATGGATAAGAGACAAGATAGAAAAGAAAATTTCCAAGTGGAATTGACACTTCCTCTCCTTGGATGGAAGGCTTCAGGTTTGTCAAAAAATACTTTCATCTTATTGTATCTATTTTTCCTCTATGTGGTTTTTCAACTCTTACTGGAGATTAATGATATCTTGAAAAGGATAAGAGAGTTTCTTTGGTTGGATGGTAAAGGAAAGAGGAAAAGGCACTCAGTGAAATGGGAATGGTGCATTATAGAAAAATCTAAAGGTGGCCTAGGGTTGAAAGATTTGAGGCTACAAGGCATTTCCCTAGAAGCTAAGTGGGTGATTGGAGCCTTGGAAGGTGGGGAGACATGGAAGGTTCTAATTAAACAAAATATTCTCAATGTTGTCCCCAAGCAAGCAAAATCATGGAAATCTCTTCCCTTTAGTGATGTTCTTAGTAGTGAATGGACTATGTCATATGTAGGATCCAATGTATTCAAGACCATTTGGAAGGCATGGGAAATAATAAAAAAGTACTTAACCAACTGCCACTTCACCAAAAGTGATAACATGACCATCCATGCTAATAGATCAATATGGCGGAACTTAAAGCGTAAGGGAAAACCACTTGCTTTAATTCAAGGATGCTCAGCAAAAAAATGGGCTCATAAAGGAATTAAATGAGTTTCACTGAAATTCTAAAAAATGGAAAGCTAAAAGATTGGAATGACCTTAGCTCAAGATTCAATATACCTCATAGTAATTGGAGGACTTACATAGTCTTAAGGGAAGCCTACAGCCAGCTAAAATGCCCACTGGAAACTAAAAATGATATCTTTCAATTTAAAGAATTCCAATGGAAAAATGGCAATAATGTAATGAAAACCAAAGCAAAGGAATTATACTCCATGCTAACATATCAAATAGATCTAACAAAACATATGAACAAAATTTGGAAAATGAATTTGAATAAAAATCAGTGGCAAAAAATCTATTAGAAGAACTGACATAAAGAGATGGAATCTACGAAAGCTTGTTTCAGATGGCTCCTAATAATTCAAAAAATTTCTTTTAGAAGCAAATATGATGACATTGAAATGTGTAGTTTATGCAGAATACCTATGACAATTAATCACATTTTCTTTGATTGTATTTTTGCTAAAGAAATCTGGAACATGTTTTGCAATAAACAAAATATTTAGGGAAGTAATGGTGATCCTCTTCTTGAAAATATTTTATTTAATCATAATGTGAAAATGGGGAAAACTATTGCATTATTCTGGAATCTCCTTTCAACTGACATTTTGTGGGCCATATGGAAAGCTAGGAATGAAGATAGGTTTCAAGGAAGGAAAAGTTTGCTTACTAAGTCTTATAAAAGACTCATGCTCTATAATGTTTCTATGCAGTTCTATATAATGGTGGAACTCTCAAAGGAAAAGATTTGGAAATACTTGGAGAATAGAGAAATAACCATTGAAATCCTTGAGGCTAGATATGGAAATATGTGGCATGAAGGTCACCTTAGGGTGGATGTTTTTCTAAGGGCACTGCAAGCATTTCAGAAAGATCTTATGGAGGAGCAGAGCACCATACCTAACAAGACCCAAAACAAAGGTGTATTAGTTGTGCTTATGGAGGAGCAGAGCAGTAGGGCGCTAGAACCTTCTGTGGATGAACTGGAAACTATAGAGGTTTTAGTGGCAATGAAAGGTACAAACAAGACATAGTAACTTCTACTATGGGACATCAAAGGGAGTTTTGTATATTCTACTCCATTTATATACTTGTAAAGGACAATGGTATATACTTGTACAAGTTTTTTGTATAGCTATTACTTGATGTTTAGTTGTATCTAGTTATAATAGTCTTGAGCATTGTAACAAAATGTAACAGGGCATATAATTTACACAATGAGGGGTAGTCTGAAGATATTTTGTAACTGATGCTATACCTCATGTAACAAGGGTTAATCTATTGGTATTTTGTAACTGGGGTAGTCTTGAAACTGGGCTTTTGAAGTAAAACATCCTGATAGTAATCTATAACTGTTGTTTTCTCTATACTTAATACAAAAAAAATTCTATCTCATTTATAAAATATGGGAGGGATTCATTGCTCAATGTGACTAAATTGGCCTCCATAAAGCGCTAGAAAGAGGTCGAGAAAAACAAGGGATAGTGTTATATTTGACTAATTCTCATGTTCTTATTGAGTTTTTCTATGAAGGATATAATCCATGATTGATTTTTTTTGGTGTGATAGAGGACATAGGGCCATGATTAGGAGATAAAAAACCAACTTCTCTCATGAAAGAAAAAAGAGTCCCCCTATGTTTTGTCTCCCTAGCTATTGGTGTGGCAAGATAGCCTAGTGATAGATTTGTAGTTATTTAACGCAAAGCCTATGATATGGATTTCTAAAATACAATAAATTAGCTATATACACATTAAATAATAATTCAATAGTAAATGTTATGTACTAGTAGTTCTAGGAAGAACAATACAAGAGAAAAATCTAAGTTTCCTTCTAATCTAACATATTCTCGAAAATTTAAAAAAGGGAAAAAAGATAAGGGAAAAGATATTAAATAAAATTAGAAAAAAGTTGGATTGATGGGGAGAGAATGCTCAACCCAAAGTGAATTTAATGTTAGTGATCTGAAATAGATTGAATAACCCAAGGAACTTTTAAAGAGAAAATCAAAGCTACATAAACTAGAAAAACATTAAGAATGCAAACCAAAACTTTGAGAGATTATGCAATGCTAATGTGACAGAATTGCATTAAGAGCTACAAAGATAAAAAGATACAATGCAAAGATGCATGAATGGATGCAAGAGTATTTCAAGAGTATGCAAATACAATCTAGGTAGTGAGTTTATATAGAACTTAGGAGAGGAGGTAGGTGGCAAATCCAACCAATATGAATCAACCACAAAAAGTGGAGATGAACCACGAAAAGTGGAGGATGCCACCAAAAGTGGAAAGTGGTTCCACCCTTTAAGGAAGGGGAGACCTCATCACTTCTCCTAGTTATTAAATAATAAACTCACTTTATTATCCTAATCAAGCTTAATTAAGTGTAGGAAAAAGCTAGGACTAAGGGAAAATAAATTAACTCACTAAGAAAAAAACCTACACCAACATCCCCTCTTAAGCACAACTTAGGAGGATGTAAAAGGTGATGGGTCTCGAAAAATAAGGCCATGTTAGGTACCCATGTGCATATAAAATTCCCCCCAAGGAAGAAGAATCCCCCCCCCACAAATAGAGAGAGAACACCCCCCAGAATAGAGAGAGAAGAAAAGAAGAGAAGTGTTGAATACACTAAATACTAAGAGGGGGTGAATCAATATTTTTCTAGAAAAATTAATAATTAACCATCCAATTATAAATCCACATCTAAATGCAATAGTGATCCAAAACATAAAAGAGATCATAACACATTGACACTAGGATTTTTATGTGGAAAACCCAAGGTGGGAAAAACCACGGTGAGGATTAGCTCACAATATATTATAACCGGTTATAAGATATTACAAGGCTCACTGCCAAGAGTTACTATCCTTTGAAAGGCTCGTTACTAGAATACAAAATATGGCTTATAGCCAAGATACAAAAAGGTGTGGCTCACTACCAAAAGTGAACTAGAGAAATGCACCTATAGAGTGTAGAAAATAGTTTCAGTTAAGCTTTGATAATACCAAAATTATACTCCAGTTTCCAGTGTACAAACACCATCAGTAACTTCGCACTATTACACTTGTCACATTGCTCACTTACCATACTCTATGTCTATATCTCTATTTGTCCATCATACAAACACATATATACATGGTCATGTTTTCCTTTATCAATTAGGTCAGCCTAATTGAATGTGAACACCCAAAGTTCAAAATGTCCTGTTAGCTCAATACAAAATTCCCTTTAGCACACAAAACAAAACATGTTTTCAAGACATTAGGTCGACCCGTACCTAATAAGGAACACACGAAGGACAAACAGTTCTTAACCTTGTCGGCCAAAAGAATACCGAACTCCCGTCACTTGGATAACTCAACCAGATCACACAAACTTGCTGAAAACTTGTTTATACTTGTAATTGACATTCCCAAGCAACATATCAAAAAATCATAGGATTTCCTTTTACTAAGAAAATTTCTAGACCAAAATATCGGATCAACATGGACACACAGTTTACTTAGTCAGTTACCAACCAATTTTGGCATCAATGACAACAAACCTAGAGGGAACCTTCTTCATTCTTCCAACAATCTCCCCCTTTGTCATTGATGGCAACATGTGCCAAAAATGAGACTTACTTCAAAAATTCAAAACAAAATTGTTCTCAACTCCCCATAACATATGTATAGGACATGTAAACATATAATATTAAATTCTTTATACATACTTTTCTCCTCTTCTCCTCTTCTCCCCCTTTGACATCAAGGACAAAGGACCAGGAAAAGAAAAAAAACTTCAAACCAGAAATTGTGGGCACCTTGTATCTCCTTGAGAATCACTTCCCAAGTAGGCTTTCCATCATCCTAGATTGCTTTCGACCTAGAGAGTGTTTTAAATAGAGATTCTATTTTTTCCAGGCATTCTTCTCCTTCTTTCAGAGTGGATGGAGCAATGTTTGTTTTCTCAAGTTTTTTTGCTTCCAACAATGCATTTGATATTGAGACATGTCTGGACATAACCAAGTCTCCAAGTTGGGTATACCGTCTCATAGCCTCTTCTTTCTACCTCTGCAGGATGAAAAACTCACTTTGAATATTTGCAATAGAAACCCACCTAACATAGTTTCTATCATCTGCAATATTATAATCTTAGCATTAGCAAGTTGAGACTCAATTGAGTCCATTAAATCCTTGATGCCTCGAGTGGCTTCCGGCCATTTCATGTAGTAAACAAATAAAAATTGGGCTTCCTTGTCACATTCTCTTACCTATTTCAAAGTTTGCAAAGCCTTGTCACATGCAACTGCACACTTGTCTTGCAGAAACAACAATCTTTTCTCTAGCAGACTCAACTCCACATCTTTTATAGTCTATTCCTTGAGATTAGATGCGTACTCTTTAACAAAATCAACTATAAGCCTGAAATTTTCAATCGGAGTTAAAGAGTTGTCTAAAGTAACACCAAGGGCTATCTCCTGTAAAGCTTTGATAGCTTCATTTATTAATTCATTTCCCTTTTGATATGACTCTGTAACCTCTTGTGTGATAGAGCTAAGAAAAATTTCACTTAGCTTTATTCTATCATTGGGTGTAATCTTTGTTAAATCCACAAAACCTGGGTGAGATGGTAGCTTGACTAGTTGAGGTGGAACCATAGGTTGGATTACAACTTGTCTCAAAAGAATACCTTTAAGAGTACTTCTAGATGATTCTTCAGATGGATTTGATGGTTCAGGGCCTTTGGAAATTTCTCTTTTGCTCTTTTCAGTCAAAATGGCTTCCTTGTCTTCCTCTCTCTTCTTTTCTTCTTCCTTTTCTTTTTCCTTATCTTGATTTTCTTTTTCTTCTTCCTCTCCGAATGAATTTCTAGAGGACTTATCTCTAATTTCTTTCTCCCTTCTATCTTCATCATCCTTGTCATTATTCTTCTTTTTTTCCTTACTCCATTCACTTTCATCTTGGTTTTTCTCTTCCCTGTTTCTAGTAGATGCTTGATGTTCTTCTCTCTTTTCACTGGATTGATCTCTATGATGATCATCAGACCTATTACTGGTAGTTTCTTATGTGTCAGTCAGAGGGGCAAGGGTCTCTGAAGCACCAAGTGTCTCATCAGTAGTCTCTAAGATTGGGTTATCCAATACTTTTACAACCGTAGCATGTTCTTGTGTTTGAGTAGTGTGAGACGAAGAACTGGTTCTTGTACCATAGCTCCTTGCTAATTGCCTAATCACATCCTGGGTTTCTTTTCTTACTTTTTCCATATAATCATCTTTCTTAGTAATTAACATGTTAACTCTCTACTTAACTCTAAACAATGTAGAACATTCTTTCAATAGGTTTGTAGCTTCTATCTCAGAATAAGTTGAACTAATGGATTTTAAGGTTTCACTTCTCATCTTGTATTCAACACTCAAAGCCTCTTTCCTTCTAAGTACTAACTCTCTCCACACATTTTCAGTAACTTTTAATTGTATGGTATCCATATTTATATTACAAATAAGTTATATGTACTGAGTAAAAGCATTTATGATGGTTTCTTTCCCTTCATCATTAACCTTATCATATAACTCAACAATTGGCATAAGGTCATTGTCAATCATATTGTTTACTAAGGCTAAAAAAACTAAGGGTGGACGATCACTTACCGGAGGAGAACTAGACATGTTCTCCATAGGATCAAATGAGCCTTCTTCATTCTTCTTTGTGTGCACATGGATAATTCGGTAAGCATCCTCCTCTTCCTCCATCTCCTCATCAACGAAGATCTCAACTCTGGTTTTGGTTCTTTTAACGGAGGTACTAACTCTTCTATTTCTTTTCAGTTGTTGCTCCTCTTCTAAGCCAAGTTCAAATTCTTCCTCAACAACAAAACTTCTTTTTTTGTTAGCCTTTTATTTTATTCCTCTTCTTCCTGAAGCAACTGTAGACACTGAAAAATGTCCTAAATGATATCATACACTCGAAATAGGTATACTAACATCATTTCATCTTGAAACCCATCCTCTTTTTTCTTAATTGATTAAATTAGCCTAGCTATTTAATTAATTGCATCATTTTCATCTATTAACCTAATTCATCAAATCGGTTTAATTCACTCCCTTTCACGCTAACATTTCATCTCATTGAATTAAATAAATCAAACTATTTAATTTAATTCCTTAAGTCTTCTTATTTAATTAAATATCATTTCACCTTTTCCTCATTCATTAAATCATTTAGTTTAATGAATATCACTTTTAATTCTTCTAATTCCCCTACTTGTATGATTAAACCTTGTTTAATTAGAAATTATCTAATTAATCCAATTCCTCCCACTTGCAAAGGAATATTCCAAAAGAATATTCCTCCTTTTCATAATTTAATTTAGTTTTAATTAACTAAATAACCTTTTTCTCACCCATGAGAATATTCCAAAGAATATTCTCTATCATCCAATCATTTGAAAAAGGGAATATTCTCACTTGGCTTCTTGAGCAAGCTAAAATTGAAACCTCTTGAGCAAGTTAACTTTTGACCTCTTAAATGGGTCAAAAGTGTGTTTGTTTGGAAGGAATGAGAACCCTTGATTAAATCTCATCTTGCATTCTCACCCATTGATGAGAATCCATGATCCATGCCTCTTCTTCCCTCCATCCTTGAACATTGATTAGCTTTTTCGATCTCAAACCTTCATTCCTCATTTGCTTTCCTATAAATATAACACTATTTGGAGAAAAATAGATCCATCTTTCAATTTGAAAACTTATTTTGTTGGAATCACTCACACTTACACTCATATTTTCTCACATTTAGCATATTTTAGTTCATTTTTAGTTGCATAATAGCTTTAAGCTTCCATTAATGGCTTCCATTCATCCATTTTAGCTTGTTTATAAATTAGGGTTTGAATCTTTTAGCTTAGAATTCACTTATATTAGCTTATCTTTTGCAAATTTAGATCATTTTAGCATAAAATCATATTAATTTAGCTTGCATCATGTTCAATTTAGCATAAATAATGTTTTCATCCATTTATCACAATAGTTTCATCGATTCTCTTCAATAGAATCAATTGAAACAAGCTCACTAATCACGAGATTGGGAAAGGCTTGTTGTTTCACATCAACATGACACCAATTCCAAAATGGGATAATTTTCAAATGGGTTAGAGTAGACATTTAAATGCTTTCACAATTTAGAATGCTTCATTTTAATATATGTTTAATTTATCTTTCATTTGAATGATCTTGTTTAAGATTGAGTATTAGTGGCTACATTATGCTTTGATTCTTCATGAATCAAGCATAATCGGCCCATACTAACTTATCCTTGATCGAAATTTTGGTTCTAGGAGGGAAAACCATCAATTCAATCAATTTCTATCTCGAATTTCATTCGTTTTGAATTTTGCAGGAAAGAGCGACGCCCAACTCAATTTCAGCGACACACTTTGCTGGGTTTCGACATATAGTGATGCTATTGTCATTTCAAACAGTGATACCTATTAAATGCATTGACATTGATTAAATAAATAGTGATGCTAATACTTTATCGAGGTATTGAAGATTCACAAACAACGACGCTCGACCAAATAGTGACGCTATTGTGCTCTCTGGTTTTTCTGTAGAGTGATGCCCTTATTCACCACAGCGATACCCTTATTCACCAGAGTGATGCTATCGTGTACAACGATGCCCAACTTTGGTAAGAAGTTTAACGATCATTTTTCAGCATGTGTTTTAATTTTTTCGATTCATTAGAGTACTAACATGCCTCTAATGTTGTTCTAGTTTTTAGACTAACACGATTTTGCAGGGTTGGACATCACAAAGTTAAAGTGAAGAAGCATTTTCTTATCAATATTTTATGATTGTAACAAGCATTTGACGCTTTGGGGAAATTATAACCCAATTTATTATGCTTTTTACTTTATGTTCTAGGACCTCACTAAATTTCATTTGGGTTTAAAACGAATGCTCAAACGAGACTAAAATTGAACCCTTATCTCATCATTGTCTTTTGGGTTTAAAATTGAACAAGGCAACTTAACATTTTGTTTGGTGCACAAAATGAATTCCTCTTAACTTTAGTTAGTAAAATGAATCAATTTCTACTTTGCTATGACACACTTGTAGTGTGTATCCAATCCCCTTGCGCTTCATCCGATCTTGGGTGAAGAGAAACACTCCAAGTGTACTTCGCTATTTGTGTGCACGTATAGTACGTATCCAATCCCCTTGCGCTTCATGTGATCTTGGGTGAAGAGAAATACTTAAGTACACTTATACTTTGTGTCACCCTTAAGAGAGGACTTACTATGAGACACACCTCGCAACGGGAAACTCATAGGCAAGTACTTACAAGCACATTTACCGACAGACTATATTTAAAAAGGTTGTGAAATTGTGAGAAAGTACCTTCTATCCTGGACTGTATAATGTACTACACCTAGTACCATGCCTTAAGTGGAATGAGAATGGTAGTAAGAGCCTTAAGTGGCAAAGCGAGCGTGTATACGGCTGGGTGTTCTCGGTTTGTTACTAAGAGCCAAACTGTTTAGTTGCCAAAAATCCTTAATGCTTGTTGGTGCAAGAACGGTCATTCTGAAGCCACCCCACATTTGTACTATTCATTTTTAAAACCAAAAAAATCCTTAGGATCTTAGGATCTTCAGGATTTTGAGATTTTGTGGTCTCGAGAAGTGTGTACCGTGGAGGGGAGCCAGTGTCACCAAATCTCTAACTTTTCACAATGTCTTAGTGTTTGTGGAAATATGAGTGGGGAATCAATAAGTATGGATATTTCAAACATAGGATTGTAAATGATTGTGAGTCAGTTTAATACATTGCTTGGTTCCAAAATGTTACAAAACAAACATTCACTATCTTCCTCAAAATTTCAAACACTTTGGCTTAAATATGGATACCTTTCGAAATAGCCTTGATATTATTGCTTGTCCTAAGGATTTCTATCCTTAGAGATTTCTAAATATCTTGACTTATATCTCAATCCATATTTTCCAAAGACAACATAGGAAATTATGGCTTCAACCTCATGATTTTCACAAAATGGACATTGTGAAGGTTATGATGTTTTTGACATAAACATTTAGTTTGGAAACTTAATCAAGACAAGCGTTTGTGGTAAAATAAATTCACTTAAGCAAGATAAATTGACACAATTGAACCCCACATGACTATTTGGAGACTAATTGCACCCATTGAACAACCTGATCTTGAAGGTGCTATCATTTATCCAAACTTTGAACTCATTAACGTGGAACAACCAGATATCATTAGTAGTTTGAGAAGCTTCACTTTTTTAACAAAATAAACACTTGCTCAGTGGAGAAACATTGCAAACATCTTAGAGAAAGAAGAGGAACAAACCGATATTGAGGCTGGACGACCCATATTACCACAACCTACGTGGCAATAAATATCCTTCTTTCTTCCATAAAATTTAGCTCTTCTAAATGATATCACACAAAGTTAAGATCCCCAAAAGAAGGTCTACTAGTCATCACTTCAAACTTAGGCATCTCAGTTCAAAAACAATCAAAAATTGTATTTCAGCACTCTACCTCAACAAAAACAAATTGTTAACTTAAACTTTTATGAATGCGCATTGAGGAAACATCCACACATATACATGTTATTTGTGAGCCAAAACCTAAGTCTTTTTCATGATAATCAACCTATCTAAAACCTTGGTCCTCTTCATGGTTTTTAACTCCTCTAAATGATCTATCACACAATCAAAATCCGTAGGGGAAGATCTACATGTCTCCATTATAGACGTAGGTATCATAAGTCAAATTTTGGTAGGAAGTGGGCCTTAATACTTTATCGCAATCGTAACCTCTTGTTAAGAAACTATTATGCTCGAGCTAGGAGGAACGAATCAGATTTACATGGGTATGTGTAGGATTGTCATGGAAAAAACAGGCCCTTAAGTGGTGAAAAATTCAGAAAAATTAGAGTTAGGAAACTTGATGTAAAAATTTGAATCAGTTATCTATATTATTTCAAAAATATGTAAGAATAGAATCTATAGCAAATTGAATGTAGTTTCTAAACTACTATGTTTATTTTTAAAAAAAATCTATTTGGTGAAAATTTGAAATTTCAATGCAATAGTACTTCAATTCGTGGAAAAATAAGAGAAGGCCCCATTTAACCAATCTCAACCACAATAAAATGATAATATTTTTATAATATTTTAGATATAAGTAGAGGACTCATGTCCCATGTGATGCATATTTTTTTTTGTCTTTTTCCAAGAAATAATTTAATTGAATTTTACATACCTTTTTAAAAATATAAAAATCATATGTCTAACCACCTTAACTTTGGTTGAAACTTCATGAAATTAATTTTTTTTTTAATCTTATAGGTAAGCATATGAATATGACATGTTTTGATTGTAAATGTGAAACGCTTGAAAGTTATGATGTTTTCAACCAAATTATCAATCGACTTAGTCTCCAAATAGAAATGAATAATAATAATTTATTAAATTCAAAAGTAAAGCATAATCTATATTGGTGGAAAGCTGAAAATATCCTTTAAAACCCTTTTCATTTCATCAATTTTGGGTAAAAAAATGTCATCAGCAACATGCCCTACACATACCCATCATATCGCCACTTTTTGGCCCATCATGATCTTGCACATACCCACATACCCACATCTATCCTCTCATTTAGGTCAACATTAGTCTTCAAAATTGGAAAAATTTAGAGGTCTAGCAACATTCTCACTATGTTAGTCTTGGAAAACAAAGGTTCACTTTAAATTCAACATTGGGTCAAAAAATTGATTCACCCCTCCATCAAATTTCATCCTTCACTCCATCAAACTTTGCAAACTTTCGAGTACACCAACATTTTTAACTTGGACATCAATCAACCCCAAACCCTAACTTAGCTATTTTTTATGTGAAATGAATCCTTTTAAATGCATTTAGTTAATTTAGTTATCAAACCTGAATTAGTCTATCTTGAAGGTCATGAGTCTATCCTAAATATTTACAAGTTTATCAACATCCTTTATCCCAACATCAATACATCAAACTTGAGTCAAAAGTGTTGTTCCAAAATGTTTGGAAAGGTCACTCTCCACATCACCCATGTTTTCATCCCCCACTATCATCATTTCTCCAAAAAGATTTAGAGTGTCCCTTTTACCTAGATTTGAGTCAACTAGAGAGTTCAAACATTATAAATACCACCACAACTCTCCCAAAGGTGACGCAAAATTTATGGTAAAAACAAGATCACAACACAAGAGAATCATGGAGAAAACCAAAGTTACATTTACCTCAAGTGATTCAAATCCTTTAGAATTTTATCCAAGAAGTCAAGTTACCCCATCACAACAACCATCATCTCCATAAGGACCATATGATATAGAAGACATCATGAACAATCCCTTTGAGCTTACTAGGGAGGAAATCATGGAATGTTAAGCCTGTGAAAATGTAGCTCCTATTTCCCCATCATTTGTTGCACAAAATTTGACACATGGCTTCACATCTCCTTCACTAAGGCTAACTCAAACATCTACTCCCAGTCTTGCAACTAGTATTGCTAAGGACTTTGGTCTAACTCTTCCATTTGAGAGCAACACACTTGTGGGTACCCTCAATACCAATCCTCCATTCCAAACAACTACTTGGACACCTTCCTTTGGTGCTCCTCCCATTCCCAAAGATCCCAAACAACAATTTAAACCTCTTGAACTTCATTATTCCACCACGACCTCCACATATCAAGGACACCCCTCTTCATCCATACCCATGAGTACCATAAGTGGTACCACCATCACACAAAGCAGTATAGACCAAATGTCTCACAACACCCAAGGGCATATCAATAGTCTACCATAGATTCAACCCTTAATGCAAATAGGGACATCTTTACCCAATCCTCCCATAGGTTCATATGTACCATTGGTTTCACAAAACACATCCACCCCATCCATCATAAACCCATCTCAGAACAATCCCTTGGTCACTAATGCCACTAACCCAGGTAATACCTTGTTTACATCTCTAGCAAAAGGAAATCCTCAAGACATGGGACAAGGGATTATTTTTAATCATTGGAATCAAGGTCCTAGTGTGTCATTTCTATCACAAAATCTAATGGTACCATCTTCACCTTTTCCCACAATCTTCTTTACCATGAAAAATCAAACGAAACCTCAAACTTACATTCCTCCACATTCATCCACCATCTTACAAGGGATGTTAAACCAAGGGAACCCTCCACCTCTCATCAAAAATCCAGTACCCATTTAGAACATCAACACTCACAATCCATCTCAGATATCCCATAATAAACCTGATCCTACATTGTAAGCACATCACCTAGATCTACAACAAGCACAACAAGCTTATCAGCAAGCCATCCAACAACAACAACAACAACAACAACAACAACAAGAAGCAACACAAAAACAATAGTAACAATAGCAAGCAACACAACAACAACAACAACAAAACCAAGCATCACAATAACAACAACAACAACAAAAAAACCTTAGCAGTACAACAAGAAGCCTTATCCCAACAACAACATCAAGCCCATCAAGTAGCTTTAGCATTGCAACAAAAAAAACAAGCCCATCAAGTAGATTTAGCATCACAAAAACAACAACAAGCCCAACAACAAGTCCTAGTGGCGCAACAACAACAGTAAGCCTTACTAGCTCAGGAGCATGCCCAACAACAACAACAACAACACCAACGAAGTTCCTACTACAATCCTTAACAAAACATTGTCAATACAAACATGTTAGGAACATATACATCGACACCGCAATCACCCTAACAGAATATCACACCACCATACACCCCATATAACACATTATCATATCAAAATCCCACATACAACACATTTGTCATCCCACTGTATGTTCCTCCACCAAACTTGCAAGAGAATCTAGCTTCATAATTTAAGGAATTATCACAAGAAATACACGACCTTCAGATGGGAAAGTCAAAGAAGCCCCATACACAAAATCTATGTCATCCATTTGACTGAAACATAGCAATGGTATCATTCCCTCCTAGTTTTGAAATACCAAAATTTGACAAATACAAAGGGAGAGGAAGTCCTATGGACCATGTCAAAGAATTTAATGTCATGTGTATAGAGGTGGCCTACAATGATTCTTATTTAATTTGCATGTTCCCTCGAAATTTAACAGGTCTTGCCATGGATTGGTTTTCTCATCTACTTCTTGACATAAAAACTTTCCAAGAAATTAGCGATAAATTCATCGATCACTTCTCCTTCAACCTTGACATGGACATAAGTCTAGAAGAACTATACACTCTCAAGAAAATCAAAGGAGAAAATTTCGCTAATTTCTTACAACGATGGAGACAAAGAGCTAGTAAGAGTAAGTGACCTCTCCTCGATGAACAATGAGTAGGAATCATCATAGAAAATCTAGATCCAGATCTATCATTCCACTTGAAAATGCAGTGCATCACATCTTATGACGAGCTTGTCCCTATAGCCCTTAACATTGAGAGAGCTCTAATCTCATAAGCGAATACTCAAGCTTACAAATATCACCGCCCATCAACTAGTTCAAACAAAAAGCCTCATGTTTGGGATAAGAACAAGAATGTAACAAATGATGGTGTGGTAGATGCTAAGGTAATCCTAAGTGCTCCTAGACCAAAGAACAATCAAGTTGCTAACATCCAACCAACTATGCAACAAACAATACCTCCTCAAAATAATCAAATCAACAACACTGACATGAAACAAAGGTGAACCACTAACAAGAACAATATCCTAAATGTAAATACACATAGTTATCTGAACCCATAGAAACCATCATGAAAAAGTTGGTAGAGTCAAATCTGATCACTTCCCAACTTTGAAAACTGCCAAGAACCACATGAGAAACCATCTTGGTACAATGAGAAATACCTTTTTGAATTTCAAAAGATTAAAGGACACAAAAAAAAAACTGAATGAGGCTCAAAAACATTATACAAGACCTCATAGAGAGCGACACCATATTTGTTGAGGTACCAGTCAAGAATCAAGATCTTAAGATATACAAGAACCCTATGCCAGATCATAGCAAAGGGAACAACAATGGAAAAGCTAAGGATTACAAAAACATACAACATACCTATTCTAATGTAGTTGCTTCTTATGATAGCATAATTATCATTGTCACCATTAAATGGCCTAGTATAGAGTTTGGAGTCACCACACGACATGGAAAAATTACCATCCAAGGAGTCCCATCTCAATCTAAGGCCAATATCCAATCCTAGTAGGTACAATCTCCTAGATCAACTCAAGAAGACCCTCACATAGATATCAAGCTTAGAACTATTGAGGCTATCCATCACACATAGGGAGATCTTGGAGAAAGCTTTGCCTGAGTCATCTATTCTTGAGGATATTGATGCAGACTAGTTTCAAGCTATGGTAGGCTATATTGCTAATCACCTTCTCACTTTCTTTGAGCAAGACCTACCGTCACAAACATCTCATAGTCATGCTTTACACCTTGAGGTTATCATTCATAAAAACAAGGTCAAAAGAGTCTTAGTAGATGGAGGTGCTGGTTTGAACATTTGCACACTTCAACTGATCAAGAACCTAGGCTATATAGAGGATACTATTGAGAAGTCAAAGAGTACCACCATTAGAGCATATGACAACCAAGAACAGGTATCACAAGGTATCATTGCATAACCCATCCAAGTGGGTCCCCTCATTGTAGAAACTACATGCCAGGTGTTAGACCTTGATCTTCCCAATGAAATCTTGCTTGGTTGACCATGGATCCATGCCCTAAAAGCTATTGCCTCAACTTATCATCAATGTGTGAAGTTTCCTTTCAAGGGTAGAGAGATTACCATCCATGGAGATCCTGACCTTTTTACTACTACACAAATCTTGAGGCCAAGTTCTATAAGATCCCCCAAGTAACCAAAAATGACGAAGTGCCTACCCCTTCTACCTCATTTGTTGACCCATCATCTCTTGCATCTACCTCGGAGACAAAGGAACCCATTGTGCAAAACATACTTGAAATTAAAGTAGTGATCCAAGACGATGGTTGTGGGAACTATAAGGTAATGAAGAACACCTTTGTCTTATGAGAGCTACCTATTTCTCCTCAATCTCATGGGAAACCTACATCTAACAAAAAAGAGCCCAAAACAATGAAGATGACAGCTACTACCTTCACCAAGTGGGGGGATTTGAATCAAGAAGATGTCAATGGGGATTATATCTCTAAACTCCTCTATCAAGATGAATGACCTGTTCTTGCTCTTCCCATGGAAGATGACAATAAAGGCTTGTAGCTAATGAAGGGATAGGGATAAAAAAAGAATGAGAAGCTAGCACAAAATGATAATGGTTTACTAGAACCCATCATTCTTGAGAAACGACTAAAGAATCTTGGCCTAGGTTGTACTACTAGCAAGGTCACCCTTATTGACAAAGGTACTTCTGCTAAACAGGCTGAGGCTTCCTCTTGGTTACCCACATCACATGATACAACCTTAGATGACTTCCCCCTTTATATTGCTGACGTATTTGAGAATAAATCCCTATTCATGATATCCATAACATCCTTCACTCTGAGTGATCAACCAACTAAAATATGCCTAGTATACCCCCAACTCATTGACATGGACCAACAAGGACCACCAATTCTGGATTTATTCAGAAACGATGAAGCGATCTCAGAATTCATGGGACTCCGTGACAACTTACCATGGGTAGATTAGAAAGCAGGTTTTGACATAGAGATCGACACATGGGCGTACTATGGGGAGACGATTGAACCCTTCAGTCAAAAAATTGATGAAATGCAACTAACATGCAAATCATTGAGTGAAAACCACACTGTGGCACTCTCTAATCCCAAAATAGTAAAAAAAAGGACACATCCAAAGGTGAAAACCTCTTTGAGGCACCCAAGGATGAGGGATTCAATCTCCCACTTAGTGCAATGCATCTAGAAAATTCAACAATACTAGCAGAAAAGGTCACTCCAGTCAATGTGGGAAAAAAAGAAGCACCTAAGATCACTTTCTATGTCGAATCCCTATTAGATGAAGAACAAAAGAACCTAGTAGCATTCTTGAAAGAGTGAAGAGCTAACTTTGGTCATGCACGGATATGCCAGGCCTTGATCTAGAAGCAGTGGTGCATCACTTAGTAGTCTATCCTGAAGCCAAGCCAGTCAAGGAAAAATTAAGGAAGATGCACCCTCAAATAGCACTCTTGGTAAAACTAGAGTTACAAAAGCTTCTTAACGTTGGATTCATCTAACCAATAAACTATCTTGAGTGGGTTTCAAACCTGGTACTAGTCTCAAAACCCACTGGGGGCATCAGAATCTGCACTAATTTTAGAGACTTAAACAAAGCATGTCTGAAGGATGATTTCCCTCTTCCTAACATCAACCTTATTGTGGACTTAATGGCAGGGCATGAAATGTTGTCACTCATGGATGGTTTTTCAAGATACAATCAAATTATGATCACCAAGGAGGATCAACAAAAAAATGTATTCAATTGTCCATGTGGAACCTATTGCTGGAACATGATGCTATTCAAGTTAAAGAATGCAGGAGAAACCTATCAAAGAGCAATGACCCTCATATTTCATGACATGATCCACAAAACAATTGAAGATTATGTGGACAATATTTTGGGAAAATCAAAGAAAAGAGGTGAGCACATAGGAGTCTTAGGACCCATCTTTGATAGACTTGAAGAGTACCAGGTATGACTGAATCCAAAAAAGTGTCTTTGGGGTTACATTAGGGAAACTTCTTAGCTTTATCATCTCACAAAGAGGGATAGAAATTGATCCAACAAAGGTAAAATCCATCCTCGACATGGAACCACCATAAATACTAAAGCAAATGATAGGATTACAAGAAAGATTGTAGTCCATCAGGAGGTTCATAGGGCAACTATCAGATAAAATCCACCCCTTTTCACATCTTCTCCATAAAGGAATAATGTACAAGTGGGATGAGAAGTATGATAAATCTTTCTAGAAAATAAAAGACTACCTACTAACATCTCCAGTGCTTATGCCACTGATACCGAACAAACCATTGATCCTATATATCTCAACAACATCAACAACACTAGGAGTTCTTCTCGCACAACATGATCAAAATGGAAAGGAAAGGGCTATCTATTACATCAACAGAACCTTGGTGGGCTATGAAATGAACTATTCACCCATTGAGAAAGCATACCTAGCAATAGTAATTTCTTCACAAAAGTTCAGACACTACATGTTGTCCTATCAAATCAAACTCATTGAAAAGATCAACCCACTCAAATATTTGTTATCTAAATCAACTCTCATTGAGCGAATGGCCAAATGGGTAATGATCTTAACCGAATTTGACATAGAGTATGTGGAACATGAGGAAATCAAAGGATAAGTGATCACAGACCAACTGGAAGAGGCACCCATCTATGCAGAGAACCCCTTGATATCTGAGTTCCCCAATGAATCTGTGTTCCTTGTCAATCTCACAGATCAATGGAAGATGTACTTTGATGGATCATTCACCCAAGATGGATCCGAAGCAAGAATTATTTTCATCACCCCTCAAGGTGATTGCATCCCAAATTCCTATAGGCTATCATTTCCCTGTACTAACAACATTGTTGAGTACGAAGCCCTAATCACAGGTTTAAGGATAGCAATTCAATGGCAGATACAAGAGATGAAAGTCTGTGGAGACTCACAACTAGTTATCAACCAAGTCAATGAAAACTATCAAACTAAGGATGACAAGCTTACTCCTTAAATAGGATATGATGAATTTTTCCATAATATTATTGAAAAATATATTTTTTTAGGAAGGGAAATAATGTTGGATTTGATGAGTTTTTTCATATGAATATTCATGGTGGTATGAGTAATTCCTTAGATTCAAGTATTGGTGATTCTTCTATTTCCTATCTTGTTGGTTCCAAATAGGATGTACCAAAAGGACTAGCTCCAAAAGTGTACTAATTTTAGAGTGAACACTTTAAGAAATAATGCTTAAAATATAATTGTTAATCTTGATGATAAAAATTATAGGCCTAGTGCTATGTACGTAAAAAATAGAGTATATAAGAACAAGTTAAAATAAGTTAACCTATTCTACTCACACCATATACAATAATTATATTAAGCAAGAGGATTAGACAAATATTAATAAAAAACTTATATTATCATGAATACCAACCCTCGTTACATCAAGCTATGGTGGTTATACTCCAATATATTGATTGTATAATATGTGAGTGTCCATGACAATAGAATAAAATTGTATAAGGATTTAAGATGTTAAAAATGACTTGTGTTGAGATAAATCTATAGATTTTTGGCTTAAGGATTGTATGGATAAAATTAAAAGGAGATATAAATGAATCATATTGGTAGAGAGATTTGGAAGGATTAAGAGAGGAAAATTCCACATGATTGGTGAGGATGAAGGGGCCAATATTAAATTGGAATCAATGGTTGAGGATTCCCTTGGAGAAAGGGTATGACCAAGATAGGAAGGGGTACTTTGGAATAGCTTGGGTGTAATGGTAAGTCCTTGAATTGTGTGATATGTACCAAGGCCTATATTACACATACAAGGACCCATACCTTGTATATAAAATCCCATGCCTATGCACATTTTTGAAGGATGTGTATAATTTGAGGGGATCAATGAGAGTTAATAATATGCAAGTGGAGTATAAGTGGGCTAGCTTTTTAGTCCACTTAATGAAAAGTGGATGGAAAAGGGAATTGAATAAATAGAGACATTTATTCAATTTTTTGGATGAGGATAAGTGACTTTGACATATAAAGAATTTAATTTATTTATCTATTATGGACTATTTAATAAGGGTTATTAATGATTTAAGTGAATAGTGATGAATAATGATTTTATTAATTAAATAATAAAATATTATTTAATCAATAAAAGGATGAAAATTGGATACTTAATTAGATAAATATAGATTTATTAAATTTATTAAAGAGAAAATGGTTGGTAATTAGATAGAATGATAGTGTGTCAATTTTATATGTCTATAATTTTCTCCTCTTTGATATGGTGTTATGAAGTAGTGCCTTTTAAAAGAAGAATAAAATTGGTTGGATGAGAAGAAAATGGTTGGATTATGGAAGATATCATATTCATTCAAAGGAGGAGTGATTGGAGGAATGATGATGTTCTCTTGAGAGGATAGATTGGGGATTAGGAGAACATATATGTGCTCTTGAAATGGATGAGAAATATGCAATATTAATGGGATAGAGAAGATTAAGAGATGAAAAATTATCAAAATATAATTGATTTTGGGATGTAAGCAAATGTGTTATGCTACATTATCTTTAGAACTCTTTATTTGATGTTATATTGGATTTTATGCACCAATTCATAGAAGGCCAAGGTGACTAAGTGCCTCATGTGTAATAAAAAAGGTACAAGAAACCTTTTATCATATATCATCATGATATAGAAGAAAATGATACTATTTTTGTAGGCATGCTACAAGGACCAATATAGATGAAATAAAAAAGTTAATGCATAAAACGATACAAAATAAAACATGATTTTACCCTAGTCAAGCTAAAAAGACAAAATGGAATAGTGAATGATGAAGACTTATGTTTATTTTAGAATTATATATCAAATGATATTAGGAATTGGAATAGTTTATCTTCATGATGATGATGATTATGATTTTGATCAATGCTTGCAATGAGGCTAGAAATAGAACCAGTTATATGATTGGATGATTTTCATAGCATGAACAATTATATTATATGGATTAAGATGCTCTCATGATTTTATATTGATAGGAATATTAGAGTGATAGGAGTGATTACATTAATGGGATAGATTGAATTATATTGCATACAGGTAACCAAGAGGTAGATACCAATGACATAAAAAGGGAGTAGGGATAATAGGATTATAGGATGAAGTGATAGGATTGGGGATCAAGGGAGGGTTGATAACAAATTTATATGGAGGGGATTTGTAATGGATAGATGAAGGGATGTGGATCTGATCCATAGGGACTATTTCATGGAGGAAGTAATCAACAAAAATATAGATATGTAATGTATGATGAAGTTCTGAGATATTTATGGCAAATATTATTGGATACTAATAGGGGATAAAAGGATAGTATATAGAAAAATATTGGAGAGGAAATTTAGAGGAAGCATTAGTTTAGAGAGTATTAATATGATAGATGGATGTAATGAAAGGACTAGAGGAGCTGGAGAATAGAGGAATCTCCCTAGTTTTCACTTGGGATATGTGCTAAAACTATTGTGGGAAAGCCTATTGAATTTATGAGAAATAATATGGGATGTTTTAGGTAGTTTGGGAGATAGCTTCATGGTTGAAGGTAGTAAAATATTTATCTATGGAGGATAGGAAGGATGAAATGTAAATAAATTAATTTTTGAATTGTATAGAGCATGTGTAGATGTTTCCCCGTCCTTATTAGGATCTAAAGGAGGGTGGAAGGATTGGAAAGGATGGGATAAGATGGGTAGACAAGGATATAAGGGATAGGTAGATTTGAGTAAGGGGATAAGATGGGGATAGAGTGGATGAATCTTTCCCTCATGTGTAGGAGTTCAAGTGGATAATGGGATTACATATGATTCCTATTTTCCAAGTTTTCATCATGGAAATTTCCCAAGGAAACTCTTTAAGGTTTTCACTATTGGATGAATTATTCTTCTTTATTTATTTTTTCATTTTTTAGAGTTTTTAGAGTTTTTGGATGGGTGAAGAGACTAGGTGGATAGGGACTAAAAATAGGAAGTGGGATAAAGGACAATTATATTGGGAAGATAGTGAATGGGGAATGCAAGTGGGAAAAATACTTGAACATATATTTCCACGTTGAGTTGATAGGAACCTATTCAAGATGACAACTAGGTGTTCGTAGGAAACTCATGGATTAGAAGACGAGCTTCTCCAAAGGAGGAGTATACTATTGTTTGGGATGAGAGAGAATGTAAAATATGGGAATGAAAATAAAGATAGATTGGATAAAAGATAGGTGGATTATTTAAAGGAATGGATGAAAGAAATGTGATGGTTAATGTAGGTTGGATGGTGGTTGTATGAGTAAATATTGTAAATATCAATAATGGAATACACCTTGATGGGTGTGGAAGATTTGAAATAGATTTAGGATTTATGTAGGACTTAAGATAGTTGATATTTAGGTATATGGACCCAAAATGTATATGAAATATTGTAGATTCTTGGATGGAGGATGAGGGAATTTAATAGAGGACCTGGAGCTTTTGGAGTAGTATATTTGGATTCCATTTTGGATTTCTTATTTTAATGCGTTGTTAATTTTTACTTTTATTAAAATTTTATTTTATTTTTCATGCATATTTCTTATGATATGACAATCCTTTGTTTTTTATGGATTTTTTTGATTTAGCATCCAAGTTACTTTCAAAGGAAAAAGTATGATTGCATGTGGATACATGATGTGGATAGTTCATTAAGGGAGTAATGGAGGGAAAATGTTGGAAGAGGGTGAAGGACGAGAGCATTTCTTGATCTTGAATGAGCATTGTAAAGGATGGGGTGAATGAATTTTTGGATGTAATGACCTAAAATGGATGGTGGAGGTAAACAACATGATTTTGGGACATAATGGTCCAAAATGGATTTAGTAGATTAGCTAAATATGGTATAATATGGGAGATAGTGGTAGTCATTTTATATTGGTAGGATAGAGGAGGGGGTGGTGATAAAATTTTTGGAGTGATGGGGTGCACCTTATGCAGGTTTTGAAGAAGCAAACTTAGGATAGACTAAGGTTATACCATTTATTTATTGTGATATTTGAGATGTGTAACCAATTCCTTGTGGTCATTTATTTTCTTTGACATGGATGAGCTCCAAGATTCCTTGCTCATGACAACCTAAGTCTTTGCATTGATAGTTCATGTTCTTGAGCATTCATCTAGAAATAATATGTTGGTTATTTTGCAAATGAGACAATTTTTATGTGGAGGGGGATTGGTGGTTTATATTTGTCATTCTTTTGTTGTGAGAGAAATACCATGGGTAAATGTAAGGGATCCCTCGGGATATAGTGTTAGGAACTTTATTTGAAAGGGCATATATTTTAATATAATTTAGAACATGTTATTGGAATGTTTCAATTTGTATTGATGACAGGGTGGGGAAGGGATTTTAGCATGGATAGAATCCTTAAATTTATTTTAGAAAGGGATAAGGGTTTCAAATTAGGATTGAGGGGGATGGTTTTTATGATTTGAATTGCATTGAGATTTGGAATGGGATTGATAGGTTTTTAATTGTTCATGTACTTATTAATTATGCACTTGGATGATAGTGGATCATTGGGGTAGTATAACACCACAACTTGGTAGTTTTGGACTAGTCCTAGGAAGAATTTCAAAAACAAGGATATGAATGGTTTAGGATAATGTGTAATTCTAGATGTATAGATGGGTGGATAATAGGATGAATTATTTATACAAGGGGTCAAGATGATGGGAACCTCATATAAAGATAGGAGCTAGGATATGGATAGGGGATATGATTTTTTTTCTTGTTAAAGGTGTTATAAGCGTGACCAATTAGTATGAGTTTAGGAATGCTAGGGTAGCTCATGATAGCCTATTATTTATCAAAAGGTGTTTGATTGTATATGGGGGAGTGGAAACTTGGGGAAAGATTTCATGTGATGATATCATCAGGGGGATAAATTTTATATTTTTTCTTGATAAAAATACTATCATCATTGGTTTCAAATGGATTTTTGGGATGGTGGTCACATGGTAATTCATAAAGAAAATAGATATATGGTTAGGACTATTGATGATTGAGGATGATAAGACATAGGATGGTTTGACGAATTATGATTTTAAAATTATGTTCTTGAATCTATATTAGAGAGGGGAATGCAACTATATTTTGATAGATTGAAATGGCCAAATCAAGGTTAGAGATGCATGATACTTGATGATTGGGAAGGTTGAACTAGTTTTGGTTGGAATTGGTGGCCTCTAGAGGGGAAAACGATATATTGATATAGATTTCATATATCAATGCAGATGAATTGAAAGGTGAAATGGATTATATGCAAAAAAAAAACAATAGAAGAAAAATTACTAAGTTATGTTGTAGATGTGATAAAGTGTAGTTTTGGGTGTATCTAAAGAAAAATTCTTACATAGTGTTAATGTGCTAAATATGTTACAAATACAATCAAGGGCTAATGAATTAGATGAAAAAACATTGTAATATTATAAAGACATTGATTTATGGTGTAAATATGCCAATACATGACTAGCTTTGGATGGGTTTTGACTAGCTTTTAGGAATTTTGATAGTTTTGGATGGGTTTTGACTAGCTTTTAAGAATTTTGGACTTAGTAGTTGGGAATGAAGATATATGTAGGATGAAAGTGGCCTAGTTAATGTTGGATTAGATGAAAGGATTGATTAAATATTTTGATGGCTATGATGATGGACGAAGAATGAATTTTTGGATAGGAGATAATCCAATAATCAAGACCTTAGATGCTAATTCATTTTGGATGTGATTAAAGGCTTAGATAGCCTAGGATCCTAAGAAAGGATTTATCGATTAACTAGAATTGAGATAGGATAAGCTCTCAAGAAAGTATTTATTTTATAGTTTGAATTGATTGGATTAAGGTCTTGATTGATGACATGTTTGATTTTTGATATTGACATCAATGTTTATACAATAATAATTAGATTGATTGGTAAGATTAAGGATTATATAATTAGATGGTTGAATGGATTTGATTAGGGTTTTAGATTAGAAGAGATGAAGGATTTTAATTAGAAGGGAAAACTTAAGGTCATAAAAATATCAATGATTAGGTTTGATTAAGATTTGGGTGTGATGATTTAGGAAATGATTATGATGGTTTAGAGGAATTATTAGATAGATAGGGTAGAAGAGATTTTATTAGGTTGGATGAGTTGGTTTTGATGATTAGGATGTTAGGATTAGGTAAATTTTAGGAGGATGTATTTTAGATTTGGGAAGCTTGAATTTTGGAAATATTTGAAAAAATAAGCATTCACAAACATGCAAATGATTTTGGATAAAATGGAATGTGTACTAGTTTTGATAATAAAGACACACCAAAAACAATAATAAACTATGATTAGTCAAGTGGGTGTATCATTCATTTTGAGCCCACAAATATATCATCTATAAATGATTGGTAACTATAAAGTGCCAAATTATATGGGATCCCTTATTATTCAAGGCTAAAGGCTTTACCCAAGGTTATTTCTATGTCTTAATACTTCAAATTATATTATGAGTAACTTATTAAACCTAACCAATATCTAATTCATGGTGCCATAAGGAAGGATGGATGATTTATCTTAGAATAGGATAAATAATTTGTTGGTAGGTGTGTCTTTGATATGAAAAAGGGCCCATGAGAAAAAAAAATAGATAGATGGAAAATATGTCAAACATTTGGGAGAAGAGGCTAACTCATCTTTCTTTATCACTTCCTCAAGGTATATATTTCTTTTGGGCTTAACCAATATTGACAAGATTCTAATTCCAAAAGGCATGTTATAATCTATTGAAATGATATAGTTGAGGTCATTCCCTTGCTGATGAAATCTAAGACCACCTAGAAGGATGATTCAATCACTTTTAGCTATCCACGATAAAAAAAATTCAAGAGTAAAGTGTACATAATTGATTTCTTGGGATAAAATAAAATGATAAAAGATAAGAGAATTGGATTAATATTTTGATCTCCAAGATCACCTAAATCAGTGAGGAGAAAGAATACACTTATTCACGGTCTCACAAACATTACACACAAGATTAATTCTCCTTAAGAAATTTAAATGTTCTTAGATTAGTGATAAAAAGATATATCTTTGACAAATGGTTGCTAAAAACATTGTGTTAGTAGTTTAATATTTTACCTTTGACATGTATTTATGTGCACCAAATGATATAAAAGAAGGAACTATAAATAAATAATTAATGTAGGGGGTCAAGAAGGCTTAAGTACCAAATAAAATGAGTAATTCCCTCATAGAGGTGGATACATTGATGAAGATGTAAAAATGCTAAAATAGGGTGCAAATATGTTGAAGTGTAAATAACTCACTCTAATGAAAATAATATACATTATAGTAGATGCAAATCAACCATGGGTTGTAAAAAATATTCCAAATGGTGAATAGGCCCAAAAATAGTCTCAAACCTATAAAATACCTTAGGGGAAGGTATATTTGGACATTAGGAAACCTTAAATCATCATCATTTTTTACAAAATAGAGAGAAAAAAGGTGTGTAAAATGATACAAATGAATTTGAGAAACTTATATGTAGATGTACTATATTATGTGTAGATATGGTGCAACATATTATAGATTAGCTAAAACATGAAAAACGGCTAGAAATTTTGATGGGAACCTATAAAAATAAAGTTAAGAGATGCATAATAAAGGATTATGATAGTTAGCAGGTTACAAAGTAGAGACCAAAATCTATTGCAAGCTATCGTATAAGACTTGTAGAACCTAAGGCCAATAGGGATGATGAAGTAAAAGGTACCCTATAAGGGTCATGTCTCTCTAGGAGATAAATAATAGGTATATGTATGTAATATATGTAGGATATATTATATAGGAACATGGGAAAAAGGATGTGGATATAGGATATAAGATAATACAAAGCAAAGACTAAGACATGCCATTGTATATGTCATATGAATATTATTATATATATGGAGTTATGAATATAATTATATAAGATAATACACAGAAAATACTAAGCTATGCCATTGTATATGTGCTATGAATGAATGTTGTTTATATTTAAGTTGCATGTTAATGTATTTAGACATAGTTTTTCTACCACAAATACTCTTTTCTCTCACAATATTCTTTGGGGTATAAACTGACTAGAATAAGGGGGATTACGGTACAAATCTCCAGACTATGATTCCCTTTCTCCTATTGCCAAAAATGATGATATATGAAACATTAGGTTCAAATTACCCTACAAAAATAATTAATTAGAGGCCTAAAAACCTTTAAAAGTGACCAAAATGAAGAATAATTATTAAAATGCTAATCTTTTCTGGATATGGTGCAACATGTTTCAAACCTATTGAATTGTGAATAGGGCCCAAAAATGTGATAAAAATTTGCAAAAATATATATTTTAGGGTCACACAAAAGTGTTAGGATGATATATAAAACCTTGGGATAAAATTTCCCTACAAAAACACAAGGCTAGGGGCCTAAAAACCTTACCAAAGGGACTACAATGAAGATGGTTTTCATAACCCTTCTTGACTATGTGTGTTGAAAAATTACTCTAGGTTGTGTAAATACATTGATTTAGAAGTGGGTACACTAAAGTAAAGAGTAGATACAATGATCTAGAACCTAAAATTGATATAAAGCTACTAATATTTGGAAATGATTAGAAAAGGGATATGGGTCCCACTAGGTGTGTCAAATATGTATACATAAAAATTGGAGAATACAAGAACAAGTTAAAATAAGTTAACCTATTGTAATAAAAAAAAATGAAACACAGATTAAAAATAAGAATTAGCAAAACATTAATGAAAATACAAAATTCTCACCAATACCAACCCTTGTTGCATCAATAGATGGCATTTATGTTATGATATATTGATTTGATGATATGCAAGTTACATTACCAATAAATAGAATTGAATAGGGATTCAAGATGTTGATAATGTCTTGGGTTGAGACTAATTTATATATTTTTGGATTAAGTATTGAATGGTTTGTTGAAAACCAAGAATACTGAGAGGGGGTGAATTAGTATTCCATTAAACCATTGACATAATATCCATCCAAGCAATAACACAACTCTAACTGTAACAACTAGTGAAATCATGGAATCAACACAAGATCACAACACACATGAACACCAAAATTTTTACGTGGAAAACCCAAAATGGGAAAAACCACGATGAGGATTAACTCACAATATAATATATCTAGATATAGGATATTACAAAGGCTCACTGCCAGGACTCACTATCCTTGAAGGCTCATAGCCTAAAGTTATTTACAAAAAAGAGTATGGCTCACTGCCAAGAGATGAACTGAGATAGAATACACCTTCCTTCTGCTGGAGTTTAGTTCTAATGAAGCACATAATATAAAACCACTTCTTTGTATAGTATACTCAACAATTTTGTTTGCTTATTCATATAATTTTTGCACATTTGCACCATATAGTAGTACATTCATCTCCATGCATCACTTCTCAATTTTTTTTATATATACTATATACATTCTCATAACACTAATTAGGGTAGCCTTATTTCAAATCAAAATTAACTCTATTAGCTTTATCCTCGAAACATATTCATCTTCACGCCCAACACAAGCATGTAATGTATGATATCAGTTGACATAGACCTAAGATAGATCCCTTTAGCATTCATAACACATATTTAATCTTCTTAACACAAATTTATAATTAGGTCAGCTAGAGTTAGACCTAAAACATCAAAGAATTCAAACGTATATGCAATTCACCTAACGTGTAACTCCAAAACTTGTTAACACATCAAATTATCATTTAGATGACATAAAATAACTTATCTTCAACTTTGCAAGACAAAATATTTAATCATGAGAAAATGCGGAATCTCCCACATCAATGTGTTATACAAAAACTTACTGTAATCCTCAAAACATAACACTGTTATTCATATCTTTCGTATGTGTTCACATATCATCATAAAAATTTGAGGTAAGATGAATCTCATAGTCATGAATCTATGTACAAAATATTGAAGTGATATATTTCTTTGTGGTAGAATCCAGACCAAAAAACTGACGCATTGAACTAGTATATAAATAGAACATTGTTTACCAAACTACTGGTAACTGTATCTTTCCAACCGTATAACCAAGCCAACTAAAATATTGTCAATAGATGTACATGATGTCAAGATAGAACATATTATCAACTTCTAAATGAGTCTTACAAAATAAGATAATCCAAACCAAAATTCCAGATCATCAAACTTTGAGTACCAGATAAGTATACCTTGAACTATTATTACTAGAGAAACTATTGATCTATACAAGTATTGTGAGTAAGGTATGTTGATGATAATGTTGAAATCAATGACACCCTTCTAATTTCCAACTATCTCTCCCTTTGTCATTGATGGAAACACATGATGTGAAAACCATCAAGAACAAAATTTCTTCTTTTCATCTCTCTCCCGCAAAGTTTTTCCTCTCCCCCAAAATTTCTTATTTTCACATGGTACTTCCTCCCCCTTTGAAATCAATGAAAAAGGATAAAAAATATTGTATTATTCTTCCCTTTGACACTGGCCAAAATATTTTAGCAATTTTCCTTTGCATACCTGAATACTCCCCCTTAGGAGTACATCTAAAATAGTAACTATGATTAATTAACTAGAGGTGATTGTCCCTTGAATTTTGTGGAGAGTACTTGTCCATGAAGATTTGATTTCATCCCATAGTTTCTTTGCTTCTGCCAAGGCTCTACATAGATACTCAAGTTTAGCTAGGATATGTTTTCCTTCAACCAAATTTTTAGGAGTGATATTTGAGTCCAAGATTCTATCAGCAAGAGAAAGAGCATAAGAGATAGGCATGTGCTTAATTTTTATTAAGTATCTAAGTTGTCCATATTGTTAAATCATTTCTCCTTTTTCATTGTGCAATGTAAGATATTCTTCATGTAGCTTTGTCAAACCAAACCAAGTTTGATCATCCTGATCTGGAGCTGGATTAAAAGTGTTAGATGCATATTTTGTTTGTGTCTTAATTGTGTCCTCAACATTTTTGAATCTTTTAATCACATTAGGCCATGTCCAAGAAAATGAGAATAGATTTTTGGCCTCTTTTTCACAATCTTGAACTTCTTTAAGTTTCCCAAGTGCATTGCTATATGTAGACTTACATCTATCTCCCATTTCCAACAATCCTTTTTCCCTAACCCAAGTAACCATTTCACTTACTTATTGACTTCTTAGTTCTTTGTATGAATCAGTTACTGTGTTTGTGCTTTCTATAATGGACTGGAAAGAATTGGTGTCAGCTTTGGGAGTAGACTGAAGATGTACCTTTCTTCTAGCTAGCTACTTGAGTTTTCTTGGAGTTGGCTCTATTTGAGAAAATAATGCATGAACCTCAATAAATTTTCTCTTTTCTCTAGAGGCAGTTATTGATTTTCCAGAGATCCCTTTTGATTTTTCTAGAGCAGTTCTAATTACTTCCCTTGAAATGCCATATTCTCTTGTATACTCCTCTGTCTTTATCCCAATTAGCCTTTTTGCTTGCACCAACTCATATTTCTCATGAGTTTCTAGACCCACTTCTGTATAAGTTTTGAATCTTGGTCTACTAGGATCTCTAAGGCTAAATTAATTAACATTTCAATACAATCAACAACATAATCTTTGTCAATCTCATAGCCTAGTTTAGGAATCCATATGTTTCTAGGTTCAACTACCTTGATAATGCAGTAATTAGTAGATACCAGAAATGTTATGTCATTCTTATATCTTGTCACTAGCTCTCTTGGAATTCTTCACCTTCTATTCATTCTTCTCTAAAATTTTCCAAAGAATACAGTAAGGACTTCACCTTGTGCATCCAAATCTCTAATATTTATCATTATCTCTCTAATTTGATGTGCAACTAGTTTGGTATTCACCCAAACAACTTCAACTACAATAGGAACTTCCCTCATAATGTAAAATATTAAGCATACTATAAGGTTCCATACCTAAATGTGCACTTCTTCTTGATATCATTCAAATTCTCTAATAGTTTTTGTCGGAGAAACTCACAAAGATCATATTCAGTCCTCTTCTCAACCATCTCTAAATTTATGTTAATTGTGGCATTAGAGACATCATTGTCACCAAAAATCAAGTGTGCAATAACCATACTCACATATTGAACTACCAGATTATTGATTTCAATGCATGTATTCTTTCTAAATCCTTTTCCTTTGTTGAGTTTGCATACTAGAGTAGGTCCGAAGGAGGATAGACCAGTAACATCTCTAATTACTTCTTTGGATATCATATTAGAATCATCAAGCCACACAAACTAATCATGAAACCTGCTCGGTGCTAATCTAATGCATCTCTCTTCATTGCTAAAGTTAGGAAAATGATCCCACACATCTAATTTCATCTTCGTTAGTACATTGTGTTCCAGTTTTAGAGTATAATCATCTCCAATTAATTCTTTAAACCATAATATATGTTCTTTTCCATAAGTAGGCTCTTCCAAATTTGTACAGATGTATATCCCAATGTCTTCAGTAGGAATGACACCAAGGGAAAATTCCAAAAATGAACCCAAGGGGTCAATTTCTAGGGTTTTAGTAGGGTACTTCTTGAACAGTGGTTTCAATCTCTTTGAATTATCCACAAATTGAGGTGTATCCATTACATTCAAATGAATAATTCACAAAGAGTAATATATAACAATAATTACTTACCTTTCACCTGCGCACCAAAGAAAAACATTGAAATTCTAAAATATGGAAGTGCTTCAAAATTTTCAAGCTTTCTCTACACTCTATTTCTCTTCCACAATTTCCTTTCATCAAATGAATTTTTCTTAATACACTTAATTTTATTTCTTTGATCCCATTTGTTTCAATAATAAATGCTTTAGATTGCACGTAGAGGTCCTCAAAATTTGTGTGCACTTCCATCATTTCAAGCTCTACAATATTCCTTCTTTGCACATGTCCACTTAAAATTCCTTTCGGATGAGATCTTGAATTCATCATCTTCAATGAATGCACTTGTGTCATGTCATGATATCATATATCGGTAGGAGGATATTAAATTTTCTGATATTTCTCTTGCTAAGCCACTATCAAGGTTTAATTTTTGATAGGATTATCTGCACTGGAGGATGACACAAATGAAATTGAAACTTTTGATTCTCCTTGTTTCTTAGATTCTCCTTCCTTTCTCCAAATATTTTCCATTTCCTTATTAACTTCTGTTGGATCCACCTTAGTGACTGGTTCATATGTCTTTACCAAATAGTTTTTTTTCACATTTCTACTTTTGTAGTCTTTGGAAAAGTGTTTAGGTTTTTTGCAAATATAAAAAACAACATTCTTCCACCCAAATTGTCCTTTATTCAATCTATTTCTACATTGTTAACCTTGTGTCCAAATAAATTGCAGTGATAGCAGTAACCTTTGAAGGGATAGTTCATTTTGTTCAACATTTGACTTCTACATTCTATAACTTTATGTCCAATTATTTTGCACTTAAAACACTGATCAAAGAACGCTAAAGCATTTTGAATCATTTTATCATTCTATTTTATTCTATTTCTACAATATTTTTCCCTATGTCCAAATCTATTATAGGAATAATAGATACCATTAAAAGATGAGTACCTTTGAGCATTTGGTTTTTTGATAAGAGGTCTTCCAATATTGCTTCTTTGATTCTTGATTTGTCTACCATTTCCTTGAGCATTCCTTTGATTATCAACTCTATTAGGGAATTGATTTTCCTTTGAGCTTTGTCCTTCTTCAAGTCCCAAACCATTTTTATCCTTAGAGGTTTTTTTTCCTTCAATCAGTTCATCCAACATTGTAGAACTTTTTTTCAATTTTTCCTCATGAGCTCTTCCTTTCTCTAGATCTGATCTTAGGATTACCACTTCTTGTTCAAGCTTTACACATTCATCCATTTTTCACTAAATTTTAGCTTTCTAATAGTCCTCAATTCTCCTCTTTTCTTCGACTTGCACTCTTAGTCTGGTGATGTTCTCATTTTCTTTGTTCAACTAATCACATACTTCTCTATCTCTTTCTTTGAATTTCTTGATACACTCATTTCCTTCCATGAGGCTTTCCTTAAAATCTTCATTTTCTTCTTTAGTTCTGTCAAGGTCTTCAAAAGAAATTTCAAGTTCACCATTATTATCTAGGATACAATCTTCTCCAAAATGTTCCATGGGAATCTCTTCTAGAGGAATAGGAAATCCCTTATCTGCCATGTGTTCAAATTCCAAGATCTTCCTCAAGCTATTAGAAATATTAAGAGGAACTAGGCTCTGATACCAATTGTTAATCCCCAAAATATTGAGAGGGTGGGGTGAATCAGTATTCCATTAAATCATTTTAATAATATCCATCCAAGTAATAATACAATTCTGACTATAATAACAAGTGAAAGCATTGAATCAACACAAGATCACAACACCCATGAACACCAATATTTTTACATGGAAAACCCAAAATGGGAAAAACCACAGTGAGGATTAACTCACAACATAATATATCTAGATATAGAATATTACAAAGGCTCACTTCCAATACTCACTATCCTTGATGGCTCACAACCTAAAGTTATTTACAAAATAGAGTATGGCTCACTGCCAAGAGGTGAACTAAGATAGAATGAACCTTCCTTATGCTAGAGTTTAGTTCCAATGAAGCAAAAAATACAAAACCACTTCTATGTATAGTATACTCAACAATTCTATCTGCTTATTCATATAATTTCACACATTCATACCATACAACAATACATTCATCTCCATGCACCACTTCTAAAAAAATTCATATATATACCTATATCGAAGGGGAATTCACTACTCATAAGTTCTCTTCATTTAGAGAGCCTCATGGGGTGAATTTCCCTAAACTACCTTAGGAACAGTGCAAGAGTTCTAGAATCTAAAAAAGTAGGTTTTGAAGATTCTCTAGACAAACTGACAAGCTCTTGACCAAAGGACGATAGTGCAGTTCTAGGATGACAACATGACACGCTGGCATCCGTATGGACTAGAAAGTGAGTTTATCACTAAGAATAGCTAAATGACTACTTCTACTCTCATTGCTGAGAACTTCTAAAGCATAGGAAAATAATTGAATGTGATAGAACTGAAGCAAAGAAAAGAATAAATGATAAAGAGAATAAGAGATAGGAAGGAAAGATAAGATCACAACCATGCAAGTGATGAAGCCTCCACCAAATGAATGTCTTTAAACTCTGCACATGTAAGATCTGGAGAAATTTTTGGGACTGTATAGGATTTTTCCTTAGTCAAACCCCCGTTTTGGTGTTCCCACCTCCACGGACAATCAGATAGAAAGAGAGAGTGTAACCAAAATGGAAAAAGCATGTGGTGAAAGAAAAACCCGCTTAGGAGTATAACCCACACCACCAAGTGTGAGTGATAAAAGAAATCCCCGCTCGAAGAGGAGAACCCGTATCACAAAAGAGGTGATAAAATAAATCCTAGCTTGAGGAGGATAACTTGTATCATGAAGTAGAGATTCAATAGAAAGGAGATATGGAATCCCAAGATGCTCACAAGCATGAGATAAGGGAAATGATGCAAGAGCCAAGAGTGTTACAAAGGGTGTTGTGAGAGCTTGAGAATATTGCAAAGAGAGCTTGAAAATATGTAAGAATGTTGGTGTAGCAAGCTATATGAAGTTGTGCACACAAGAGTTGGAGAGTGGAAGGATGGAAAGAAGCTAGAGAGAAGTTAGAATGAAGCTAGAAGTAGAAGAAAGTTGCAAATGAAGTGAAAAGATAGCATTTAAAGAAGGAGAAGAAGCTTCCCGGGCAGTTACGATGCATCTCGAGCCATTACCACCGACCAAAGGAGGTGACAAGTGGAAAGCATGCACGAAAATGATTGTTTGAACATTGAAACATCATAGGACACTAGTGCAGTGTGTAGACATTTGCATAGCACGCTAGTGTCCAAACACATCATGCTACAAAACGACAAGAACAAGAAAAGCGTAAGGTTTGATGCAAAGCGGATGCACAAGGGTAGCTACTGAAAAAGGGTCCAGAGCATCCTGAGAAGGGAAAGAGGCTGATGCAGGGGCTAAAATGAGGCTACACAAGTTCTAGGGGAGTGGACACTAAAGTGGATGTAAGAATGCATGTGAAATTGCAAGGGTTGCAATTTTACGACAATACATTTTGCCCCCACTTTAGCGGGCATATGAATCTACACTAATATGCATGCTAAAGGAAATCTACTAAACATAAATAACATCATAATGCCAAAAGGATAAAGTAGAGAAAGCAGATGACTCTTTGAACCATGAAAGTTTTCCCCCAGGTTGAAGACCTGCAAAACAAATGCATTAGACAAGAAAAACCTACATCAAACAACAATGTTAGAACATAAAAATCCACTAAAGGATTTGAGTCAGAAAAGTAAAAGATACCTTGGTGTAGAAGTTTGTCTCAGTACTATGCATCGTCCCCAAACAATAACACATAGAAGAAATCTAAGATGAAGACAGGAAGGGCATATACTTAGGATGAAGAAGATGCAAGTCTTTGATCTGGTATACACACAATTGAGAAGAGAAGAGAGTATTTAATAATGTAAGCGCCTCATAGGCTCACAGACCTACAAAGAAGGTGTCCTCCAATATCTCTCACATGAAGGAAACCCCAAGAAAGCACCCTAAAAACCCATAGACTTGTAGGGAAGGTGTCTTCCAAGATCTCTCACATGAAGGAAACCCAAAGAAAGCACCATAAAGACCCGCAGACCTATAGGGGAGTGACCCCCATGATCTCTCGCATGGAGGAAGATCAAAGTGCCCTACAAACCCATAGATCTATAGGTAGGTATCCCCCAAGATCTCTTGTATGGAGTAAACCAAAGGAAGGGGACTCCATAGAGTCGAAAAGTGGCTTCATAGGCACACCTGAAAAGTGACATGTTTACCCGCAGATAGAACATGTCTGAAAGTGACCACACATGCAAGTAAGCAGACAGTCACACAGACCATCAATAGATTGCAAAAATTTAAAAGGTGTCCCTAGGGAACCCTTCAAAAGAAGTGGGGTCCACTTGAGGGCCACACTATTTGAAAAGTGAGGTCTAGTTAGGCTACCCCCAAGCTTGACACCATATAATTCATTTGAGATAAAGATATTCAAAGGGGGTCCCTCAGGAACCCTTCAAGAGAAAAGGGGTCCAATCAAGGGACACTCTATTTGAAAGGTAGAGAAAATAGAGGGGGTCCTTAAGAAGGAAACACATCTCTAGAATAAGTTATCATTGCCCCTAGCATACAGGGGAGGAGAACCATGAAAGGTACTTAAAACATGTAGGATAAAGGTAAACCTCGATATCACTTGTCATTTGAAAAAGAGACAGGTGCATCACCAAAAAAATGAGTGATGGCACTTGAATTATGAGGTTATATTTTATCTTTCAAGGCCTTGCATTCACTAATGGAATTGCCAGGCACTCAATGGTATGCACAAAAAGAATTTTTTGCTTTATCATGCTTATGAAATTTCTTGCGTGAAGGAGGAAGAGTAATTAAGTGGGCTTTAAGAAGCCACAAAAAATATGCTCTTGCTTAGATAAAGAATGAGGATCAGGAAGCAACCCTTTCTCTTGTGGAGAAAAACTCGACTACTCACAGGAAGAAGACACAAAGATAGAAGACAATGGAGGAAGAATATTTTCAATAGAATGAGGTTGATAATAATTCATGTCACTCAACCATGGATTCCATTTAGATCATTCATTTGAGCAACCAAGCCCTAAATTATGCTTACGGGGTGTGAATTCTATAGGGACTTGAATTCCTTGTTCGTTACACCCACAACCTTTACGCCCATAACCATATTTAGAGACAAGCTTAATGTTGGGGCCATAACATGTTTACAAATCTTGAGAAGGAGGATCCCCATAGAGAGCATCATTCCAACAATGGGGATCAAACTCCTCTATGGGATCACCATTATCCTTATTAATAGGACTTCCAACACTATCTTCTTTAGCAAAAGTGTAATCATCTTCCTCAGAAGGAGGATCAACACTAAGAACATTACAATTTACACTTATCCCACAATACAAAGAATGATAATCTTTTATAGTAGTGTGGATGATATTATTAGAAGCTAGTTCAAGTGGATCAGGTCGACTTTATATTCCCCAATGAAGGAGTCTGTAAAGTCTAAGGAACCCCAATCATCACCAAGAAATGCATTCTTTTGAGAAGTAGAAAGAGTAGACTTGAGATTTCTTTCTTTAGAAGGATCTTTCTTAAGGACATCTATCTCAAGAGTATCCTTTGTAGTAGGTACTGCTAGAGTAAACATTGACACATTGGAAGACACTGAAGGGATAAGAGTAGGCACAACTAAATCCTGACCAGTAGCTTCCATCTCACATAAGTGCACAGCCTTAGGGTTAGCCATGACTGTGACTACTTTATTGTTACAGGTGAACTTAATAGATTTATGCAAAGTAGATGGAATTGCACCCATAGCGTGAATCCATGGTCTACCATGAAGAAGGTTGTAAGGTAACTTTTCTGACATAACATATACTAGGGTAAGTACAGTAATGGGTCCCAACCTCAAAGGCAAGAATATTGTGCCTAGGGCTTGCCAATCAACATTATCGAACCCATGAATGTCAACAAAAGAAGTATTAAGAGAAGATGAGCCAATATTAATCTTATCCAATAGATCAATGGTACATACATTAAATGATGAACCGACGTCAATAAGAGTATGTCTAATGCTGATATTATTAATGTTAACTATAATAATTAAAGGATCTGCTTGTTTTGTACTTCCAAAGGTGGGAGTTCATGTGGATAGAACATAATATTCAACAAATCTACACGAATATGAGCTATCAACGCATCAACATCTACCGCCCTAGTAGAAGAAGGAAAGAGGATCTTTTGTAAGGCTTCCTAAAGCAAGCCTTGATAAACCAGAGTAGAGTGAAGCAAGTCCCATAGTGAGATCTTAGCTAAAGTAACATGGGGTTGCTCAATAAGATCATAATCACTAGGTGCTTTAGTCATGGGTTTAGGTTCTTGAGGAAGGCTTGGTTGTTTATTCATTCTATTCTCATAAGTATGGGATACTGCTCTATAAGAGGGAGCTATAGGAATATCAGGAGAATCACTCTCAGATAGAACACCATTAATAGAATAAACCCTTTTAGGGGAAGGACTAGCTAGAGTCAGATAAATAATTGGTCTCTTAGGCCTTTGAGGGGCAGTAGAGACATAGATTATATCTAGAGAATCATCACAACTAGTTGAATAATTATTTAAAGACATATTCTCAACATCGATCCAAACATGATCAAATGTGGAAGGAGATTCATCATGCTCTAATGCATCATCTCTAGAGGAGAGCGCATTAGAACAAATATGAGATTCATCGTTCACTAATGCATTGTGTCTATAAGAGAGTGCATTGGAATAAATATGAGATTCATCATTAACCAATGCAACGTCTCTAGAAGAGAGTGCATTAGGATGAAGAGAAGGTAGAGTAATGTTAAGAAAGGTGTCAATGATTTCATCTTCTTGCAACAAGATATCCTTCAAAGCAAGAGGAATTTTGTGAGAAGGATCAAAGACACCAAGTGACATGGGTAAAACCAAGTCACCATCACATGCATAAAATGGAATATCATTAACATTTTGAACAAAATTAGATACTGAACTAATAAAAGAAGATATTAAATTCATTACAATTTTTTCAGTATTTTCTATGTTCTAGTAATTCACATTTTTGAAGGTCTTCAGAGCGGAATTTGAGGTCAGAACTTGCATCAGTCCCTAAAATTTGATAGCTAAAGGCATAGTATTTTAGGGATTGAACTAGTTCTCGAGGAGACCTTTCCAACAGTGCAAATAGTTCTGAATTTCGAGCACCAAGTCAGAAGTTATGAGCCTGCCAAGTAGGGGTAAATAAATTCCTAGTTTTTTGGAAGATTTTATCTTCATGTTGGGTTCACCAAAATGTAGAGAAGGGGGATTCTCTACTTAGGAGTTATCTTCATTCAGATAGCCTCACTGGGCGAACTACCCTAAACTACCTCAGGAACAATGTGATAGTTCTAGAATTTGAAAGAGCAGGTCACAAATATTCTCTGGAAAAATTGACAAGCTCTCGACCAAAGGATGATAGCATAGGTCTAGGATGACAACATGGTGCACTGGCATCTCTCTGGCATGCTAGCGTCTGTATGGACCAAAAAGTGAGTTTATCATTGAGAATAGCTAAATGAATACTTCTACTCCGATTGATGAGAACTTCTAAAGCATAGGAAAATAACTGAATGTGATAGAACTGAAGTAAAGCAAAGAATAAATGATAAAGTAAGAGAATAAGAGATAGGAAGGAAAGATATGCTCACAACTGCGCAAGTGATGAAGCCTCCACCAAATGAATGTCTTCAAAACTTGCATGCGTAAGATCTAGAGAAATTGTTGGGGTTGTATAGGGGTTTTCCTTAGTCAAACCCCCATTTTGGTGTTCCCACCTCCATGGACAACTAGATAGAAAGAGAGAGTGTAACTGAAATGGAAAAAGTGTGTGGTGAAAGAAAAACCTGCTCAGGAGTATAACTCACACCACCAAGTGTGAGTGATAAAAACAATTCCCACTCGAGGAGGAGAAATCGTATCACAAAATAGGTGATAAAAGTAATCCCCGTTTGAGGAGGAGAATCTGTATCATGTAGTAGAGATGTAATAGAAAGGAGATATGGAATCCCAAGATTCTCACAAGCATGAGATAAGGGAAATGAAGTTGCAAGAGCCAAGAGTGTTGCAAAGGGTGTTGTGAGAGCTTGAGAATGGTGCAAAGAGAGCTTGAAAAGATGTAAGAATGTCGGTGTAGCAAGCTATATGAAGTTGTGCAAGCAAGAGTTGGAGAGTGGAAGGATGGAAAGAAGCTAGAGAGAAGTTAGAATGAAGATAGAAGTATAAGAGAGTTGCAAATAAAGTGGAAAGATAGCATTTAAAGAAGGAGAAGAAGCTTCTCAGGTGGTTACAAGACATCTTGAGCCGTTACCACTGACCAAAGGAGGTGACAAGTGGCAAGCATGCATAGAAACTATCATTTGAATATTGAAATGTCACAAGACACTAGCGCGATGCGCAAACGTCTACATGGTGTGCTAGTGTCTAGACACATCACACTACAAAACGATGAGAATGGGAAAAGCATAAGGTTTGATGCAAAGTGGACGCGTAAGGGTAGCTACTGAAAAGGGGTCCAGAGCATCCTGAGGAGTGAAAAAGGTTGATGCAGGGGCTAAAATGAGCCTACACAAGTTCTAGGGTAGTGGACAGTAAAGCGGATGCAAGAATGTATGTGAAATTTCAAGGGGTGTAATTTTATGACTATACAATACCGTATACATTCTCTTAACACTAATTAGGTCAACCTAATTAGAGTAGCCTCATTTCAAATCAAAATTAACTCTATCAGATTTATCCTCAAATCATATTCATCTTCACAACCAACACAAGCATGTAATGTATTATATCAGTCAGCATGGACCTAAGATAGATCCCTTTAGCATTCACAATGCATATTTAATCTTAAAACAAATTCATAATTAGGTCAACCAGAGTTAGACCTAAAACATCAAAGACTTCAAATGTATATGCAATTTTCCAAATGTGTAATTCCAAAACTTGTTAACACATTAAATTATCCTTTATATGACATCAAATAACTTATCTTCAACTTTGCAAGACAAAACAATTAATCATGAGAAAACATGGAATCTCCCACATCAATGCGCTATACATAAACTTACTATAATCCTTAGAACATAGCACTTTTATTCATATCTTTTGTACATGCATTCGAATATCATCATAAAAATTTGAGGTAAGATGGATCTCACAGTCATGAATCTATGTATAAAATCTTGTAGCGATATATTTCTTTGTGGTAGAATCTAGACCAAAACACCGACACATTGAACTAGTATATAAACAAAACACTATTTACCAAACTATTGGTAGTTGTATCTTTCCAACTGTATAACCAAGCAAACCAAAATCTTGTTAGTAGATGCACATGATGTCAACATAGAACATATTATCAGCTTCTGAATGAATATTACAAAATAAGATAATTTAGACCAAAATACCAGATCAACAAACTTTCAGTACATGATAAGTATAGCTCGAACTATTATTACCGGAGCAACTATTGATCTATACAAGTAATGAGAGTAAGGTATGTTGATGATAATGTTGACATCGATGACAATCTTCCAATTTCCAACATGGTTTGGATTAAAAGGATAAATTAAGAGCTTATATTAGATGAGAGTTTTGAGGGAATGAGGAGAGAAAAAGTATCTCCACTTGGTTAGTGAGGATGAAGAGGGTCAATATTAAAAAGGAATCAATGGTTGAGGATTCACTTGGATATGGAAAGGGGTAATTTGGAGTACCTTAGGAGTATGGGTAAATCCTTGACTCATGTCACATGTACTAAGACCCATACCTTGTATACAAAGGCCCATGTCTATGTACACTTTTGGAGGATTATCGTGATTTGAGAGGAATAATGAGGGTTACAAGTGCACATACAAGTGGGAGATTAGTGAACTAACTATTTTTTGTTGACTTAATGAAAAGTGTGTGAAAAAAGAAATTAAATAAATAGAGATATTTATTTAATTTTTGGGATGAGGATAAGGAACTTAGATAAATAAATAATTGGATTTATTTATCTAAGGTGGACTATGTATGAAGGTTTATTAAAGATCTAGGTTAATAATAGAGTCAAATAAATATTGATGAATGATAATTTTATTAATTAAATAATAAAATATTATTTAATAACTAAAGGGATGGAAATTGGATAATTAATTAGATGAATAGGGATTTATTCAATCAATTATAGAGGAAACGGTAAATAAATTCACTAAAATAATAATGTGTCAATTTTATTTGTCTACACTAATTGACTATTGAGGTTGAATATGTTGGTGATCTAGTGCTAATGGAATCTTTTTCATATGATCTCAAACTATATTTTTTATTTTATGATGTTTTAGATATTTGATTGGCCTTGATGATCTTTTAGGGGGCTTTGTGTGTATAGATCATTGTATGATTGGGCTTTATCATGATTTCATGATGATGTCTCTATAATTTTTTTTTAATTTTTTGATAATTTTTATTAATATTGTGATTTCATTATTTATAGGAGTTGCATTTTTAAAATTATTTCAATATTAAAAAAATATTTATAAAATATCCATATTATTTTTTTGGATTAATTAATCATTATTTAGATAAGTTCTTGAAGAAGTCCTTGAATGTAGGTCCATTTTCCTTTAAGAGGAAGGAAGAACTATTTGAAGGCAAAGGAAATGCTTCCTATATCCATTAAAAAATGATTGTGAATTACCGTGCAAGATTTTGGGTACTATAATCAACAACTCCCTTAAAATAGTTAGAAACTAAGGATGTTCGAAGAGGGGAACACCACCTTGTTGGAAGTTGTTGTCATTTATTTCAATGCTTGGTGAATTGGTTGTGGTTGTCATTAATGTCAAAACCTAGGGAGATTGTTGCATATGATTGGGAAAGATAGTTGCATTGTTGGTTGGCATTGGTTGTCATTTTTGATAAAATTATGTATGTGCTATCATTGATGTATGATGGTGTTGCTAAAGTTCATGGTTGGATGTCATGCCTTGATTGATAATAATGAAAGAAGTGTTGAGTATGGTTGATATCAACAAATTTGGTTTTATAACAATACATTAAGATGGGTATTAGAATTTTTGCTAATGGTGGAGAGATGTTATTGATGGTCTATAGTGTACTATATGCTCTCTCTTGTTGTTCCTGATCAAGTATATGTTGCTGAAAGAAATTTTTGGCCTTTGTAAGTTGGTTGAGTGTTTTTGGTTCAACAAGTTCTATTAAAGACTATTTGGGAGAATGCTCCACATTCCTCCACTTTTAAAGATATGGTATTTGTTGAACATGGCAACTAAGAGGGGGGTGAATCAATTGTCACAAATTTAGTCTTTTAATTCAATCACCAGAACTAATTCTTAACACTTCTTAAATGATTAATCATCAAATGCCAATGTAGAAACTTAAATAAAAAACAAACATAATAACACCAGATATACGTGGAAAAATCAATAAGGGAAAAACCATGGTGAGGGTTAACTCACATTATAGAGAATATCAAAACCGGTTACAAGAGGCTCACTACCTAAGAAATAAGGCTCACTACCAAAATAAGGACTCACTGTCCGACAGGGCTAACAACTCGGAGAGATCACCACCACAGAGATACAAAGAAGAAAAATAAGACTTGTTACAGAGAGAAGACAATCTCAATGCAACAAAAGATTCCACCACAATCACTTGCAGTCATGCATGAATGATAAAGTTTGACACCTTTAGCTCATTGCTTCTAGAAACTTAGCATTAAGGATTCACACTGATCTTCCACACTCGCATCACACACACTCACTGGATAGCATCAATGTCACATCTATTTTCTCTTTTCCTTTTCACTTATCTCTCTTCTTTGCTCTTGTATATTTTTCATCACTAGCTCATCCTGTATTTATACCATCTTCAACTTTTAAACATATCCAAAGTTGGCCATCCAAATTCAAATTCAATTTAGGTCTTCACCAAAACATTCTAGGGTGGAATTAGAATGAGGGATACCCAAACACACACTTCATGGGGATCCAAATAGATCCAACATGCTTCACTAACTTCAAGAGTAGTATTCCACACAAAATCAACCAAAATAATGTAAAACACATAGAACCATTAAGCACAAACTTTCCAGATACCGAAATTATCTTCAACATAATCAAGGCAACTCAAATCTAGAACCGCAAGTCATAAGAATTCAACAAAGAGAAATCCGGACCAACAACATTTCTCTTGGACCTCAACCAAAAACACAGAAAACCACAGTTCACAACTGGTGAACACAACTCGCACTATACAATGAATCAATAGCCAAAAATATAGATATAGCAGCTTCCAACAACTAAGACCAACATATCTAAACCATTTAAATTATATAGGAGAAAATAAAGAGAAAAACTTGGAGAAACTACTCAACAATTGCAACCTATCTTCATTACAATTTTCTTAATATCCTCAACATATACAGCCAACAACAACCAGTTGATTAGTTGACATCAATGAAACCACCTTCAATCTTTCCATTCTTGCAAAAATATCCCCCTTTGTCATTGATGGAAACACATGATATGAAAAACCATCAAAGACACCATACTAGCTTTTGAATACACTTCTCAATATTTTCTTTTTGTTTCTCCCCCTTAGTAGATAATTTCTTATATTCTTCCTCTTTTTCTTCACATGCTTCCTCTCCTTTTTTTTTCCTTTTTTTTACATGCTTCCTCTCCTTTTCCACATGCTTCTTCTTCCCTTTTGACATCAATGGAAAAGGGAAAAAATATTTTACATTGATTTCTCCTTTGACATGAAAAATAGAATCAAATTACAACACCTAACACTACCTATTCCCCTGAGAGGTAGCCACCAAAAAATTAGTCTAGAAGAAAGATAGATCCACATAAGATCCACCAGACTGATGCATCTCCATATGCATCTAGTTCAAGAAGGGAGGGAAAATAACCCCTAAATTTTCTTGGAGATACTCAAAAGTATCTTTGGGAAGATATTTTGTGAAAATATCAGCCACCCGATCCTTCATCGGAACATCAAGCTTTACTTCATTCTCCATGACCTTCTCTCTAGAGAAATGATATCTAATAGATATATGCTTCATCCTCAAGTGCATCACATGATTCTTTGAAATGTTAATTGCACTTGTGTTATAAAAAAAAATAGAAATAGGATCATCATATACCATTGTGATATCTTTCAATGTTTGTTTCATCCAGAGAACTTGTCAACAAAAAGATGCAACAACAATATATTCAACTTTTGCAGTAGACAAGGATACTGAATCTTTCTTTTTGCTCAACCATGCCACTAATCTACAACCAAGAAAGAATGCACCACCACTTCTACTCTTTATGTCATCTACACATCTATCCCAATTTGGATCTGCATAAGCACTAAGTGTAAAGTCAATATCTCTAGGATACCATAATCCATAATCCAAAGTGCCATTCAAATATTTGAAAATTATTTTAACAACAACAACATACATTTACTTAGGATCTTCTTGAAATCTAGCCACAAGACAAACATCATGCATAATATCCGGTCTAGTAGCAGTCAAATATAGTAGTCCACCAATCATAGATCTATACTTTCTCTAATTAGCCTTAGGTGAATCATCATCTTTACCCAATTTGAAACCAGTCAGAATAGGAGTACATACAAGTTTGGAACCATCCATCCCAAAATTTTCAACTTCTCTCTCACATACTTCGACTATGAAATAAAGATTCCTTTCTCTATTTGATTGATCTGTAGCCCAAGAAAGAAATTCATCTCTCCAAATATAGACATTTCAAATTATTTTTGCATCTCTTCCGCAAACATCTTGCACATATTTTCATTTCCTCCAAAGATAATATCATCAACATACACAACTACAATCAAGATTTTATCATTTTCAATCTTAAAATACAAATTACTATTCGTTGCACCTTTATTGAAACCTTGTTGAATCAAGTACTTGTCCAATCTTGCATACCAAGCTCTAGGAGCTTGCTTCAATCTATATAAATCTTTCTTCAATCTTCACACCATATTCGGTTGCTCTGACAATTGAAATCCTTTTGGTTGTTCCATATAGACTTCTTCTTCTAGTGACCATTCAAAAATGTTGACTTAACATCCATCTGATAGACCTTAACATATTTATGAGCAACAAATGCTAGGAACATCCTTATAGCTTCCATTCTTGCTATAAGAGCAAAAGTTTCCTAAAAATCCATGCCTTCTACTTGTGAGTAGCCTTTAAACACAAGCCTTGATTTGTTTCTAACAACCTCTCCATTCTCATTCAACTTATTTTTGAATACCCATTTTGATCCAATAATTTTTTTATCTGTTAGTCTTGGGACCAATTCCCAAGTTTGATTCTTCTCAATCTACATAATTTCTTCTTTCATAGCTTCCATCCAATTTTCATCTTTACAAGCTTCACTTATAGTCTTCAGTTCAATCTCAGAAAGTAAACACAGATTAACTTCAGCAGTAGCTCTACTTCTAGTTAATACTCCTTTAGTCTTATCACCTTTAATATGATTTTTTGAATGATTCTTCTATACATATATAGATGTCTTAGGTGACATCACTGGAGCATCTTCTTTTTCATTCTATTCATTTTGCTTCTCTTCTTGCTCATGTCCTTTTCTTGTTCTTCCACAATTTCTTCAATTCTTATGTGATCAAGTTCATTAGATTCATATCCATCAATGTCAACAAAATTCTTCATTGTCTCATCCACCTTAACATTTGAAATTTCTACAATATTTCTCAGTATTTTATTGAAACATTTGTATGCTTTTCTATTAGTAGAATATCCAAGAAAAATGCCTTCATCACTTCTTACATCAAACTTTCCCAAATTTTCTTCATCTCTTCTTATATAACACTTTCGAATACCTCAAAATACTTAATAGTAGGAATTCTTCCATGTCATATCTCATAGGGAGTCTTTGTACTATTTTCTCTTGGTTGAACTCGATTGAATAAATAAACAATAGTATGAATAGATTCTTTCCAGTAAACTTTTGGTAAACCAGCCTCAAGATCTAGCAGCCTCTTGAACCGTTATGTTTTTCCTTTTAACAACTCCATTTTACTGAGGATTTCTTGAGGAAGATAACTGTCTCATTATTCCATGCTCTTCACAAAACATATTAAACTCATGGGAGGTGAATTCTCCACCTCTATCAAACCTTAAGAATTTTATCTTCAAGTTCACTTCATTTTCAACCATAGCTTTGAATGTCTTGAATCTATCTAATGCATCTAGTTTCTCTCTAAGAAATGTAACCCACGCATATCTAGAATAATCATCAATTAAAAGCATAAAGCATCTTTCACCAAGAAGATTTTTCACTCTTATAGGACCATAGAGATCTGTATGAACTAAATCCAGTAGACTACTAGTAGATTGTTCCTTTGATTTGTAATGATTTCTTGCTTGCTTTCCAAACTAACAATATCTACAAATAACATTGATAGGATTTGTAATTCTTGGTAAATATCTCACGGCCTGAACAACACTTATCCTTTCCAAGTTATCAAAATTCATGTGACACATTCTCTTATGCCATAACCAACTGTCATTATTCTGAGTCATAAAGCATTGTCCATCAACACCTTTAAGTTGATAGATATTTCCTTTAGATTTCTTTCTTGCAACAATCAATGTTTTGGATCCTTTTTGGATCTCACATCTCTCATCCTTAAACACAAGATCATATCCCTTACTAGACATCTAACCAACACTGAATCAATTATACCTTAAACCCTTAACATAGTATACATCATCAATATGATGCTTGCCATCAAAACTTGTTGAACCTATCCCACAAATTTTAGCACCAATATCATCTCCAAACATAACCAAGCCTCCATCATATTTTTCAAGATTAACAAAATTTCTTTTATCACTAGTCATGTGATGTGAAAAACCACTATCAACTACCCAATAATTCTTTTCTTGTTTAGCACATGTAGGGAAGAGATAATCGTACCTTCATTTTTATCCTTCTCCAGAGGGCTTTCCTTTACCTATTTTTCAAAATTAGTAGAAGTAGGTTCATCCTTAATCGCCAAGAGGAAGCATTCATTGTCATTAGGATCTTTATATTCAGAATCTTCATCAGATATACTAGCATTCTCATTCACATAATATGCTCTATTAATCTTCTTTCATTTCTTTTCTTTCTCATATGACCTATTTCTCCACAACTAAAGTGCTTAAATGGAAACTTACCTTCATACTTCCCAGAGCCTTTCCTCATTCTTCTTACAAAGTTAGCTTTTATTTCATGAAAGTTTTCTTCATTCAGATCTTCAACTTTTCTAGCCTTAAAAGCAGTCTCTAATTTACATCCATTCCGTAGATTCGACTTCCTCATCTCATAAGATGTCAAAAATCCCAACAACAGATCTTTAGTATAGGTCTTATAATCTATACTTGTTCAATATCACTAACTTTCTCACTATAAGCATTAGGGAGAGTTCAAAGAATCTTCTTTACAATCCTAGTTTCATCTATAGTAGTGCCAAGTCCTCGCATTTTGGCCACTATCTCATCCAATCTCTATACATAAGCTTTAACATTCTCATCTTCAAACATATGTAGAAGCTCAAACTGTGTCTCCAAATTCTACAATTTTTCCTCTTTAACTCATTCATCACCTTCATGCACTCTTTCGAAAGCATCCCAGACTTCCTTAGCAGTATTCAAATTTTGAACCTTAATCAACTTAGAATATACCAAATCGTTCTTCAAGATGTACTTCACCTTATTGTTCGTTGCATGTGCTTTGATATCTTCAAGCGTACTCAAACCATTAGCAGGAGGAGTGTAAGGATTCTTGTAATCTTTCTCCACATCATATCCACAATACTCTAGAAATTCTTCCATCAATATTTTCTAGATAGCATAATTAGTTCCATCAAACCTCGGATAATCATAAATCATTTTTCCAGTCATCTTGAACCTTCCTCAAGTGGTTAAGCTCTTCACCAAGGAACCATACTCTGATACCAATTATTGAATAGGAAAACTGAGAGGGGGGGTGAATCAGTTGTCACATATTTAATCTTTTAATTCAATCACTGGAACTAATTCTTAACACTTTGTAAATGATTCATCATCAAATGCCAATGTAGAAACTTAAATCCAATAGATAAACACAATAACACTATATTTAAATGGAAAACCCAATAAAGGAAAAACCACGGTGAGGATTAACACTATAGAGAATATAAAAACTGATTACAACAGGCTCATTTCTTGAGAAATAAGGCTCACTGCCAAAATAAGGACTCATTTTCTGAAACAAGGAATCATTGTCCAACAAGGCTAACAAACCAGAGGGATCATTTCCATAGAGATACAAAGAAGAAAAAGAAGAATTGTTATAGAGAGAAGACAATCTCAATGCAACAAAAGATTCCACCACAGTCACTCACAGTCGTGCATGAATGATAAAGCTCACCTTCAACTCATTGCTTCTAGAAACTCAACATTAAGGCTTCACACTGATCTTCCACACTCACATCACACACTCACTGGATAGCATTGATGTTGCATCTATCTACTCTTTTCCTTTTCACTTATCTCTCTTCTTCACTCTTGTATATTTTTCATCACTAACTCGTCCTGTATTTATACCATCTTCAACTTTGAAACATATTGAAAGTCATCCATCCAAATTCAAATTCAAATTAGGTCGGTGCCAAAAAATTCTAGGGTGGAATTAGAATGAGGGTGACCCAAACGTATGCTTCATAGGGACCCAAATAGATCCACCACGCTTCACTAACTTCAAAATTAGTATTCCACACTGTAAGATTGGCCAAACCAATGTAAAACACATAGAACCATTGAGCACAGAATTTCCAGATACTAAAATCATCTTTAACAAAATCAACATAGCTCAACTCTAGAAATGTAAGTCATAAGACTTCATCAAAGAGAAATCTAAACCAACAACATTTCTCTCAAACCTCAAATAGAAACATAGAAAACCACATTTCACAACTGGTGAACACAACTCACACTATACAATGATTAAACAACCAAAAATCTAGATATAACATCTTCCAACAACTAAGACCAATATATATGAACCATACATATATAGGAGAAAATTTGGAACAAAACTTGGAGCAACTACTCAACATTGTAACCTATTTTCATTACAATTTTCTCAATAACCTCAACATATATATCCAACAACCAGTTGATAACTAGTTGATCATTTAACATCAATGACAACACCTTCAATCTTTCCATTCTTACAACAGTCTTGTGATTTGGGATTCAAATTTTGTACTTTGTGGATGTTGCACTCCTATCCTTTTAGGTCACTTGTGTTGCCAAGGAGATTTCTATGAATTATAAAAGGTTGGCAGTGTTGTCGATTGCCTGTACTAGTCTGGAAAATACTCTACATTTCTCTGCATTGATGTCTTTGCTCCTACGGCTTGGTAAATGTGTTATCAATGTCTTTGTAGTGTCTCATTTGAATTTCATGTGTTGAAGTGGTCTGTAAGTTGATCTATTAATGTTATATCTCATGTTTATGCATTATCTACATTTCTAGGAAGAAGTATTCTACTCCTATTTGGGTTGTGGTAGTTGTTAATGGCATGATAGTGTAAAATAAGCATCTAGAGATTTTGTTGGATGTTCAAGGAACAACCCTTTTTTATCCACACATCAGTGGTCAATCTCTTTTGGTGATGCATTATGTTTGATTTGGTATTTTAGGTAATCTGTGGTTATCTGGTTGACAAGGATTTTTCTCTTGCTTGTGCTAAATGCTTAAGCTTTTGTACTAGCATTTGAAGATGGGTTATGGTATATTTAGATCTTGATCTATCTCGTTTGGGACCACATTGAGTAAATTAAATTTAAGTTATGTTTTTGGCTGACTAGTTATGTGATTCATATTTCTTCTACACATTTCCTTGTTACCGACTTGGGTTGATGTGTGCTAACATGTGAAGTTTTTTGGATCACATTAAATATGTAATAAGATTGTTTTTGTTCCTCTCTTCCCCTTCGATAGGACCACACTATTTTTTTGTGGTTGACATGTTGAAATCATTATCTATCTTTCTTCTAGCTGACCTAATTAAGGTTTTGAAGTCTTGTGGTGGATATAAGTGCAAGAACAATTCAGATGCAAGAAGTGAACGAGTGTGCAAGGGTTGTGTGTGAGGAATATATTGAGTATTCCATAGAAGAAGTGTGAAAGTTTGAAGAAAAAATATTAGAAGTTCCTTAATGCCTCAGTCAGTAGAGTGAATTATTGACAAATATTGTAAATTTTCTAAATCCTTTTTGTATCTTGCTCTAAGATAGTGAATCTCATCAGTTCCTTGTGTCTTTCCCTTGAATCTATATCTACTTTAGTTTTTCAAGTCTTTTTTATCTTGCTCTAAGGCATTGTGCCTTACTTTGCAAGTCCTTTTTTGTAGTGAGCCTCTATATTATGAGTTAACTCTCATCGTGGTTTTTCCCTCATTAGGTTTTCCATGTGAATCTAGTGTCATCTTATAGATGTGTGTTTATTGTTTCTTTTTCATTGTTCCCAATTTGATTAAGGATAAAATTGCTATATATTTCATTACTGAAGATTTATGAAAGCATTGAATAGTTAAACTACAATATCTTTCTTTGTTGTTGATCTATTTAAGGGTTTACATTTGGTTAAGAAGTATTGTGCTAAATAGTTCAAGTTTTGGATGGGTTTAATATTTTTTAGATACTGATTCACCCCCCTCTTAGTATCTTATGTGTTCAACAATTGGTTTCAGAGCCAAGTTCCTTTGAGGAAGCTTAACTGCTTTAGGTGAAGATCTGGAATGACACATGATGGATCTTACAAGGATCCTAGGTTTGATGGGACTAATTACACTTTTTGGAAATTAAGAATGGAAGGCCATATAAACTCTATAGGGTTTGGTGTTTGGAAACCATTCAAAGATGGATACATGTTCTTGCTTCTTCTCTAATTGATCTAGCTAAAATCAAGTTATATGAGAACAATGCCAAGAATAAAAATGCTATCCTCTATGGATTGGCTGATTTAGAACTTTTGAAGGTGATGAGTTGCAACTTTTCTAAGGATGCCTGGGAAAATCTTAGCAACATCTATGAAGGGATACCAAAGTGAAGAAAGACAAGATGCATATTTTCAAGAGAATATTTGAGAATGTTAGAGTATGAATACATTGCAAGTTATATGCTCTGGGTACATGAATGCTTGTGTTGACTTGGGTTGACCAATGAAGGTATGTGGATGAGCGACACATGGAAAGCATCATTTGAACAACTAATTTACATCATTGTTGTGAATCATTCTAATAAGGTTCAATGCCAACATAATGGTAAGATCGTTGGCATAGTTTTAGGTGAAGATCTATAACTAGCATTTAAAGCTTTTCTAATCCGATGGTGATGATTTAAATGTCATGAAAGTTGAGTGATAACTATCTAATCATGGTACTATTTGATTCTTTGTCAAAATGATGTTGTCTATCTGTTAGCGAATGAATTTTCCTTTCTTAGTTTTTTTCTCATTTGATAATGACATCTGATTGTGTTAATTTTTTCATATTTGTATTTTTATGTTCACATTCACTCAACAAATAATTCTCTATTCATCACTATAGATATTTTAAGGAAATCTCTAGAAAGACAATCGGGTCCCTTTGTGGTTGCAATATTTCTTCATTTTACCACTTTCAATTTAAATAAGGCATTAATACAATCGACACAAAATGAGGTTTTCAAAACCCCGTTGGAGACTGAAAAAGGTTTGGAAACCTTTGGTGAGTTCTAACATTGAAAACTTTCTTTTCAATAGGTCTTAGTATTTTTCTTTCATAAACATACTTTTGGAAGGTTATAAAAACCACAGTATGGATCAACAGTATTTTAAACTGATCACATGCTCGTCTTCCATACAATATATAGAGGTATTGGGGAAGGTTTCCTTAACTTTACTAAATATCGAAAAACACAAAGAAAGAACTATAGAGCAAAAGAAAAAATGAAAGGAAGGTGTCGGCAAGAAAGGGATTTATGATAACCTTATCGGTGTCTTCCAAGGTTTATAAAAGGAAAATACTGATGAAGCCAATACTTAGAAAAATTCTAGGAACAAAGGTAAGTGGTAGTTCATGATTGCATCATGTGAGCTCTCCACATCATGGAAGTCATTCTTCAGGTGTAAGGCATAAGAGTGATATGTGATGGTAGTGGAGTATGACATTAGGAGGGATAGGTGACAACTATTCATTGCATCTTAGAAGTTATATGCATCATAGTTTTCAAAGCACAAAGCAATTTTATGATAGAAAAAAGGGTAGTGATGGGCATGGTGGGTCATCTAATTCAAATGAGTGATGAAGCAATAAGAGGATGCATGTTTAGAATCACAATTGGCGAGTTTTTATTGTATTTCAAAGGATATATAAATTGCATTTATCTTATCTTCAGAGAAAATGAAGTTGCGATGAAATGAAAGGCAAGCAAGATATCAACACATGTCCAGGTTGACAGATGGTGATGGTCCATTGCATCATGAAACTCCTTTACATCATGGAAATGGTTTTTGAGCTTGAAGGATAAACACAATAGGAAATATGAAGCAATATAGATCTACATCTACAATTAAAGAAGGTCAAATTAGATGGTAGTGTATAAAAGTGAGACAGGTAATTGAGATGCACTTGATCATGACATGAGTTTCAAGATTGATGGATTGCATTCAAAGGATAGATTGTGTCATTAACTAGGGGAATGGAACTAAGGCACAAAAAATCATATGTCATCTCCTAGTGATATTCTTGTAGAGGAATGAAGGCAAGGGACGCCACTAGGAATGAAGAGGTTGGTTATGTAAGCTGAAAGTGATCAACCAAACGGGGGATGGAATTTAATGAAAAAAATCCCTAGATTATGATACACCAAAAATTGTAGGTGTAATGAATTTAGTCAGGGGTGCACAACTCAAGGAGAGGTAGCTTGTTGATGAAGAAACGGGGAATGGAATTCAATTGATTCTAGAGGAAGGATGACGTAAGCTTCAAAAAAGGGACAATGGGAAAAAAGAGAGAGGGAATGAAGCTAAAGGAAATAGAGAAGGTAGGGGGAGGCATGACACTTTTTTTGGAAGCGATGGAGATTGGAAGACACAAAATCACACTGCCATTTTAGATTTATTGTATGAATAAAGTCCTTTATGGGGTTTCATGGAGGACAAAGGATTTTTGGAGTAAAATAAAAGGTTCAAGACCCCATCTTAGGCCCTTGGTGGATATTTAAATGTAGGTATGGGAATCAATCCTTGGCTGGTTTAAAGCATACTCACCTGGTATTTTGTACGTATAGATTAATTTGCATGTGGGACCTATCGTGTGTATTAGGGGTGTTGGCTATGTATTTCATGTATTCTCCTAGTGGGGTGATATTTAAGAGTTTCTATCTATACCTATATCATATCTATGAGTGTTTTGGGACTGTATTTAGAATTTTGGTTTCCATCAACCTTTTCATTGGTCTCAAGAAAAACTCTTGTTCATAAGCCATCGTTTGGAAATTTTAATGTTATCCCTAAATGAATAGAGCTTGGGATTCTATTTCCTTCTTGGTCTTCAAATGATAGTAATAGTAATTTATATATATATTTTTATACATAATAACCAATAGGAATAAAGGGGTGTTGGAATGCTCTGTTTAGTGAAATTTGAGTATCGCACTCACGAAACTGTTTGATAGTTACTTAGATAAATCTTGTCTTGAAATACCATTTTATATTATTTGAATGGAAGACCCCATTTCATCATCATGGGGCTAAAATATTTCTTGCTTGGGGGTTTCGCTAGAGCTCATGTAGCTTCATGATGCCAATATGGTCGGGTGGAGAGCAAGTTTGATTCTCTTGAGTTATAGATCATTGTTGTTACTAATCTCATGGTTGAGATGGTCTTTGAACATTTCACTTAACTAGGACTGCTGCCTTGAAGAGAAATAGATATTAAGTCCAGACATTAGATTTCCATGTATGCATGATAGGAATTGTTTATGAATAAACTATCTTTATGAAATTTGTGCATATCTTGAAAGGATTCTTAGGATAGAGCAAGATCCTTAGAAAGTAAATAGTATGAAATCATAAATCCATTATTAAATTTTCCTAACCTTAGTACTCAGTATATTTGGGTTTAGCAAGGGAATAATATTGCAAGATGCCCCCAAATATCTTCTGATAAGCGAAATATAAGATATTAAATTGCCAAGATCCCTATAATACATTCTTATGTAATATACTGATTCAATGCAGATTATGCATGATTGAGTTTTTTTAAATTATCAAGGATTGATTCTATACCCTTATGTTGTTATGATATCCTTAACAAATTTTTCGATCCTCGGCTTCACCTAAGTGGGTGGCAGTCGATTGTGAAATTGTTTAGGGAAAAGGGACCCAAGAAAGGGTTGTGTACCCACTCATTTAGTTTGTAAATAAAAGAATAAAGACATAGGTGAAATGGAGTAGAGAAATGTGTTTGGCATATGTTAGTGTTATTAGGTTATGAGGGAGACTGGGGTAGAGTCATCATTGAACATAAGGGTTATACCCCTTATGTTAGTCAACCAAGTGTGTGATGGTTGAATTGTCTAGAAAGATTCAATATGTGGATTGTATTGTTAACCTTTCATTCTGTAATCTTATTAATGTTATATGGTGACCTTTGTATGGTTTGGATTAAAACCAAAGCTTCTATTATAATCATCTACTCAATATATGATATGGTTACCTTCAACCTAGATCATTCTTGGTTATCTATTTTGGTAAGTGTCCCTTGAGTAGCATTAGAATTAAGATTGTTAAATGTTATTCTTGCAATAAAAAGAGAAGCCTGGTAGATTAACCAATGTTGATCATTTTATGTATTTTCTATACCATTGTGAGTTGTTGTGATTCAAACCCTAGGTCAAAGGTGGGATTGTTGGGCAATCAAATATGAGTTGGATAAACTCAAGTTATTGAACTACAGAGCCTCTGTGAAATATGTAGGTAAGGCCATCAGAGATGAGCCCTCGAGGACTAGGTTTGGCCCCTAGGTCTTGTTCTCTTATTTTTACTTTGAGATAACTATTGATATATATTTTAATGTTGAAGATGTGACTTGGATTATGTTTCAGATTATTAATTAGTTAGCATAACTAATTAAGACAATCTCAGTGATGTGGATTCCATGTCTCCACTTAATCCCGACCAAGATGGTCACAATATTTGTTTACCTAACCAAGTTCTTGTGATTGATTGGTCAAATGTTGTTATACTTTCACAAAGTGCTTGTAAAAAAAGCAACCTTTTATGAATTATGCAAGTGTTTGGGATCAAAATTTGGAATTTGTGTTTTGTCCTTAACTATTATTTGGTAGAATGTTTTAGGAATTACACTATCAAGCTCCTATATGATTTCATAATTTTGTATCCATGAAACTAAATTATTTATAGATAAAAATATATTTTTAGATTTATAGTGCTTGTGAATAAGATTGTTCATACATGTATAAGCCCTATTTAGTACTAGTTATTTGCTAATGGCCTACAAGATATCTTTAAATGCATATCTATAATTTATAACTCATCATTTTTAATGTACATAAGATGAGGTAACAAATAATTTCAAAAAAATAAAATACATAGAAAAATATTAAATTTTGAATAAATGAGAACTACAAAATATAGTAATTTTACAAATTTGAAATTTGAATTTAAATATACTTGTAAATAAGTTTCTTTTTAATTGAATTAAATTTAACTTTAAAATAACCTAATGATCATGTATCATGAATTTTAAGTAATTTAATAGTCATCCAACCAATAAATTCCTTAATATGGATGGCATTCCTCATGGATCCCCTTTTTGGAACAATGTCAATAAATGTGAACAAATTCCCATAAATAGTTCAACATGGAGGGAAAATAATGGTATGAAGCTCAAATTCTAAGATGATTCTTGTTTGAGCAAGGTTCCCTTAATTATTCCCCCCTTACTCTGTGATCAATGATGAACTTGATTCTTCATTTGGTTCCCATGTAGCTAACTATTAGGAGAATATAGCTCATAGTGGGAATTGAAAAAAATCTATCAAACCTTGAGACATCAAAATTATAATCCACACTAGATTCCTAACCTTATTGAAAACTAAAAGAGCCATCATATGTCAATTTCATAATCAGGATAAAATAGTCTGGACTAATTCTACCTCAAGAGATTATAGTATTGTTTCAAGATATATCTTATTGATAAACATCCCTCCCTATATATTTGAATGAAAATATATTTTGAATAGATTTGTAATACCAAAAGTAAATTTATTCTAGTGGGAAGCTTGTCAAAATAAAATTCTAATAGTTGATGTTTAATCAAGACAGGGTCCAGGGTCCATAATAGGTGTGTGCTTTATGAGAATGATGTTGAATTAGTCTTATCTTTTCTTGAATACCATTTTTCTTGGCATAAATTCAATATTTTGATAGTATAATTTTAACTAAAATGGTCCTACCCCAAAATATTTAACGAAATTTTAGTTATACTAGCACTCACCTTTATCTCATTTTTTTGTCAAGAAAATTTGGTACTTAACCATCCCTCATTTTAGTTGGGGATTATGGCTTGAAAGAAAAGTGATAGTTTCGTTAAAGGAAGTATGAGAAGTTGGGAGGAAGTTAGTAAGAGAATTACTAATTTTATTATGTGAAATTTCTTTATTACCAAAATTAAAGAGACTCTTTTACCCCTTCAAAAGTGGAAATAAGAATTGTTGATAATTATAGTGGTTCAAGTATTAGCAATTCAATTCAAAGCAATATGAAGTTGTTAAGGAGAAAAACCACTAAATGGGCTAGTATTGAACCTAATTAGGTTAAATTAAATTTTGATGGAATTACCAAAGGAAAATTGATTAGGTTCCAAGCTAGCTACTTATTTGAATACTTACCACCATCCCAGGATGAGGTAAAAATCTACCTAATCAAGTAATTCACTTTGGAAGGCTAATATAAGTGTAAATTTTCCTATCATTTTCTTCTTTTGAACCACCTTACGCTTAGGAATCTAGTTAGTGTTCAATTCTATCTTCTCAATATTTTGAACAATTGATGACTGATGTGGTTCTTGATAAGATAGAATTTTCCCTCCATCAAGGTCTTATTTACTAATTTTACTTGTTTGAGAGTTCTAAGAATGCCCTCCATTAACAAAACCCTATGGTGGTTGGAAAAATAAAATATGACTCCAAGTTTGTAGACTCAATACATAATATTGAAACAAACATCAATCCCTCTCTAAACGTTTATACAATGAAAATTTACATGCTCCTAACTCCTCTACTATTAAGTCTATTTCAAAGATCAATATAGGTGGTTCCCTTGTCCACATTAAATATTATAGTATTTTTAATCCTATTACTCCCACTCCCTTTGTTAAAAGGCCTGCTATGAGGGCCAACCTTGGTCAATCCCCTATCCCCACCAATTTTCTAGTTGTTGAAAACCCTCTTCTTGACCACCCTATTTGTGAAAATGTCCTCTTTATCAAAAAGGAAAAGGCAAATCTCTAGAGAGTGAAGGTTACTCAAAGGTTATTTGTGAACCCTCTAATGTTGATTTGAACAAAATGGATGAGGATTATGTTAATTGGGCTAAGGAGGGGAGTTTTTTAATGCTAATGGTAAAACTATTAATTATACATTTTGGTTATCTTGTGAGGTTTTGGACTCTAAAATAAAAATCCTTAAAGGTAGCTATAATTTATAGACTAGCATTCTCAAGTGGTTCAAAAATAAAAACAAGAGGATGAAGATGAGAATGAATGGCCTCTAAAGGCAAGTTAATAGTGACGCTCCCAAAGTTGATGTTAATGTGAAGTTTTTGAATATGGATTGGCCTAATACTAGTAATTTTTTAGTATTATTTACATATTAATGGTCTAAAAGAAAGAAAAAATGAAGTGAAGAAAAAATTGGACTCTTTCATGGCATCCTTGGATAAGGTGATCAACCTTAGATAACTGTTAAGAACTCTATAGCCCATATTCCCATGCTTCATGAAAATTTTCTTAAGAGGAAAGGACATGAAGTTGTTGTAGGTCTAATAATTCTCTCAACAATTGCAAAAAGAGCCAAAGGTCATAGACCTAGGAAAGGAAGTTATTGAAGATCAACTAGAATTTCTTAAGAATGAATGAAAAGAGATTAGTGATTTAAAGGAGTTTCCTTCAAGGTTTTTTGTTGTTGTTATTTTTCTTCTATTGGTCTACTATTGGTTGCTAACTTTTTCTATTGTTTCTTCAAGTGGTGAAGTTTGTTCTTTGTGGGATTTGATTTCTTTGTATTTTTTTGATGGATTTTTATCTCCTTTATTGCCCCATTGTATAAGGATTAAAACCCTTTCAAAAATTCACTTTTATCAACAATAGAAAAGATACATTAAACTGAAACTCATCTTAATACTTTCCAACTTCCACATCATCCACCAATAGACATCTAAAATAAATAAATCTAAAATCATACCACAACATATTGAAACAAAAACAATTGTGTTGATCACTCCTAAACAAGATATTCATTTAGTTGTTGAACAGATTCTTAACCTTTGTGCTTCTTTGGAGTTTGTTACTTTCACTCATATTCCTAGAGAATGGAATGTTGTTGCTGATTGTTTGGCTAAATGGCCTTCTGATCATATTCATGATTGGAATTTGGTGGACTGGGGTCAGTTACCCCGGATTTGTCTCAATAGTTGGATCACTTGGTGGAGCTTGATAGGGCTATGTAATGCCCTTGCTTTGTACTTCTTCTTGTTTTAATAAAATTTGTACCCCTCTTTTATGAGTAAAGATATTGATTTAGCATATGTCATCTTTATAAATGTCTACAAAATTTTATCTGCTTAAAATATTTAATTTAAATTAGTATAAAATTTTACACCAGTAAAACTTAAAAGTTCATACCAATAAATTTGAACCAGACTTAGAAATTTTAGAAAGGTAAACGTAAGATAGGGCCTCACCACAAAAATTGAAGTTCTAAATCTTTGTCACTTATTTTTTTAACGTTATTACGATTCATTATGATTTGTGGACCATATCTTCACATCATTATTTTGTGTGTTTTCTTTTTAAAGAATAAATTGTATTCCTATCAATAACTTGAATATAATGATCGGAATGAAAGGCTGATTTTTCTCAACACAATTACTCAAAGAAATTGAGATCTGATTTGATGTTGGGGTGAAGACAATTATGTTAAATATACAGAAAACAGTGACATCTTCATGTACAGTCTCGGTTTTACGATAAAACAAAGGGTAATACGAGCTTAGTACTGACTGAATTTTTTATATTAATGCACGTAATTAGAAAACCAGTGAAAGAGACTGTGCTGTGTATGTAATTAGGAAACTACTGAAAAGTGACAATGTGATGTTTATACAGTGAATGAAAACAAAGCAAAGAGAAAAGACTAGTGATATTCTACTTGTTAGAGAATTCAAGTGTTCATTACCATCAATTATGCCAAATTTCTCTATCAACAGCCTCAGAAATTCTTGCAGTTGTCAGGTAAACATCAAAACTGACAAGACCATTTCACCATACAATAAATTGAAGTCTTGAAAAGGGCATATCGGCCATAGCTGGGCCTCACTGTCATATTACAAACCCATAGAATGGACATTCTTGACTGAGGAGCTAAATGATATTAACTTTAAATATGCCATATATCATTACAAACAATGTAAATTGTTGCCAATTTTCTTACAGAAAGAGTTTAGATGTGGGTATATTATATTCAATGTATCAGTTGTTTACATGAAAATAATTTATACAGGAATTCATGTCTATTGATATTCTGTTAATGAGATGCTTTCTTTAATCCATATAATGAATTTTTCAATTGACACTAGTAATTCAAACCTTCTAACTTGTTCCTTGTATGTTTTTAAAGATCCATTTGTAGAAGCAATGAACGTTAAGTGAACCATTTGTTCTCGTGAAAAATGGGTTCATGCGAATCGCTACTCATGAAATATGAGTGAATGAATTTGACTCAAAAAAACCCATTAGAATTTTCATAGAAATATCATATTTTGACACACTGCAAAAAATACCTCCTACTTATTAAGATATTTTTAACTTTCAACCTAGAAAAAAAGATTGTATTCTTCATCACTGTCACTAACAGTGACATGCAAACACCTTGAATGATGAAGATAAACAGTGAACTATCATAATCACTAGTTAAGCTTTATCAATGAAATCTACCAATCCAGTTTTTATGCCAATCAGCTGTGAAGAAACTATGAAATGTACCAATACAGTTTTTATTCCAATCAGCTGTGTAGAAAATATTTGAACTTTTCATTGTCTTACTTATAAGATGTGCGAACCCTCCAGAAACACAAAACTCTGGCAAACTCATTCCTGTTGGTTACCTAATACACAATCTCTAACTCTTTCCACCACTCCAAAAAATCCTTATAGTTTGGAATGTGGGTTAAAACCCTTACAGTGGAAGATAAAATGTTTACACAAAATGGGACAGCAGTTTTAACAGTTTGTCATTGAAGAAGAGTAAATAATCCTGCACATTTAGTAATAAATGTGAAAAGTCTATCAATGTATATAATTGAAAAAGCATCACATGCCTGCTGTATAAGTAAGCCTTTTTAACGTGCATGCTGTTCAACAGTAAAAGCATTTTTTGATATTGAAAAATAATGATAACACTAATCATTTCATGGGTAAAGGACATAGATAGTCTGATGGGTATGCGCCCTCTTTTCCCAACAACAGGTCGTAAGTTCAAATCTCAAAAGCACTGGAGAGGGTACAAGTTAAATGGAGTTTCTTTGGGCTGGGTGATTGGAAAACATGTGAAAGAGATTTTCTATCGTCCTATAGAAAACTACTGGAGGGTATTATGTAGTAGAAAATTACAGAAAGAGACTAAATGCAGTTTATACTGTGGATGGATAGACAAGTTATATTCTATGTGCGGTTTATACTGTAAATGATAACAATGCAAAGTGATGGACAAGGGATATTCTGGCTTTTATATCAATACGGGAAGGTATTTGACAGGTGAGATGTTCACCTATGAACGAAATTCTCACCAAACAACGTCAGCAATTTTGACAGTTGGAAGGTAAAACAAGAAACAACGACATGAATATCTTACAAAGTAAAAAAGACATGAATAGACAAATCTAGTAATCATTGCAGTTGGACAATAAATTCAAACGGCTTATGTTTGGGGATGAAGTTTCTGGAGATTTTTTTCTATTCTTTTGAATATGTCAAGTTTCATAAAATTAAACATGTCATGGAAGCAAGTTTTTTTGGGGATGTTTTCTATGTCTTTGTTGGTCACTGCCAGGAAGTTTTTCAATCTGAAGAGTTTGCCCTTGAAACTGTTCAAACCTTTCAGCAGTGTATGAGTTTGGTCTACTATAGGCTCTATATTGCATAGTGGGCCTTATGTAATCCAAACTCACCTTGGTGGATGTTAGAGAAGTGGCTCTTTGTGTGGTTGATGGTAATGATTTTGATGATATTGTTATCAGGATTCAACTGTATAGTTTTACTAGTCAAATTCATTGACCCATCTTTCATGAGTAGTGGTTCACAAGAACCTATGTTTCATGATAATGAATGCTCCACTTAGCACTCATTGCATATAGATGATGCTCACAGAAGTGATGTTTTTGTTTGTGATGATTTTTCTTTTGATTTTTATAAAGTTTTATGAAATATAGATGGTTGTGACCGTCTTAAGGTCTGTTTAGAAGCTTTTGATATAGGTTTCTTGGCTCTAGGAAAATTCATCACCAGCAATTCACCGATGGAAAATTCACCGCCACTAGCAATTCACTGCCACAGAAAATTAACAGCCCAAAATTCATGCAATTAATTTTTCGTGTGGTGAATTGTCATGGCGGTGAATTTTCTGGTGGTGAATTTTCTATTGGTGAATTGCTGGCAGTGAATTTTCCGTATGCCAGGTTTCTTAATTACTAGATAATGTTAGATTCATGTTTAATGCAAACAATTCATACAAAGTTATAATTGGTGACTAATCACTTTGTTCGAAAATTCTTATAAGATTATGGTCCATGCCCTTTTTCTTTGAATTGTCACTTGTTTTCATTTATTGTTTTTCCTAAACAAATTAGTTTCATTAAGAGCATATATATCTATAAAAGAGTAATATAATCTACTTTAAATTTAACTTTACATTAATATAATATAAGAATGAAGTACCAATTTACTAAAATTTGAGGTACTAAATTTATAAACTGAGTTCAAAAGAATAAACAATAGAAACTAAAGATCTCAACACAAAATGATGGTGATCATTTTCTAGGATGTCAACGTGTTGCATAGATGTTTGCACTTTGCACTATCATCTTTATGGTCTTGAACATTGAAATACTTCTAATTTTTTTTTACCTTCAATCCAATTGTATGCCTAATCTACTCAACTAAAAACAAGAATCCACTAGAGTGATATATTGAGTAATAGAATAGATAAAGAAATGCAATAAATAATAATATTTACATCATTTTATTGGAGAAAAGAAACAAATTGACAAATAAGAAAGCACTTGCAAACTTGCATGTGGTGGAATTCTCTCAATAGACTTGTAAACATAAAGAAAATGATAATTGTTTAGGGTTGTTTCGGGACTTTCTTTTAGGTCAAGCCCTTATATTGGTTTTCCAATCTCCATAGACAATAAAGATAGAGAGATTTAATAAATAATGTGTGTTCTTACTCTAAGTGCATCTAGAAAATAAGATATATATATATATATATATATATATATATATATATATATATATATATATATATATATATATATATATATATATATAGTGAAGATCTCGAGGTACTCAAGGGCACAACAAAAGAAATGTTGTAATGGAAATAACAAAATAAAGAAGAGAAATATCACCTGTGAAAACTTGAGGAAGCCAAGGAGACAAGAATTCCTTAAAAAGAGTGTTCAACAAATGTTGGTGTGCTCACAAGGAGGAACCGGTACCAAGAAAGGGTTGTACTAAGCTCTAGAGAGCCTGAGTGAGCTTAAGATATTGAACATATTGTTGGTGTAAATAAAGTCTTGTACCTAGTTAATTCATTACTAGGGGACTTATTTACATGTTAAGTTTACCTAGGTCCAAGGAAGGAATCTTTCTAGAAGGTGTTAGTTGTCATTAGTTGTTATCTTATCTTTTGACTTGTAACACATGTGACATAGGTAGTTGTGATTAGTTGTCTCATGTCATATGATTAAGACACTTGTCATAATCTTATGACATCTTGTATCTCACCTTGGCTATATAACCAAGGGGTCTCTACTACATTGTACACACATAACATTGAATCATAATTGATAAGAATACAATTTATTATTGTAATATTCAAATCTTCTCTCTTTGTGCTTTCCATTTGGCCTCTAGATCTTGGCAGGCTATCTCCATAGCCAATTCTAACATGGTATCAGAACAAGTTGGGTGCCTTTGGTTAGCCATTTTCTGAAAAGATCTTGGTAAATCTTGAAAAGTTGAGTATGCTCTTCTCTTGCATCATATGATGATCTGGAGAATTAGAAAAGCTTGAAAGAAATATCAAATTTGGGGGGTTCCTATTTGTGGCTCTTTATTGGAAGTTAAAATAAAAGCTTGCTAGTGCAAATTTGACCTCACTATTGAGTTTAGAGGGTTCAAGAAAGTTTTTTCTTTTGTTTCGTCCAAATTAGACATATGAGGCTAAATCTATGAGGGTTTGAAGCTGAAGAGTGGTCGCTAGATCTAGAAGGTAGCTATATTTTTGGAGCATTTTGGGTTAAATCCAACCCTGCCATCGCATCCAAAAGGGCCAAAATCCCTAAGATCAACTGTCAATTCGTTTGAATTAGAGCAGTTGTTTGTAGAGGCAAAAAAAATTGTCTAGGGAGTCGTACAACCCTCGAGATTGTCATGAATGCATCGGTACGATTTTTTTTAAATTATATATTATTCAATTTTTTAAATTTTTGTAAAAAATTTCAAAAAAAAATAGATTGTACTGATTAAATATTCTTTGAAAACTTTTTAAAATATATAAAAAGTGACAATTTCTCTGTAATTTTTGTAGAGTACTTGGTACTCTACATACTACCCGTACTCGGCTTGCGCAGTGTCAAAGACACCACTACATGTCGGCTCCCCATTAGCTGGTCATAGGCCTACCAAATTCCCCCACTAGAATTTGAAATCTAGCCACTATAAACAAAATCGATGGCAAAAAGTTAAAAGTAGTGAAAATTTCTGGTATAACTAGTACCATTTAAAACCCTGTACCTAAGAATATTCTAATTTAAATCGAAGATTCTGCTGACCATGTCATCTGAAGAATTTTTCATAGCATATTCCATCCAAAAGAATATTCTGATAGGAAAGGGTATATTTCAAGGAGATGATCTACAAACCATTAAATTTAACATCAAATTTCACTAATGTCAGCACCACATCAGCACCCCTAAAAAAAAATTTCCCCCCCTCACCAATGAGCTTTTTGTTTTTGTAATCCAACTTTGGAGGCCCATAACTTGGTCATTTTCACTCCTTTTTTCGAGCATTTTTTTTTTATTTGGGATAATTTTTCACGCTCTTCACAGTGGTGCAATTAGATTTTGGTTATAGTGTCTAGTATTTCTATAAATTGCACATTCTCATAGGTGTTTTTGCTTCATCCTCATTTTGGGAACTTCGAGAGCTCATATCTTGCTCCTATGATAACATTTTTGAGTGATTTTTTGTGAAACTGCATTTTTTTTTCACGTGTACTTTCCAATGGTGTAATTAGTTTGATGTCATCTATTGTAAATATTTTACTTTGAGCCTATGGCCTATTTTTGGTAGTTGCATGTACTGAGATCAAAGTCCACTTCGCTATTTTGGAAAGTGGCAATTATAAATAGACTAAATATAAAGTGCCACAAATCAGATATTGCTTGGGGGGTTTCATGATTGAGTAATTTGGGGGGTAATCTCGTAGTGGTTTGTTGCATTTCTTTTGCTTGGTTTTTGTTCTTGCAATGGGGAAATCTCAAATTGAACTCCTAACTCCACATAATTATGCTACTTGGAGAAAGCCAGTATGGAACTATCTCATGGGAAAAGGTCTAATAGGCTATCTAAAGGAAACCATTTCTCAACCTACTGATGCTAAAGAATTGGAAAGATGAGAGATTGACCATGAGAAAACACTTGGATGCATATGTTCATTAGTCTCATTTGATTTACAATTTCATATTGAATCATGCAAAACACCTAAAGAGGCTTGGGAGACTTTTGAAAAATTATATGGTAAAATAGATAAGACTAGGGGATATCAGATTGATGATGATTTGATGAATCTTGAACCAAAATGTTTTGACCACATCCAAGACTACATCTCCCAATTCAAGCAACTAAGAACACAATTGAAATAATGTGCAATATTGATAAAGAGGATTTAAAATTACCAGTATTGGCATGGTGTGATGGTTTATAGGTGGCACTGTTGTTCTTGCCACCAAGGTTCAAACCCCATTGGGGTGGTATTGTTGAATGGTTGTATTCCGGTTCATAGCTCCGGTCAAAAGCATTTACCCCTTGAATAAAAATAAAAATAAAAATAAATAAAGAGGATTTAAAATTGATTTTGAATGTGTTATCCAAGCTTGGTCCTAAGTATTTAGTGTTTTCTTTTGTCTTTCATACCCATCGACTTTCTATGGGAGCATCATATGTTGATCCTAAGTTTGATGAATTTGCAAATCTCCTAATCTAAGCGGAAGCCAAGTTAATGAACATGGGTCTAATTAAGTCTTCCAAGTCACAAGCATTATCGGCTAGTGAGTCTAAGGTATAGAAAGAATTAGTGAATATTGATAAGAAGCAAAAGAAGAAAAAGAACAAGCCACATAAATAATCAAAATTATCTCCCTCTAAAGGGGGATCATCTAAGAAGGAGAGGCCTACTTGTGCATGTTGGAAATATATGTCTCAATCATCACAGGCCGAAATCTCTGAAAGGGACAAGTCGGTGTGACATCTTCTATGTCTGGCCGATGAGCAGTTTGAAACACCATGTTTTGTACAGGTCGTTGTGACCTTGGAGGAGTCTCACCAAACGGTTACACTTTGGAACCTATCGTTGTGACAAGAAGCATTCAGCGTGACCTCTTACTGCTTGTGGAGACCTTTGGCTGACAGGCCATTCTATCGCTTATCGTTGAGACCCTTGGCCAAAAGGCTTCGTTCGGGAAGAAGTCTGGGCGATGTGTTAAAGTCTCACCGACAGTATGTTTTGTATTGAAGTCTTCGGGATAACTAAAGGGTTCTCACTATGATGTCCCAACGAATAGTTAAAGTCTCATTGACAGCGTTTGGTTTAAATTCATTAGGGAAACTCTCACCAGAATGAATACTATTGGTAAGAAGTCTTACCAATGTGAGAAAGTCACACCAACCGCATTCATTCAGGATAACTCAAAGGGCTTCGGGGAGAAGTCCCAGCAACATTGGTGAGTCTCCCCGATGATGTTGAAGTCTTCGGTATAGCTCTTAGTAAACGGTGGTCTCGATGTAACTTAGAAGATCTCGGAGTAAAGTCTTAGCGAAGGACTTATGTCTTGGTGTGACTATTGATGGCTTCGGGGTGACATAAGGAGATCTCGGAGAAACCTCTTAGTGATATTAATAAGTCTTGCTGACTGGTGATTGGAGCTCGGTATGACTTGTGAACACTTCAGTATAACCCTTAATGACTCGGCGTGAGGTCCTAGCGAGAACGATATGTCCTGCCGATAGAATGACTCTTCGGTGTGATTTATGACATCGATATGTAGTCTCACCGAAGAACAATACTCTTGCCGAATGGTAAACTCACATCTATGAGACTTTTGGACCTCGCTATGATCTCCTGGCAAAAGCGATAGGTCTCACCGACTGTTTGGTGCTTCGGTGTAACACATGAAAGCTCGGTGGAACTCTTGTCGACATCGATATGAAGCTTTTGGGCATCGGTGAGACACTTCTTGTGTCTCACCGACATGCCAATAAAATGTGAACTCTTTTGACCATTTGACCATCCTATGTGGAGTCTCGTGGACCAATAGGAGAAGCCAAATCTGAATATTTGGAAGGTTGTTTGTTGTGATAGTTCTCTAAGGAAGCTCGAGGGACATGGAATGACATGGATATACTCTGTGATTGAAGATTGTGATCGGTTGGATGGATCGACAGAATGCTGTGTAATTGCTTGATTAGAGTGATTTTTATTATGTGAAGATTGTAACGTGAATGTTCTGTAACAAGGTTGTTCATGGTGAATGTTGTTGAAATATAACATCAGAAAGATAAGTCTGACATTTGTATGTAATATCTATTACTGTAATACAAAGTGATTTCTCTTGGTGTGGTGGGTTTTTCTCCCGTAAGGATTTTCCCACGTATATCTGGTGTTCATATGTGTTTGTCAAATACTCTATTTTTGTTATTTGTTTCATAGTGCATCTTAATTGGACTGTAATTGAGCAATTTAAATGTATATCTGTATTCTTCCCTGAGGTTTTGATGTTAGGAGAGTTGTTTCTGCACCTTGGCTTTCCTTACAAGTGGTATCAGAGCTTGGCTAGTTGTGTTATCCTTGTGGGTACATTGGGTTTTTTGAGTCAATTCTGTTTAGTGGGAGTCTTGTAGAGTTTGTTGATTCTAATTATAGATTGAGATGGCTAGCACATCAGGAAAGATTGAAATAGAGAAGTTCAATGACAGTAACTTTGAGTTGTGGAAACTCAAGATGGAGGATCTTCTAGTTGATCAGGATTTGTGGCTTGCAGTGTCTGGAACTAAACCTATAGGAATGAAGCAAGAAGATTGGGACGTTGCAGATAGAAAATATAAGGGGCTAATAAGGCTTTGTCTTGTAGAATCCGTTCTTCTGAATGTGCATGAGGAGAAGACTGCATCTTCTTTATGGAAAAGACTGGCATCTATTTATCAGGGGAAATCCTTGGTGAATAAACTGTTCCTAAGGAAGAAGCTATATTCTTTGAAAATGCAGGAAGGAGGGTCTGTAGCTGATCATTTGAACACATTTAATATGCTAATTGCTCAATTAACATTTGTTGGTGTAAAAATTGATGAAGAGGATCACTATATGCTTCTACTGTGTTCTTTTCCAGACTCTTGGGATAATCTGGTTATGGCTATTGGGAGTACAACATCGAATTTCAAGATGGAAGATGTTGGTTCTTTGCTATCAGAAGAGATGAGAAGAAAATATTTTGAGATGGTGAAGGAGGCTCTTGCTGTCAGAGGAAGAACGAAAGAGAAAGGCAAGAAGAAGGACAAGAAATCTAAATCAAAATCAGAGGGGAGATCAAAGTCTCCTAGCAAGAAGTCCAAGGTGAAGTACTGGAACTCTGGGCAACCTGGTCATGTCCGAAAGGATTGTAAAGAGGAGAAGAAGAAGAAGAAGAAGTACTCTTCCGATAATGATTCTTCTCATAGTGATGCAGCCGTCTTCATTGCTACCTTGGCTACACAGGCATCAGATGATGTCTGGCTGATTGATTCTGGAGCATCTTTCCACATGACATCTCATAGAGACTGGTTCACAAAGTATGAAGAATACAATGGTAGAAAGGTGTACTTGGCAAGTGATTCATCTTTGGAAATTGTTGGCTGTGGAAGAGTCAGAATCCAATTTCTTGATGGCAGAGTAAAGGGAATTAATGATGTTATGCACATACCAGGTCTGGCTCGAAATCTACTGTCTGTTAGTAAGCTGAATGATATCAGAGTGCAAGTCATTTTCTCTGGAAATGGCTACAAGATGACTAGAGGTTCAATGGTGCTGGCTAGAGGTACTAGAATTGGTACCCTGTACAAGCTGGATGCACAGGCTGTTCAATGTAACAGTGTCTCTGTAAAGTCACAGAAAGTTACACATGGAGGTAAAGAGGGGAATATCCCTAATTATGTAAACTCTATGGAAGTAAAGCTTCCAACAAAGAAGACTATGCTCTGGCATCATAGGTTAGGCCACATAGGAGAAAAAGGTTTAAAAACCTTGAAGAACAAAAACCTAGTTGAGGGGCTTGAAGATTGTAATCTTGAATTTGAATTATGTGAGAATTGTATATACAGAAAGCAGCACCGTGTTTCTTTTTATTCTAGTCCTCATAAATCTTTTGGTTTGCTAGATTATATTCATTCAGATGTGTTTGGTCCAGTGAATGTTCCTTCTTTATCTAAATCAAGATACTATCTGTCGTTTATTGATGATTATTCAAGAAGAGCATTTGTATACTTTCTGAAAAGTAAATCAGAAGTATTCAGTCAGTTTAAAGAATTTAAAAATCTTGTTGAAAATCAGACTGGTAGAAAAATAAAATACTTAAGGACTGATAATGGCGGTGAATTTTGTTCTGATGAATTTGAAAGATACTATTAAAGACCATGGGATTAAAAGACACAAGACTACACCTTATACTCCACATCAGAATGGAGTTGCAGAAAGGTTCAATAGGACAATGATGGAGAGAGCATGAAGTATGCTTAGTAGTGCTGGCTTGGAGGAGAAGTTCTGGGCTGAGGCTACTGCTACTGCATGTTACTTGATTAATCAGTCTCCTAATTTTTCTCTTGATGAGAAAACACCTTTGGAAGCGTGGTCTGGTAAGAAGCCCTCTCTTAGACATATTCGAGTCTTTGGTTGTGATGCATATGCATATGTGCCGAATGTGAAAAGATCTAAATTGGAGAAAAAGGATGTCAAATGTATTTTTATTGGCTATAGTGTTCGAATAAAAGGATACAAGCTTTAGAATCCTGAATCAGAGAAGGTTGTATACAACAGAAGTGTAATCTTTCGTGAGTTGAAACCTTCCACTTTGGATCTATAGTCAGAGAAAAAGTCAGAAAATAATAAGGATGTAGCTATAATTCCTCCTACACCACAGAAAGAGGAATTAAAAATTCAAAATGTACCTGAAATTGAGGAGAGCTCAAGCAGTCTAAAAGTTCTGAAGAAGAAGAACCTCAGCCTCAGCCAGTGAGGAGGTCAACCCCAGAAAGAAAACAACCTGATAGGTATGGGTTCTCTTTGATTGATTCTACTTGTGCCTATGCTTTGATTTCTAGCACTGATGAGCCTAGGACTATAAACGAGGCATTTAAAATGTCCGACTTAGACTCTTGCTTAGAACCCATGGAAGAAGAGATAGCATCATTAGAAAAGAATAATACCTGGAGTCTGGTGCCCTTGCCTAAAGGCAGAAAAACTGTGGGCTGCAAATGGGTATTTAAGAAGAAGATTGGTCTGGATGGTAGTGTGAAAAAGTACAAGGTGAGATTGGTTGCAAAGGGTTATTCCTAGGTAGAGGGAATTGATTATGGGGAAATATTTTCTCCTGTAGAAAAGCTGACATCTACTAGATTTCTTTTGTCACTTGTAGCATATGACTTAGAGGTCGAACAAATGGATGTGAAGACAACATTTCTTCATGGTGATCTTGAAGAAGAAATCTACATGTCCTAGCCTGAGCACTTTGTTGAAAAAGGTAAAGAGAAACTAGTTTGTAAGTTAAAGAAGTCGTTGTATGGGTTAAAGCAGTCATCTAGAATGTGGTACCAGAAATTTGATACCTTTGTATTGTATTTGGGATTTTTGAGGTCCAAATCAGATCATTGTGTGTATTATAAAGCTAAAAGTGATCAAGTTCTTGTTATTGCTCTCTATGTTGATGATATGATGTCCATAGGCAATAGTAAGCTAATGATTTCTGATCTTAAGTCTCAGTTGTCTGTTGAGTTCAAAATGAAAGATCTTGGTGCAACAAGGTATATTCTGGGGATGGAGATAACCAGGGATAGGAAGAATAGAAAGCTTTGGCTCAGTCATAGTAAGTATATCAGGACTGTTCTTGAGAGATTTTGTATGAATGATTGCAAATAGCTAGTTGTTCCAGTCTTGTAGGGAATGAAGCTATCTATTGAGGACTGTCCAAAATATCCTACTAAGATGGAGGACATGACCAGTGTACCCTATGCTAGTGCGGTTGGAAGTCTGATGTATGCAATGGTCTGTACAAGTCTAGACATTGCCCAAGTAGTGGGAGTTCTTAGTCAGTTTATGGCTAATCTTGGAAGGACACATTGGGATGTTGTAAAGAGAGTTTTCAAATATTTGAAGGGAACTTTAGATTTTTCTTTGTGTTATCATGGGAACTTGGTTGAATCACATAAGGCTCAGTATTTGAGGTTATGTAGATTCTGATTGGGCAGGGGACATTGACAGTAGGAGTTCCACTAGTGGATATATTTTCATGATGAATGGT